>OX104059.1:78902922-78937235 GCA_944474145.2 Dicrocoelium dendriticum | reverse complement strand
GTAGTAGGATACGCACATGCGACCACGGCCAGCCGCAGGTGGGTTTTGGCGGGTTTTCACCAATTTGACCAGGGGCTGCCTGGCTTGAGGCGGTCAGTAGCAAACCATTGAACACCAGGGGGTGTCATCCCACCGTCAGAGAAAATGTGTGGCACTCATGCTCTACGCCAATCGAGCTTTGAGCTTATAACTCGTAGACCTGTTGTCTCCCATGGCTATATTTTACAGGAAGAGGGCCATCGACCACTTCCTAACCACCAAAGAGGATGGACTAGGATACTGCCAGGGCGCCCACACCTGACAGCAGAACGACTCCGGTCCTCAGCCAAAGCCTTCGATTAAATGAATACCCGAAAGGCAGCGGGTCTAGCACATGGTCAGTTAGCCGACTCATGCGGATTGGTGTCCTGGATCTTAGCAGAGAGAAGGGCGAAACCCACCTCCCACCCAGCGGTCGCCACGAGGAGGCGCCCAGGACATGAGTAAATGGAGCAACAGTAGCAGCAGTGGGTAGACCATCTGTCAGGATATAGCCACCACCAGCCTCAGCGCACCATAGGCTCTCCCGCCACCATACACATATATACACTATATATATATATATATGCGAGTACAGCAGATGTTCAGCTGTAATTACTTTCACAGTTACCTTCAGAGACGTTTCAGCACCAAAGGTCTTTTTATTTGTCACAATGAATATAAAGTTTAATCCTGGTGCTTTTGTAACATATCTGAATGTATGGCATTCCATAGCCAAATTAGTTAACTGGCACTGCACCAAATTGATATATGGAGTTTCTCTCTTGCATACGTCCTGTTGACTGACAAAAACCTTCTCAGTCTCCCATTAGAGGAAAAAGCACTATCGATTTAACTTTTACGTTGGGAATTGCTACCATCGAATATTTTCCTGAAGTTATCACTGAATGATCAACTATCGTTTTAAGTTGAAGTTGAATCTTTTACGAGAAGCTAAATCTTTTCACCCCCTTCCTCATTAGGATTGACTCTCGCTAAGCATTTCAAGGTATTCAGAATGATCTGTCGTCCCTATAACCCTAGTGTCATCTGTAGGAAAAGGAACTGCCTTCGAACAAAAGCAATATCTTTCCTTCTGGGTGCCACATTCCAGCTGAACAACTCAGATCTCATGCTGTACAGCTCCTACAGTGCATTATCATTTAAGACCTGAATGAGCGATATTCGGTAACGCTTGACTTCTCTGAACGATGCAAGCATCAAAGGCTAAAAGCACCAGTTGATTTATTCCTAGATCGTTTGCGCTGCATCAGGTTCAACTTAAGCTATATATCTCATATGTGCTACCTACATTGGAGTATTGCTCATTTGTTGGAACTAATATGAGGAAGTGTGAAAAAATAGCTCTTGTGGGGGGTGGGCATAGGGGCTTCAAGAAGTATCTAGTAGGGTACACTATCACTATGAATTATCACAATCGAAATCAAGAGCTTGGTCTTGACCAGTTATGTTTGCAGAGGATAATTAGCAAGCTCTGTTACCTACATCGAGTCCTCAACCATCCTGCGCATGTTGACGTTGATAGGGTGCACAATTATTATCACTGAAAAGATGAAATGAAACTGCTTATGACAAAGTGTACCAAGAGAAAGTGCAATCATTCATGATAGTGTATTCCAATATGTGTAACAAACTGTAAGTGAACATTCGGCAGAACAAAACTCTGGAGTTCAAGAGAAAAAGCGTGGAGAATCTTACACTGAATATAGTAAGAAGTATGCTGAGCGCAATGGAAGATATTAAGGAAGTATTTGAATGCGCTATAGTTAACATATGACAAAGGTGTCGGAAGATAGAAACGTCACTTTCAGCCTACTTTTCTTCATTTATTCAGCCATACCTTCTTTGCTCCATCACGTCTACATGGAATTTGAAGAGAAACAAACCGAGCTCTTATTTCAAAAATGGAACAATGAAACAATGGTATAATACGTAGAAAATAGCCACGGTTTAACAAGTCCCGTGGGATGGTTTATGAGAATAAGCTTAGTTCATTTAAGTTGCACAAAATGAAAAACGCATCTATGGACTCACCATATCATTTGTAAGTAGTAGTGGGATTTGTAAGGAGTTTCGTCAGATTCGTCGCAGCTAGACACAGACAGACATCCACCACACATCCAGAAAAGCGCTAGACGACTGTTTTGTCCTATTGGGACGCGTCAGTAGCGAGCACCAATAGAATCCTGCAGCATTCGTACCCACGATCTTACTCTTGCAATTCAGCGACTTATGTCACTGGGCCATGGGCGACGGCAGCGGACCGCCATGACTGCACATGCAAGACAATGGAGGATGAGCCGCGCTATATCGCAGTTAGGTATCAGTCATGGCGGTCCGCTGCCGTCGCCCATGGCTCAGTGGCCTACGTCGCTGACTCGCAAAAGTAAGGCCGTGGGTAGGAATCCAACATGCTTCGGCGGATGCGCGCTACTGACGAGTCCCGATAGGACGAAACGGCCGTCTAGCGCTTTTCTGGATGTGTGGTTGCTGTCTGTCTGTGTCTAACTGCGACGAATCTATACAAAATCTTATAAATCCTCCTACTACTTACAAATAATCAGCTGTCGCCTTAGCAGCATACTTGCCACCTCGATTGTTGGCGGACTGCAAAGGAAGTCGTTGCTCTGGAGGCCAGCCCTGTCCTCTGCACATGCAAGATAGTGGAAGATAAGCCGCGCTATATCGCAGTTAGATATCAGTCATGGCGGTCCGCTGCCGTCGCCCATAGGTCAGTGGCATACGTCGCTGACTCGCAAGAGTAAGGTCGTGGGTTCGAATCCAGCAGGTTTCTATTGGTGCTCGCTACTGACGAGTCCCAATAGGACGAAACGTCTGTCTAACGCTCTCCTGGAGGTGTGGTGGCTGTCTGCCTGTGTCTAACTTTGACGAATCTATACAATCACCATTTCATCCACGTTAACACAGAGGTATATCCATCTACCCCGATTCCGTGGGGTTGGTGAGCACAACGTTTGCCTGCGTCTTGTCGTCACTCAATGAACAGAGACCAGATAAAATACTGTAAAGGTTGTAAAGCATCGTCGAGTCGTCTTTTAAACATGGGTAGCTTGGGGGCTGAATTGATTAAAGTCGAAAGGGCGTTCCCCACTAGACAAACACGAAGGGAAAAGTAACTACGGGGACTTCCATCCGACCGTACTGGGTGGCAGGATTCAATTTATGACCCATCCATTCTGTGTTTCAGCTATGCTTCAGGAAGTCCCAGCAAGCGTGACCTGGGTTTTTCAAAATCTGAAACACTAGCATGAGGTCACCTCGTAGACGGCGATATCTTCAGCTCTACAATCCCAGGACTTTCATCATTTATGGTATTGCATATTGGACAAACCCTTCACATTTTTCGGTGCCCGTCGCTGGGCGGTCACTAGTGCAACCAGGTCGAGTTTTAACCAGGGTTGCCAAGCCTTGATAGAGTATTCTACATGGGTCACAAATACGCATTGAGCATTTAGGGAAGATGGTGAGATCGAACCTTCCGAACACCCTCCGTAACAAACCTACATGTTTCGCAGTTGTGGACGCCTTCAAGGACTGCGCCGAAGAGCCGAGGTCGTCTTGGATTACCACATCGAGGTCTCGCTGTTGTTAGGCCATATTCGGTATATCATGTCCAAGCTTATATGCGTACTTGAGTTTGTGGCGGACATGCACGGTTTCCCATTTGTCTATGTTAAACGTAAGCAGATTTAGTTTTGAACATTCAAAAGCGCAGTCTAAGTCTCGTTGCAACATATCGTGATCCTCATGACAGTCGATTGCCCTCCCTATGTTGATGTAACCGGCAAAAATCAGTAAATTTGATTTGATGACAATAGCAAGATCGTTAATGAAGAAAAAAGGTAACCGTAACACCCAAAATACCCATTCTTGTGGGACACCGCAGTCCACACCAAATGGATCAGAAAATGAACCTCGAACTCGAAACTGAAGGCGTCGCTGAAATAGGAAGTTTTCGCTCCATCCAAGGACAGGGTATCCAACTCCGTATGCTTGCAAATTTTGGAGAAGGATGCGGTGATCTATGCGGTCAAAGGCTTTGGAAAAATCTAGGTAGATGACATCAATGCCGGTCCCACTGTCGGTTATCTCGGTCCAACTGCCACGGGCAAACAGTAAGTTGATAGTACATGACTGATGTTGACGGAATCAGGGTTGCTCCGGTGCTTTGATGTTAGAGCTTTCAAAGTAGCCATTACAACCTCAGCTATGATCAACTCCATGACTTAAGACAGCACCGGGAGGAGAGTCATTGGGCTATAGTTGGCTGACTCTGAATGCCTACCACTTTTGAAAATCGGCCTAATTATGCCATGCTTCCACACACCAGGGACCTACTGTTCGTCCAGGTATATTTGGAAAAATCTCGTTACGGCTTCAGCTATCCTCGTAGCTGACACCTGCAGTGCTTTCGGGGGAAGGTTGTCAACTCCGGGGGAACTATGGGTCCACAACAATAGCACCTTCCTCAGGAAGGTAGCTCGACTATACGTGACGTGTGTAAAAAGTGGCATCTGGGAGAATGGGGGAAGTATGTCAAAATGCTTGGAGCACAAAGGAAAATTGAGACACATTGTAGCCGTCGAACGTTGGCTGCATGGTCGTTGGTTTGTTCACATCCATCCGCTGATATTAGTGGGGGAACAGCACGTTTCACAATCCAGACGCTGTTCACTTGTCTGTACAGAAACCTTTTTTTAAACAAAAGACGTTTCCGCTAGAATCCGCTGGTGTACTAAGTTGTCCTCGTGCTAAAACGTGGTACAATGATTATGATACACAACATAGTTACTCCAGCCGTCAGGGCTAGGGTTCGCTCTATAAACATGCCATGCAGTGTTCTTGATTGGAATGTTTTCTCAGATTCTGCTCCGAATGTATGATTTCGCCCTTGCAGAACCAAGGTGCTTGTTGATCCATGCAGATTGGATCAAATCAAGGAACTTGCCAGCAAAATCTAACAAAGCACTGTCAATGGAACAGTATTCTGGAAACACTCAGCTGGCATCTGCCGCAAGATCTGCCAGTATGTCATAGAGGGTGATTGTTCGAAACAAGTATGTTCTTTGGAACCTCCGCATAACACACGAAGTCGTAAGTTATGGTTAGGTGATCAATTCGCCCCAGAGAGTTCTCCAGCCTTGGCTTCTCAAACTTGAGCTCTATGTTCGTGGGCACTAAATCAACCACAGATGGTTTATTTTTAGCTCTGAATTGGGTGGGTGAACAGACATGGCTGGAGAGCGGAATGTTTTCAATATATTCTTGTAGGTCGGCCTTAAACTGCTTGTTGGTGGATGATAGAACTTCCAAATCATTAAGATTAAAGTCACCTGAGATGAGAACATGACTGTATCGTCCTCGTAGGACCCTTTCCAAGGACAATGTCAGGCGGCAGTCCATCTCTGGGGTGGACAATGGGGAATGATAAACAACTGACAGAGGCAAGGGTCGCATTTCAGTCGCAGACTGCACCAGAGTGAATCTAAGATCCGCGATATTTTGTCCTGTGTGCTATGCTTATTTGGTGGTGCCCACCTTGCGGCGCTCATGTCCCCATGGAGGCTTGAAGAGGAAACCAACTGTGCTGTATTCTTTGTCTCTTATTTCATCTTCTTCGCTTCTGTAGTCATGTCCACCTCGCTGATCTCGTGTTCACACAAAGTTAAAAGAGGAAACATAACGAGTTGCTATTTCTAAGCATTCTACTTCTGTTCCGTACACATGTTACTCGGTCTCGGTATAAGGAAGAATGCTGATGGAAACTGTTATAATTGAGGGAACGCCGCCTCTTGAAATGATTGCGTAATTGCCTGATAATATTGTCGCTGGCGCGGTTGGAGCACGCCTAAGATGACGACTTGTAACGCTGGCCAATCGAACGGAGTTGCGCTGACCTGATGACGCTAGCTTAGCCGATGGGACGGAAAATTGAGCGAGCGTGTGAACGATCCTAGCCGCACTTGTTCGGGTAGACGCTGAGGGCTCGGAAACGGACGCACACGAAAGGGGGTTACGATAGACGCGAGCTAATGACTTAAACGCGAAGGCTGGCCAGCTAACGACTCACACGCAATCACGTGACCCGACAGAATCCCAACTGAGGCGAAGAGAAAGAAATGGCAAGTGGTCCTCTGTAGGCTCTTTTACGACCAACAATGGGCGATCACAGCCAATGCTATGGGTTATAAAGTTAGGGAAAACAGTCACCACGCAGAGGTGGTAGTTTGCAAATGAGCATTGTCGAAAGGTGCGCACTTGGGGCGCGTCTCGGAGTGGCTGAGCTCTGCTGCGTTGTGGGGAGGAATGGAACCTCGGTTTCCACAGCCATTCTGCCGGGGTTTTTGGCATAATTTTTCGGGAATATCCTACGTGCCCGCAGCAGAAACAGAACTCTTTTTTAACTGGAACTACTACCTAACGCTTATTGATTGTTGTATATTATAAGTATTAGCATATAGGTAGGCCTCCACTCACAGCCGCATCTCTTCTCCTGCACGTTGTATCTTCGCCATTACAAGTATGTCTAACTTCATTAGTTTATGCATGTAACAAATAAATGTGTTATTCCTATATTCAAACTGCCCATTCTGAATGCGCTGTGGATACCAGACAAGGTCGAGGTTGGTCCCAGGAATTCTAAAAGATTCAACCAAAAGTGCTATACCTTATTTAGTAAGATTTTACCAAGCTTTCGATGCTAACCTATCGATATACCGACCAAGCATAAGCTACTCATGTCCCGTAACACGTGATCTCATTGTTACTCAACACTTGCTATGGAAACCAACTTCAAATGGAATGGACCGAACATGTGCATTCGAAACTTCTACAAGAATCGGTAGTGCTTAAGAAATGCAAACAAATCATTACGTCATGAGGGAATCCAAGCATTCACCCGTACTTCCATAATTTATCCTACTACGTTCAAGCTTTGCATTTGGACATATTTTCTTAGTGCGAGAGTATGCGACATCTGTAATTAATTGCATCTATCCCTGCTATGAAGCAGCTTCTCACAACGTCATGAAGTATATCTATTAGTTATTTATCTCATTATCTAATAACTATATGTTCACAAATGGTTAACACAATTCTGAGACAGAAAAATTTAACGGTCAGTATATGATGGTTATGTGTCCCTATCTGTAGACTACCAAACACATCCTTACATTTTTTAGCGGTTGTGCTTGAGAAGATGGTAAAATCTCCCTCCGGACTGGTCGCATTAGTAAAAATAGTAACTGTCCATAATTTGGAGATGACTGCCACTGCTAGTGAGCAACTCTGAGCACTCCAAACTCAACTTATTCACTGTGAGCAATAAACAAAACACCGAGGATTTATTGGTGTCCCACATTTGGAACAACACTGGGCTTTTCACAGAGTATCGGACAACCACCGGAAACGCTTGCCTCTACAACCGCTAGTTCTTATTTGAAACATAGTATACATCTATGTACTAGATCTTAACATCCATTTTTTGGAAGTTTAATTTTAATGTTTGGTGTCAGTAATAAGTTGTTTGAATTTGTACAAGCAATGTTTGTCCTTGTTTACTAACTGACTGAACAACACAACTAATATACACTCAAAGTAAACACTAAGCATCTAGCATTTCAGTTTCCACAGAAGCTAGGAAATAATTATGCCGATTAACTTATGCATGCATGAAAACCACGTCCCAAATCAATGGAAATGGATATTCAGTTAAATGCTGTCATTCAGCATATAGCGACCAAAATTTGGATGTGGCAGAATTAAGCGGTTACTTCTTTTGAACCATCGGGTGGCTTATCACCGATTCCACATCGATCAAGTTTAAGTTGTCTACAGACTAATTGCATCCCTTCTACGGTAAGGTTTTACACCAATTTTAACCCTCAGCAAGCCAAACGCCGCGAGCATACCGTAGCGAAAATGACGCGCGGGAGAGCAGAGCGTACATTACCATAAGAACGTGCCACTGACAACTCACAAACCCGTACAGATTTGGACCGCGTTTCTTCCCGCGACGCAAAGCGGATGAGGATTTGTGTGACGGGCCATTCCAGGTGCCTACGAGGTAGGGCTTCGAGCCAACCCCTCGACCCTTTGTATCCAGTATCTCCGCTTTGCTACATTCGATTCTGGCCGGCCCTGAGTTGTTCTGCCGTGACTGTGTCACGCGACCCGCGTTCACCCCTATGGCCTTCGCTAGCAGCGTATTAGTCTGATTCACTGCGTTCCCGACAAATACCTCCTCTATTTTGCTGGGCCAAAGATGGTTACCAGATGCCGCCCGTGATCCGCTGTCGGCTGGATACGCAACGCTTGCAGGGCCTTGTCTCGTCTCATCCATTGCGTCTGTTGTTACTTCTCTCTAAGCACGTAATTGTTGTGGTTCCGATGCAGGAGTAGTCATTGGCTTCCGCTGCCCTACAACCCTACCTCATGATGTACACTCGGAGTATGAAGAATTCCTGTCTCAGACTCTTTAAAAATTGTACCGCCGCGTATAGAACAGCAAAAGAGTGCTGCCTTCTGGAGAGCTGTCAACACCAAGCCAGTCCAAAGACAGGGAGTACTTCCATGGTTTTGAAAGCGTACGGTAAAATTGCGCCCCAAGTAATCCATACTGTTTGTTTTGTATTCTCATTTCAGCGTTAAACGCGGTCACGTGTCAGAGGCGTTTTGTGCAGTATTATCAGGACAATAAATATAACCTTAACCCCAGCTTCTACCTTATTTTCAGCTATGCTTAGGTTAGGACGGATCAAGCATGGACAACATAAGTCCACTTTCCGGCCTTTCTCCTAATGGATTAGTTAACAAGACGTACACAATTTGCGTGACTCTATAGCAAAGCGCTCTTTTTGGTCATTACAAATTCACATGATTTCTGGGAGCAATTCATTCCTCACTTTAACTTACGTTACAACGTACATTTTCCGCAAGCAATAATTTTAATCGGCTTTTCAGGCGATATTATCTTGGGTTTCATCTACTTGTTCACGATTTCGCCGATTACGTTGCTAACTTTCACTTCGCCGTCCAACTCGATCCAAATATCACTTAGTGTATCGAGGTGCAATGGCAGAAACTCCTAGCTATGTTCAGGTGGTCACCAGTGTATTTGTGCAGGGTGTCTGTCAGGCTTTACTTGGAAGACAAGAAATAAAACTCATCTAGGAACCAGATTTCGATCTTATCCTAAGTGGATGCTTTGTGACGATAATAGCCTGATTCGAAATTGGTTCAACGACTTGGGATACTTAGTAAAATGCATTCTAGCCACTCCAAAGCTCTAAGACTCTTGAGTAAGACATAATCAAAGAGTACCAGTAACAACCTGCCGTGGTATTTCCAGTAAAAGAACAACGCCCCAGGCTGGACAACACAAATGATTGGGAAAGATAGTCACTTGTTGTGATAGGGAGACCGGTTTCCCACCTGAAATGCGAAGTAGCCATATCCCTTAAGAAGAAGTCAGTGGGTAAAAAGCAAAAATCAAGCTATGATGTAAATTGCGGCCAGGCATTTTGCTGCTGCGAACTACTTACCAGTGCAATAGAAGTGGAATTAGCTGCGCTACCGACATTTGACAATCTTTTATCCTTGATCACTCCTAATAGCAGCAAGTATATATCGCATGAACTGAGCAGCTCTCTGTAGCGACTCAGATCAATAGGTACAGGATTTACCATGGTGTTGCATGGGCTTTAAGCAAATGTGCACGGGGTCATATAATATTAACTCATTGGGTGGATTAGGCGTTGGCCAGCTTGTGGAGAACTTTTAATTTTTTCTGCCCTCATGAAATAGCTCTCAGATTGACTTTTCGCTTGCGGACGTAGCATTGTCATCCTAATTCCCATGTAACTTTCGAGCTTGTTACTAATTTTTACAATATTTTACTTGGTCTGAAACCCAAAAACGTCCACGCAAGTTAGGAAACCTGCTTGCGTTCAACAAAACCAACAGATGGAGTGCAGAAAAGGTCTAAGTTATTTTGCTTGAGATAGCAGTATGAATAGATTCAACGGTCTACATCTAAGAATTTGAAGGAGGACAACAATGCGTTCATGTCTATCTGCCTTAAGTTCCAAGTCGTGGCAGTGGCTTAACATACTGTATGTAATAAACGGTTAATTGCTGCGCGAACTGACTTCAAAGACATCATGACAAGACGTCACAAACCTACCTACAAAAGCAGTTGGTATAAATAGCCAATCTACTAGCCACTCAAAATTCTCAACTTCACGCCAGTCGTGTCGATGCAGGTCTTAGCATATCACTGACACTAGTGGAATTGAAACTACCGCCAGTAAGACTCCGCTGAATCACAGATGGGATTTCATTGAACAAAGTATTTGAATTGGTTCTTCCAATACATACTTTGCAAATCTACGGCGTAATTACCATTAAAAATTCGTTAAAGGTTGCATCCGTCGCAAAAATCCAAGCAACAAGCAACCAGTAAATAAGTTGTCATACTTTAGGAGCAAAATTGCAAAGTTAGAGGTCAAGATTATCTGAGGTAAGTCTGATCCATCTCACAGTGAATATCACAACAAAATATTTTGGTACAATCAGAAATAGACGGTGTCTTAGTGTATGGCAATTCTAGAGTATTGTGCAATAATACTCCGCGGTTAAAAACGTCTATGTCAGCGGGTCATCAAACTAGGACCCGCGACGTCAGTTTATCCCGCCCGCCGACAATATCCGGATTCACTTGATCAAGCTTAATGAACACGATATGCTATAGTTCACATTTAATACTGCATCCTGTATCCTCGGCGAACTTACACTAGTTTAATATTTGCGTATGCAACCTCAAGGTTGTCAGATGCGACGCCGTACTACCAAAGACTTTTGGTCGTTTGATCATTGACGTGGGTGATCTTACGTGAAAAACGCTCGCCCGTATACTCTAATGTTTCCATGCATATCACACATATTATACCAAGAACTAAGTAGAAAGAAACCGCAATCTTTATGGCACGCGACCAGGGTTAACAAAGCTGTCACGCACTTGCGCATTTATCTAGTATGTTTCCATCCCACAACTCAACGTACATTGAAAGTGACACATTTGTGCGTCAGTTCTCCTCTTCATGGTAGACTTGACTGCCGGCTTGAACCTGTATCTCACATACCGTAATTCGCATTATGACAAGCCTAAAATTGTCCTAAGCCTCTTGAGTTGGCTGATCACAGTTACATTACTCTGCTTGGGCATACTCCTGCCCATACTCCTATCCCATAATATCAGGCTCATTACCGACACCTTTGTTTACAAATGTTATTTTCAACCCATCAGTTGTGCTAAGGAAGTTATTCTCACTGCGTGAGCATAGTTCTCCAGGAGCAGACAAAATCCGCCCGAAGGCACTGAAGGCTACGGCCACCAAGCTAGCTGAACCCTTGTCACAGTTCTCTCAAAGGTGCTTTGATGAACAACAAGTCCCAACTATATGGAAGTGTGGCATTATAATCCCTATTTTTAAAGGCGGTAGCCGTTCCGATCCTGCAAACTATCGTCAAGTGACTCTCCTCCCTGTGCTTGCGAAGGTGATGGAAGCAGTCGTCACTGAGGCTTTAATGGACTACCTGGGAAAATGCAACATGTTGGTACCGGAACTGCATGGCTTCCGTCAACACCGGTCATGCACCACCAACCTACTTATTGCTCGAGGTAGTTGGACGGAAGTGGCCGATGATGGGGTCGGAGTCGACGTCATCTATCTGGACTTCTCCAAAGCTTTGGACCGCCTTGATCGGCGCATCCTACTTCAAAGAATACAGAGTTACGGAATCGGAGATCCTGTACTTGTTTGGATTGGCAACTTGCTTTATCAACAAAAGCTTCAAGTACGTGTTAGGGGATCAATTTCTAACCCAAATGAGGTGGAATGTGGTGTCCCACAAGGCTCAGTGCTGGGACCGCTTTTCTTCCTGGTGTTTATCAACGACCTAGCAAGATGCATCTCCTCAAACTTCCTGCTTTTCGCCGGTGACGTCAAGATATTGCGGGCGATTAGTAACAAGACAGATCAGCATCTGTTCCAACATGACCTAGATTGCATTTGCGAATGGTCAAAGAGGAATAAGCTTCAATTGAACATGGCTAAGTGCAAAGTGATGCATCTGCGTCACCAGCCGGTGAGTGCTTACAAGATTGGAGACCACACCTTGGCGAAGGTTTCTCAGCAGCGTGACCAGGGTGTATTGGTACAGGAAGATCTCGGGTGTTCAAAACAAGCAGATCAGGCGACGAGAACCGGAAATCAACTCTTCGGTCTTCTTCGCAGAGCCTTCGGTCGGTTTGAACTATCAATATTTCCCCAAATGCTTAACGCCTACGAGCGACCTCACGTGGATTATGCTATTCAGGTGTGGCAGCCGTGGCAGAAATAGTATCTCGTTGCTCTCGAGACTCCTCAACGACAGGCAACCAAGAACGTCAGGGGCCTCCTTCATCTGCCCTATCAGCTTAGAATGAAATCTCTAAGAATGTACAGCAGTCGATATCAGCTTTTGCGGGGGGCATCTCATAATGGTTTACCAGATTCTGAAGAACCCAAACCACATTTGCCGTCCGCCGCTGGAATTGAACCACAGCACTAAACTAAGAGGTCACCCTCTGAAACTGACAATTCATTATAGCCGGCTTGAATGCCGTAGAAAGTTATTTTCCCTCCGCGTGTGCCAGCCTTGGAACGCTCTCCCTAATTATATCGTATCTGCTCCTAATCTGGTGACATTTAAAAAACGTGTTGACGATGCATTTTCTCACTTACATTTCATTTTTTGTCTTGTTAGTCAGGGGCTACAAAACGCAATCAAACGGTGTCTTGCCAAACGCCTACCCAATGATTGGATGGATTTATGCGTTTAATACGCGAACATCTCTGCTATTTCATATAAGTCTATGGTTAGTCCACCACAACGCTTTTCACTTTATTATGCAATTGATTTTTGCAATAATTTCCATCCCACGGGACTTGTTAAGCGATGCTTTTTTACCCGTAATAAACCATTGTTCCATTGTTCCATTGGTTTCACAGGTAAGCTCCTTTCGGTCCGAATAGTTGACCTTCTTACCAATACTTCCCACCTTCCTCTTCACTTACCCCCGCTACAGATTGTCACTCGTGAGCCTCTCTGCGCTCGTTCTGTGGGGCTTGCTTTGTGCCCTTTGTTCTTGTCCATGATGTTTGTGTTTGTTTAGGTGCTTACCAGTTATTGTAACCTTCCTTACTTTCATGTAATCGTTACCTACAAACCCACTATAATATGTGCCTCATGTTTCGCTTGGTCAGCAAGTTTAAAGAATGTAGCACACGAGACACTTTGTAGTACGAAGCCGTTAGTGCATGCATGTTTCAATTTGGAACCAACTTTGATGCGTATTTGGAACAAAGTTGTTTATATTAGATACACCCGTAAACGCAAATTGTTTGAAGTACTGCTTGCTTGCAAGTGATATCGTTACCCAGTTTCAGCTTGAGATTTTGAGTAGCACGCTTTGGAACGATTTGCTGAAAACTTACAAAAGCGTTACCGCTTATATATATATATATATATATATATATATATATATATATATATATAAATTACAGTCATTATTAGGTGGTAGATCTCAATACCGAAGGTCTGTGTGTGTCGTGGCTTAACCAATGATCACAACTCCACTGGTTTTCTGATGTTTCAATGAGAGTATTAATATTTGTGATTCAACCTCATTTGCTTGTCCAAACCCCACTTTTTTCGCCCTTCATTATATCAAGAAGCAAAGAACAGTTGTCACCTACTATATCGCATCTTCGTATTTTCCACAAATTTTCGCTCCAGTTTGCAAATTTGGTTTATAATTACAATGCCGCCTGCTCGAGCCAGCATGTCAGTTATCCGACCAACTGTGCAAAAAGTTAAGTGAACCCTGTCATAGGAATCCGCGCTAAGATCTGTGAATCCCATATTGATTCACCAGAGGAAAAATAAAATCTGTCGAAATTTGGCTTCCTGAATTGGAATCAATTACGGGGTGAATGCCAGTTGGTTCATCAACATAACAAATCGTTCTGCAACCTATGCTACTCAGAGCTTGTAACGTCCTAAATTGAGTACTGTAACAGTTAACTGCAGATCGGGAAAAGGTTTTTGGATGTATAACTCGGACAAAACTGTATCTTAATGGTGGTTCCAATACGCACCTCACCCTTTAAAAATTATAAATAAATATGTATGTAAATGTATAAAACTTGCCTAATAAATATTTGGCAGAGTGCCACAACACATGAGTAACATTAACAAAACTGAAGAACAATCAGAGGAATGGAAGCAATGTTCCAAGTGCTGTGTTGTCAGTAAGCTTCCCGGCGGCGCAGGCCGAGAAAGAGGGTTGATTTGAGGGACCATACCCCTAGACTTTGGTCTTAAAGACCTGACCCGTGAGACAGCAGGGAGATTCGCGAAATCCGTTCATACCAAGGTGGTTCCTTCACCTTCCTTGTGTTCGTAAGGAGTCCAAAGAGAAACTGGTGGCCTGCAAGTTTGTTCACCGGTCCTCCGTTAGATACTCACCCTCAGTTGCAGAAGTAAGTGGTCAGTGGACCTACAGCTGGTCACATTGACTTTGACACAGCGCCGTACGAGCATTTGTGATATTTAGTGGAAAACCAAGTGACCAACCCTGAACTCTCCACGCTTTGAGAGGTTACCGTTGATTGTCTGCGATTACTTATACATCTCGTCTGCAAAGCAGACAAGACTTATTCTCAGTTACCTACACAAGGAAGGCATTCACAGATCCGCAATCTGGGGACGCGCCCGATAGCGTTCAGTACCGCTACGGGGCATTTTTAAATACATTTCTTAAACAGACTGCCCATGACAGCCTTTACTCAGGTCCCAGCGTCCCCTACTTTACATGTTTTGTTTTCACATATTACCATGCAGTATTAAGCACTGATCCATGTCCGAGGGTTTTGAGTAAAGGTTTTACCTGGCCTATTTACAGTAATCGTGAAAGCTGAAATCAAATCTGTCTAAAGCTTCATACATCTATAGGTATTCTGTCAAATTGCATATCCACGTGAATAACTCTTCTCCCTGTACAGCATCTGGTTTGAAGTTGGATTGGATTATGGCGCAATTTGAATCTAGGTTAGTTAGCAGGTATTTTTACTTAAAAGTCCACACACCACATAGAGTATACGCCGAAGTGAACTTAGCCTATGGCAATACTGCACCATCGTAGGATATTGTTAAAAACGCATCACAAGGTTTAATATGGTAGGACTACAATAGAGAGCTTCCATTTCCGGTTCATTCCTGCTTGCCATTGATGAAGTTACCGTCCAACAATTGGAGCCCACCTTTCTTCATGATCGTCATCTAACCGTCAGCCAATAGTCCAGAGTGTCAAGATTAAAGCGGGCACTTTAAAAAAAATTTGCCATAAACGTCCGAGTTATTCCTACGGATTTCCTACTTGCCTGCAATTGTCTAGTCGTAAGATCGGATCGCAAGTTCTCTGCAGCATCTGATCATGTGTCAAAAACACAGGGATAACTGTTTCAGTTGAATAATGTAAAAAGTGGGACGTGACTGCATCATTATGATCTATACAATAAAGTCCAGTCGGACCAATAGAAACATGTTCAACCTTCACGCAGCGAGGTCATGCTCTCGATGTTCTGGGGCCAACATGGAATAATGACGAGAGAATTTCTTAAAAATATATCTGCACTATCGGAACTGCTTAAAAGCTGGATATAATTTGAAAGCAACCAAGAATGACCATCAGAAAAAAGAGGCAAGGCATGTTAGCAGAAGTTGTTCTGCACTATCATGAAAATGCACTGCTCATAACACAATTGACATGCGACTGTCAAATAGTTCCACATCTCCATACTCTCTCGACAGCGTAACATCCGACTTTCACTTCTTTCCAAATGTGGGAATTCACTTCTGAATGGAAAACATGATTCGGACGATGAGACGCTGATCTTCTTATTCCCCTTCTTGCGCTTTTTCACCATTATCGCCGCGTTCCAGCTTTACTTTTATCCCCCCTGTTTGCAACCCCAAAATTCTCGGCCCTCCCCCACCTTGCTTCAATAGTTGCTTGTCTTTTAGTTTCAGATCACATGTGAACACAGAGCGTCATTCCTGCACTGTCAACAGGCCCATGTCCAAGCAAGCGGCCCATTCCAGTTCATCGGCTTCCATTTGGAGCCCTCGATCCTCCTTCAGACTGGCATGCCTCAATGTTCGCACATTGCTTCAGATCGGTCAACAGGCAGCACTTGCCCGAAAATTAGAGACCCTCTCGATCGATATCTGCTGCTTGTCGGAGACCCGCCTGCAAGACTCGAGCTCTGACCTTACTCTGCGATCCCCTTCAAGTGACCCTAGCAGCACTTTCTCATTGCGCCTATCCGGTGACGATGCAGCTTCGAGCACCGGCCAAGCCGGTGTTGGTATTGCCCTGAGTCCCCGGGCTGAAGCTGCTCTGGTTGATTGGATTCCAATCAGTAGCCTTATGTGAGCGGTCCGACTGGCTGGCACGCTCAAAGCATGGAAGTCGCGTGTGACTAACAGGTGTCTATTCGTTATCGCTGCCTATGCACCGACAAACTGTAGCGATGACTCGGTAAAAGACGACTTCTATCGCCAACTGAACGAACTCATTCGCCACAGAAGAAGCTCGGACACTGTAGTGCTGGCTGGGGATCTGAACGCTCAAGTTGGAAAATTATCCACAGATGAGCTGCATCTGGGCGGCCAACATGGTATAGGCTCCCGTAATGATAACGGTGAGCGGTTACTTCATTTGTGTGAGGATGCTCGCTTGTTTCTTGCGAGCACTAATTTCCGACACAGCACCCGTCGGAGGGTGACTTGGCGCCCACCAGCCTCGAACCAGCCTTGGACGCAAATCGATCACATTGCTATCAGTTACCGCTGAAGAGGCTGCGTCCAGAACTGTCGCTCGATTTGGAGCACTTGTATGTGCTGACCTGCGGATGCGCTTCGGTGGACGCCCGCGACGATGTTGTGAGCGCATTGACACCGGTAGACTGGTGAATCCAGCAGTTCTGAACGCCTATCAAATTACGCTGTCATCCGAGTTGGATAAATGCTCACTGGATGCAATTGAAGCTCACTGGTCTCATATGCAATAGGCCTTACTAGCAGCAGGCAAATCCTCATGTGGTATGTCTAATCGCCAACATGGACATTGAGTCTCTTCACATTCTCTGGAACTTATAGATGCTTGCCGGCATATTCCGGCTGGAAGCGAACACAATGAAAATCGCAAAGAGCTCCGGGCAAAACTCCGTGCTAGCTTAAAGACAGACCGCGAATCCTGGTGGTCTCGTCGTGCAGCAGAGATGGAAATGGCCGCTGCCCTTGGTAACCATCGTGAGTTATTCCGTCTTATACGGGAAACGGGCAGCAGGAGTCCTGGTGTTAGTGAAACTATACGTGACGAGAGTGGACAGCCTATCCACAACTTATCAAAACGCCTGGAACGTTGGGCTGAGCACTTTGAAAGGCAATTTAATCGGTCGGAATTGTTAGATTTCTCGCCGACCAGTGATCGCCCCACTCCCTGGACTGTTCCTTTGGATTCACCCTCTCGCTCAGAAGTCGAGCATGAGATCAAACTGTTAAAGTTAAATAAAGCCGCGGGACCTGATGACCTTCCTCCAGCCCTCTTCAAATTCGGGGGACCTGCTCTTGTGGATGATTTACACGAGTTACTAGTGAAACTGTGGGAGCAGAAAACTGTCCCAACCGATTAGAGCCGATCCATCATAGTCCCAATTTTCAAAGGATGCTCACGATCGGAATGCGGCAGCCATAGAGGAATCAGTCTGATCTCCATCGCCTCAAAATTGCTTGCCTCTGTCATCCTTCACAGACTGACTGGCACTCGTGAAAGCCAGATTCGTGAAGAGCAAGCTGGATTTCGTCGAGGTCGTGGCTGCATTGACCACATCTTCACCTTGCGTCAGTTGTTGGAGCACCGTCACACATATTGGCGGCCCACCGTTGTCGTGTTCCTCGATATCAAAGGTGCATTCGATTCGGTGGATAGACATGCACTTTGGGACTGTCTACTCAGGAAAGGTGTACCTGAGAAATATGTGAATATTATTCGAGCATTATATGTGCGTAGCTCGAGCAGAGTGAGGGCTTACGGCAAGTTGTTGTCGCTCTTTAATATCTCCAGCGGCGTGAGACAAGGATGCCCGCTGTCACCTTTCCTCTTCAACTTCGCTGTTGACGAAGTCATGGAAATCGCGTTTACAGGACACGACTTAGAAGGTGTGGAGCTACTCCCAGGAGAACGACTTCTTGATTTAGAGTATGCTGATGATATTGCCCTGATCTGTGACAGCTCACAAACGTGCCAAGCGGCACTGGACAGATTAGCACTAGCTGTCCGTTACTTCGGGATTTGCTTCGCACCTTCGAAGTGCAAAGCGTTTCTCCAAGATTGGTCTGGACCGCCTCCTACGCTGACCCTTGGTGGAGATCAACTAGAAGTCGTTCAAAAATTCAGCTTCCTGGGAAGTTGTATCAGCGCCCGTGGGATTGAAGATGAAATCATGAATCGTACAGCAAAAGCTCGGGGCGCTTTTGCTAACCTTCGCCACTTATGGCGCCGGCGCGACATCACTCTTGCCCTGAAGGGTAGAGTGTACAATGCAGCAGTACGTTCGACCCTATTGTACGGTTGTGAATCCTGGCCGCTTAGAGCAGCGGACCTGAAGAGGCTAGTTAAGTTCGACCACTGGTGCCTTCGTAATTTAGCTCACATTTGGTGGGAACACCGCGTGAGCAACGAGCGTGTTCGACGCCTTGTTTATGGCACAGGAAAAAGAAATGAACCGCTCAGCACCGTTATTTCACGCATCAGGCTCCGTTGGCTCGGCCACGCGTCACGCATGCCAGCCCACCGACTCTCACGACGTGTGTTGTTTGCGCGCCGGGGGTGTGGATGGAAGAAGAGGAGGGGTGGCCAAGCGATGACTTGGTCCAGAGGAATGAAGACCCTCACTTCTGAGCTGGCCTCGGTTGGAGCGTCTCGGCTCCCTGGTTGGGGTCCGAAAGACGATGAACACGTTTGGTTGGACACACTTGCTGATATGGCAAGGAGTCGACCTCAGTGGCGTTCGTGCTGTGAGTTTCTTTGTCCCACCCAATCCCTCTTAGCCTCCGCCTCCAACCACGAGCTCATTACTTAGCCTTATATAATTTTGCATAATAATTATTTTTTGGGTGCACAGCAGCCAGCTGGTAGCTTACCGGAACGATGCCCATCCGTTACCGGTAGCTCAGCCAGCTTTCACCAGTTGTTTTTTTCTCTCCTTTTTTCTTTGTATTGCGGCACCGTAGCTGAGGTGTTCCCCACCTCTAGCTAACGTGTATGATGATGCTGATGATTGGGACTTTTGGACTAATCTGAATAATTGAAGGAACGTAACCTATCCACCTGAATAGAAGTCTGTAACTGGTTGGTCCTTAGGTGAATAGTCGCTAATATCTGTGCGCAGTTTCGCAGTTCCCGGTGCACGGGAAATTTAGCCAAGGGGAAATGTTTATCGAATCCCCTAGTATCACCAAGTTTTCCTTGATGGAACGGGTGCCGTATGCTCCATATTATCCCAGTTATTTGTTGTAACTCTGCGTTGCAATCGACCGGTTGATTCACGCCTGCTGCTAAATCTGCGCCCTTACGCGTGCTCTGCTTGACGCCTTGGCAAACCCGACCGGAAGGAAGACAGAAGAAGACTCAGCCGACCAGAGTTGTATTAGGGCAGAGAACGCTCATATTTATATGTCGGTATCACCAAGCGGATTTGGCTGTAAGCTCATGCTCCACACATGCTTGTCCGCTCCATCTGTACAGTTCACCGTCTTGCTCGGGCACTCCAGTCTTCGTCCGCCTACCCGGTGCATGGCAACGCACGTGATGTCTGACGCGCGATTTCATCAGCTTTCGGCTGGGCGCTGGTAACACGATCTCAAGGTCTTTCCCAAGCACGATTGGTGGCAAACGCGCGATCGTTGGCAATCAGCTTTCTCGCCCAGCTCTCATTATTTTACTGCAGCTAGCCACCCAAGCAATTTTGCAAATCCTGCTTCATTTTTTTCATGTGACTAATTATTATTATGATTATTATTATTATGAACATTGCAAAGTTTAACTACCGTGCAAATTCTCTGACATTTGCATTCTTGAATCACGACGTATACCACTGCACAGGGTCTCTTCACTAAGTTATTCGAGCATTACTCACATCAAGGCTGGATATCTATTGACATGATAATTTTAACAGGCGTACTGGATGCGGAACTCACTGATACAGCTTCGCGCTATCTAGTTTATACACGCTGCGTAAAAGCCAACCTATTGGGTTTGGTGTTGTAATTTTGTACGCTCGCAGTGACCTGCATCTCCAAACCACTGACGATCAAGAGATTCAACTTGTTGACTCAATTTAGTGCCGCCTGCAAAAAAGATATGGTGACACACGTCCACTTTGCATATAGACGACTATCTAGTTTCTGCAGTAATAACTGTTCTGGCTAAGCAAAACGCTCACCTTTATCTTTTAGGATAACTCAAAATTCACGCGCCATGCTTCTGCAGCAAGAAACCCGCAGAACAGGTAAAATGTATCTCGTAAAATAACCAAGTACAACTAAGTCTCAATCCCTCGTTAAAATGAGAGTCAATCGACAGTCACACGACCAATGGTAAGATAGGAATTAGTTAGCAAGCCAACCCATGAGATTGAGCCAATTGATCTTGTTCACATGGTTACCAGATTATCGTTCCCCCTTCCGGAACGCCGCCGCAACCTGATTCGTAGCGATCAATAGGTTTTACCCTGCTTGCGGACCGACGCAGCTGACGTCGTGGTGATGGTAACTCAGCCGGGTCTTCACGTTCAGATCCGTCGGGTTGAATAGCTGGTCCGTGAGGTGGTGGAGTCGACGCGCGTTGACAATTTGGCCGTTCTCCAATCGATAGGTGCCCGAGCCAAGCGTACGGTCGATGCGCACTGGAGCGGAAAGCAAAGGTGTACCTTTCTTTGTCCTCCTTGTTTTTTGCGAACGTATGTGCCGGGTTGCATTGGTATCGATGCTTTAGCGTAGGCATATTGGTGGGATGCTATGCGATTTGAAATTTCGGCATCTCTCGCTGATAAAAGGTTATTGCAGCATTTAAATTTGTGCGTAAGGGCCTTCCCAGCGTCAGCTTCGTTGACGTTCTTTTGGTGGCTCTGTGGTCACATGTTCTGTGGGAAAATACCGCGGTTAAAACTGCATCCTCCCTGTCCGAAGCTTTTATTTGTATGGCTTGTATAGCTTCTTTTATAGACCGGTTTAATCGCACGACCATGCCGTTGGCTGCAGGATTGTAGGGTGCAGTTCTGGAGTGCTTAATGCTATGGCAATGTAGAAAATCGGCGAATTTGCGGCTACAAAATTGTGGCCCGTTATTCCTTTACTATTTCATGCGGTAAACCGAAACGATTGAACAAGTGTTTAAGCTAACGTAGTACAACCGAATTAGTAACTTGGTCGCACATGTGTACTTCAGGCCATCTACTGTAAACACATGTAGCAACAAGTAGATTTCGCTTATTCGTGGGAGCAGTAGCGAAAGGGACTGTAATGGCAGTGGCGAATTTGGTCCATGGTTTCGTCGGGTAAGCAATTGGCTGTGTCGAGGCTTTAACGGGAAAATCGGCATACATTGCAATTGACCACAACTGTCTCAATGCTGGATGCCATTCGTGGCCACCAGAAATAGTGTCTCACTCGATTTTTGGTCCGAACTATACCTGGATGTCCCTCATGTGCGCAAGCTATTATCTTGGCTATCAACTGGTGCGGAGCTACAAAAACCGAACCACGCATCAAACAAACATCTACCACTGATAATTCATGTCGGATTGCATAATGCGGAATGTGCTCACCGGGGATTTTGTTTTCCTTAGGCCAGCCCTGCTGCACATATTCAATGATTTCATGCAGTAGAGGATGGTTAACATTTTCCCTTCGTAGTTCCTCGATCGTCAAGGCAGACAGGTTAGCCCCGAGACTGGAAACTAGTACCGCCTCTCTGAGTCTCTCTGTTTCATCTTCCAAAACCGCGGGTAAGCAAAATAGGACGTCTGCAAGCTGATTTTGCAAACCTGGCCGGTACACAGTTTCAAAATCGTAGTTAAGGAGCCTGGCGTACCAGCGATCGATTAGCATTGAGCGAGATTCTTTAGATCCATTGCTGAGAAGGGCTGTTAGTGCTGAATGATCAATACGCAGAACAAAACTACGACCGAAAAGAAATAAATGCCACTTTTCACAGACCCGCACACATGCAAGGGCTTCATCTTCCCAAATTGAATAATGACGTGCGGAATCTGATAGCTTTCGTGATGGGCAGGCAATAACTTTCTCCTCTCCGTTTTGAATTTTGAGAGGACAGTCCTGAGACGGATATCAGACGCATCAGAGGACACAAAAGTTCGACAGAATTCGTTAAAAATAGCAACTAAGGGAACAGTCGAATCTCTCCTTTTCAGTTCATCAAAGGCACGTTGCTGATTACTGCCCCAACCGAACGACGATCCTTTCTTTGTTAGCTGTCGTAATGGATCTGCCATAGTCGCAAAATCCGGCAGTCAGCGCAGATTAAAAGAGCACATTCCTAAAAAGTACTTTAGTTCTGTCAAGTTGCTGGGGTGTTGGCGCTTCAGAGATGGCCGTGATGTTTTCATCACTTGGTTGCATGCCACTGCGTGAAATGACGTGTCCCCAAAACTGAATTTCTGTTACATTGAAGAGACATTTTTCTGCGTTCAGACGCAAATTTAGATCACTGAGGTGCTGGAGGAGTTTGTGTAGCCTTTCATCATGTTCTTCCTGTGAGCGGCCGAAAACACAAATATTATTCATGTAGGCAACTTGCCCATCGATACCTGCCAGGCCGTGAGTCATGAACTCTTGCCTGGCGGCGGACGCGGAACTCAAACCCATGGGTAAGACTTTTTACTGAAATAGGCCATCAGGAGCAAGGAAGGCAGTTAGGTGTTTAGAATCATCGGCCAATGGCATACGGAAAAATGCGCTTTTCAAACCTAGCTAGGAAAAAAACAGTTGCACCAGCTAAATAAACAGTGAGTTCAACATTAGATGGCAAAACAAAGCGCTCTACGACGATCCGTTTGTTTAGGGCCTGCGAATCGTTGCATATCTAGACAGTACCGTCTTTTTTCATGACACAAGCCATTGGATGCACCCACTCAGAGCAGTCGACGAATTCAATCAACCCTTTGGCTAGCATCGCTTGCAGTGCTGCTGAGACCGCTTCACGTTTTGCTAGCGGAATGGGTCGAGGTTGACCAATGGCGACCGGTTTCGCATTCGGTTTCAGCTGAATTCGATGCACACCACATGGAAAACAGCCGATGGACTTCTGGAAGCGCTTCGGATAATGTTCCTGCCAGTGTGCTACGTTGACGGAATAGATAAGCATGCGGCCGAATGATGGCACAATGTGCAAAGCCACCATGGCATTCTTCTCACGCATGGGTCGTCTGTTGTTCGAAGAAATATACACTTCGACGTCATCAATCAATACCTCCCAATTTGGCTAGTGTGTTCCCATTATAACTCCAAAATGAATGTGAGGCGGAATGTAAAGTATGCTATAATAGGCGACGTTCATAAAATTGCAAAGACACGATAGTGACTGGGGAAGCAGAATCAAGTTCTATTTGAAGTGGAACAGCACCTTTAAAAGTAAGCAACAATACAGTACGAATGTCAGCAGCGGGAAAATTTGATTCAACCATGGATATCGTTAAACAAACTGAAGGAATGGAGTCAGCGGTGATTGAATAGATATTGTCTTGTTTTGGATCGGTAACATGGCATTCCGGTGTATCATCCTCCTTAATGAGCGCGACAGCTTGCGATCGAGAACAGCGGGCATAGTGTCCGATTTTACCACAGTTTTCACATTTGAGGCTGCGTGCAGGACAATTGGCAAAACTGGCCTTGTGAGACGTGCTTCCACAATAATGGCAAGATAGTTTGACTGTCGGACATTGCCGGAAAGATTGTACTCTCGCCACTTCAGCTAAGCTGGTGGAACAAAACTGCTTCGATTGCAACTAGATGTCCGGCTTTACTCGGGCTAATTCGCAAGCTCGATCCCAAATTATTGCGCAAGCGTCTTCCCAAAGTAACGCCTCACGTAGGCGATTGTCAGCGATTCCAGTGATCAGTTGCTGAGTGAGCATACAGCCTTCAATCTTTTCCTGTGGAATAGACGAGTAGGCACACGGTCGGACAGCACGACTCAGCCGAGCAATGAAATCATTCAAGGGTTCGGCTTCTTCTTGGTGCATGCGGGAGAAAATATATCGTGCGGTAAACATGTTCGTTTGGTAACTCCATGCAGGATCGTGAGCAGTGAAGGCGTCTAAAACCGATTTGCATCCTAGGAGACCCAAATCATCCAATTGCAGCTCCCCCCATCTCAGAGTAAATGTCGAAACAGCTTCAATTTTGTATCCTCACTAAGAGCAGTAGGGAGATAGATGATTAAATCCAAGCAGCTAAGGAAGGATGTTTTCCAACGGAACCAGGCATCCGATGTCGTCCCGCTGCCGCAATCAGTCTAAAAAGGAGATGGGGTTGGATGGAAAGGTTCAATTTTGCCTCCGCGACGCCACAGATGCTGTATCAGGAAAGCCGCAGAACAGGAAAAATGTATCTCGTAAAATAACGAAGTACATCTGAGTCTCAATCCCTCGTTAAACGGAGAGTCAAACGACAGACACACGACCAAATTTGAGGTAGAAATGAGTTAGCAAGCCAACCAATGAGATTGAGCCAATCGATCTTGTTCACATGATTACCACAGTACACTCTGTCCTTACTTGGTTAGTAGTATAAATCCAGGTTTTAGTGCTTAATTGACTTCCTACTACTTCCCCTACGAGATTCTTAATGGTGAAAAAACCGCCCGTTTTTGATCTCACCTTTAGCAATTTGGAACTCTTGATCGGCGCGGCAACAGTGCGTAGCCCTTTGAAGGCACAATAAACATACAATACCGCTTTTTCTTTACGTTCGTTACGCAGTTCAACGGAAACATCAAAGTGGTCCTTGCGCATGACAACCTTTTATCAGACACCATCAAGATTAATGATCAGTCGTTTCTAGCGGAACAAGCCCCTATGCCGCTTGGGCTAAAATCCTCAAGCAGGTTGGATATCTACTAACAAAACTTCAGAGACTAAACTCTTTGGTACAAAAAGGTAAATTCATTCCTGAGAATCAGAATACGAAGGCGAATGAACCTAAGATATTTACATCTGAGTACATTCGAGTCTGATTAAAATGTCGTAAGCTATGTCAAAGGTGTTTGCGAAGCTAAAGTTCAACGCCAACAGCATTTGTCGAAGTTGCTCTGGTTTATTCCTAAGATACTTTACGGTTAGTTCAACTAGCTTCTCAAAGCACAGTATAGTATTTTGCCTTAAGTCACAAGCTGTGCGTAAGGCCAAGCTGCCCAAGAAGCAACTAATGCTGATAGGCATCAAACTGCTTTTAGACTCCAGAACGCACCGACATCAAATATCACCCACACACAGATCTCGTCACCACCACGGTTTAGATACATCCCTTTTACCGCCGCGGAACTGCTGAAGAGACTGATGTCACTACGCGAGTACAATTCACTTGGTCCCGATAACATACGACCCAAGTCATTAAAGGTAGTTGCCACGAACTTATCTGAACGGTTATCATAGTTTTTCAAGCGCTGTCTCGGCGAGATACAAGTCCCAACTATTTGGAAGTACAGAATAATCACCCCCACTTACAATGAAGGCAATATTCAGTACCTGATAACTACTGTCCGATAACTTTTCTTAATTCGCATGTTATATTCTTGAAACCTATCGTTTAAGCAGCACGTATGGGATAGTTAGAAACGTGCTATATCTTCGTGCAAGGAAAGTATGGAGTCCACTAGAACCGCTCATGTACTACGAGCCAGTTATTCGCTATTGCCAGCTGAACGGAAACCATCGATGCTGGGGAATCGGTTGACTCAGCGTACCTTGTATTCTGTCAGACGTATTTTCTTCTAGACCACGGCACACTTCGTTACAAACTTTAGACCTATAGGATCAGTGGCCCTATCTTGGGCCAGATACCTTCCTTACTGCACCCACGTTGCTTGAATGCGCGAGTTCGTAGCGTTTTGTCCTACCCAACAGAGACTCACTATGTCGTCCCCCGATGCCACGACTATTCCTAGTGTCCATAAACGACCTCGCGAGAGTGTTAACCTCAAACTTTCTACTCTTTGAGAAAAACTTCAACATTTTTCAAGCAATCAAGCAAGTGAAACACCACATATCACTGCAAGGCAATCTCAACTAAGGTTACGAGTTGTCAGGTCAAAAGATATTTGAGTGTACCCCGTCCAGTGCAAACTAATAGGCAAATTCTGTCCAAACATCTAAGCTTATCGATTAGGAAAGCAGTTTTACCAAACACATCTCTTAGGTGCTCATGCGAAGACAATGTCGGATGCTCAAGACAAGTTGCTAAAGCACTGCAAATATGCAGCCAGCATATAGGTCTATTGCAGAGGACGTTAGGCAGGTTTAATCCCATTTCGTTCGTAAATGTTAAACTGTTACGTGAGGCAATATCTAGCGGACCTCATCCAGATATGGCACCGTTTGCAAAACACGTGACCCAATTGTTCTACAGAAGCCACAATGGAAGGCGAGTAAAACTGAGGAAAGGTTGCTCAACTTTATTTGCCATTTTAAGCTCAGATTTCTGAGAGCTTTCAGTAAACAGTCTAGTCTTCTGCGATGCTATTTCATATTCGTGTATCTGGTCCCCATGCTGAGGCTGATGTTGCATTCTTGATGCGTCTTCACCGCAGTTGGGCTAAACCAACGTACACTTAAACTAGGTCTTTTTTAGCTGGATAAGTTTCATTACACTCTATTTGGTTTGTTCTCGCTACCTGAATAATCTATTAACTGGCCACGTTGCTTACACTAACTGTGGTTATCTTCGGTAATTTTGTTGTGTTTGTAGCATTTTAATTAACTTGTTGACGGATTTGTTTCTAACTTACTTCATATGGTAATTTAGGGAAGAGTTATGCCACCGTGTCTGTATGCATTATTGGATTTATTTTATTTCAGCTTGTCGTTTACAGCGAATGGCTGTTGTTTGATATCCCTGGTATGGTTACGCTTGATGTGTATGTTGACAAGGTGCCTACCTGTCTATTACCCACTACATCGTTCATACTGGCTCCAGGAGACAGTTGGTCGTTGCTGGAGGGGACGGGGTGCACAGTTCTTGTGGCCGTGCTAGGCTCAAAGAACGGTTTCTTGCACTCAGTGTGGAGCGGACTACGGTCCAGCCACCGCCTTGCGTGCGCTTGATTCCCCAAATACAGCGTGCTTGTGTTTGCCTGTGAAGGAGTGTGGGCCGGCTCCGTTGATGAAACGTAGCTGCCATCCGCATGCCTCCCGGCCTTATTCCTTCGGGTTTACACTGGATATGGGGTGTGTGGATGGAGCTGTGGGTGGTGCAGCGCAAGCCATCCATGGTCCCTCTGTAGGCGCAGGCGTCCTGTGGCTTGCCACAGTGACATGCAAATCCGAAACCGGATACCGCCAACCATCTGGTCCTATAAAATTTTAACCTTTCTTTCAGCAACTACAATATGTGCCTCACGTTTCGTTTGGTCGGCTATTTTAAAGAATGTGTCACACGTAACACTGTGTAGTAGGACCTCGTTAGTGCGTACATGTTTCAATTTTAAACCAACTTTGATGCGTATTCGGAACAAAATGCAAATTGTTTAAATTTAGTACACCCGTAAGCGCAAATTGTTTGTATTACTGCATGCGTGCAAGTAGTATCGGTACCCAGTTCCAGCTTGACATTTCGAGTAGAGCGATTTGGAATGATTTGCTGAAACCTTACAAAAGCTTTGCCTCTTTTATATATATATATATATATATATATATATATATATATATATGTATAGCAGTCATTCTTATGTGGCAGATCCCAATACCGAATGTATCTGTGTGTTGTGGCTTAACCAATGATCTCAAGTCCTCTGGTTTGCTGATATTTCAATGAGAGTTTTAATATTTGTGATTCAATCTCATTTTCTTGTTCAAATCCCGCTATTTTGCTCCTCATTATATCAATAAGCAAAGAACGGGTGTCACCTACTGTATCACATCTTCGTATTTTCCACAACGTTTCGTTCCGGCTTGCAACTATTGATTAGAATTAAAATGCTGCCTGTGGGAGCCATCTTGTCAGTTATCCGGCCCACTGTGAAAAACATTAGGTGAACCCTGTCAGAGAAATCCGCGCCAAGATCGGTGAATCACAATTTGAATCACTTGAGGAAAAGTGAAAACTGTCGGAATTCGGCTTACTGCACTGGAAGCAATTCTGCGGTGAATGCCAGTAGGTTCACCAAAATCCCAAATCGTTCTGCAACCTGCCTCTATCACTCAGAGCTTGTAACGTCCTAAGTTGAATACCGGAACAGTTTACTGCAGACCGGGGAAGTGTTTTTGAATGTATAACTCGGACAAAATCTGTATCTCAATGGTAGTTCCAATTCGTACCCCACCCTTTTAAAATATATATGCATATGTATATAACACTTGCCCAAAAATATTTAGCAGAGTACCACAACACATGAGTAACCTTAATAAAACTGAAGAACAATCAGACGATTGGAAGCAATGTTCCAAATGCTGTGTTGTCAGTAAGCTTCCCCGGTTGCGTGGGCCTAGAAAGAGAGTTGATTTGAGGGAGCCTACTCCTAGACTTTGGTGTTAAAGATCTGACCCATGAGACAGCAGGGAGATTCGCGAAATTCGTTCAGACTAAGGTGGCTCATTCATTAGGGGAACCCGGTCATATTGATCCACGCCAAGATCTGTGAATCCCATATTGATTCACCAGAGGAAAAATAAAATCTGTCATAATTTAGCTTCCTGAATTGGAACCAATTATGCGGTGAATGCCAGTAGGTTCATCAAAATAACCACTCGTTCTGCAACATATGTTACTCAGAGCTTGTAACCTCCTAAATTGAATACTGTAACAGTTAACTGCAGATCGGGGAAATGTTTTTGGATGTATAACTCGGACAAAAACTGTATCTCAATGGTAGTTGCAATACGCACCTCGCCCTTTAAAAATTATAAATAAATATGTAAATAAATATATAACACTTGCCTAATAAATATTTAGCAGAGTGCCACAACACATGAGTAACATTAACAAAACCGAGGAACAGTCAGCGGAATGGAAGTAATGTTCCAAGTGCTGTGTTGTCAGTAAGCTTCCCCGGTTTCATAAGCCGACAAAGATGGTTGATTTGAGGGACGCTACCCCTTGAGTTTGGTCTTTAAAACCTGACCCTTGAGATAGCTGGGAGATTCGCGAAATTCGTTCACACCAAGGTGGCTCATTCAACTTCTTTGAGTTCGTAAGGAGTCCAAAGCGAAACTGGTGGCCTGCAAGGTTCTTCATCGGTCCTCCGTTAGATACTCACCCCCAGTTGCAGAAGTAAGTGGTCAGTGGACCTACAGCCAGTCGCATTAACTTTGACACAGCGCGCGCCGTACGAGCATTTGTGATATTTAGTGGAAACCCGGGTGACCATCCCTGAACTCCAAACGTTTTGAGAGGTTATCGTTGATTGTCTGCGACTACTTATTCATCTCGCTTGCAAGGTGGACAAGACTTATACTCAGTTACCTCCACAAGGAAGATATTCCCAGATCAGCAATCTCGGGACGCGCTTGATAGCGTTCAGTACCGCTACGGGGCATTTTTAAATACATTTCTTAAACAAACTCCCATGGCAACTTTACGCAGGTTCCAGCGTCCCCTACTTTACACCTTTTGCTTTCACATATTAACATGCAGTATTAAGCACTGATCCATGTCCGAGGGTTTTCAGTAAACATTTCGCCTGGCCTAATTATAGTAATCGTGAAAAGCTGAAATCAAACCTGTCTAAAGCTTCATACACCTATAGGGATTCTGTCAAATTGCATATCCACGCGAATAATTCTTTTATCTCCATAGCATCTGGTTTGAAGTTAGATCGGATCGTGGCGCAAGTTGAAATAGGTTAGTTAGCAGATATTTTTACTTAAAAGTCCGCACACCACGTAGAGTATACGCCGAAGTGAGATTAGAATTTGGCAAAACGGCACCATCGTAGGATATTGTTAAAAACGCACCACAAGATTTAATATTTTAGGACTACAATAGATGGCTTCCATTTCCGATTCATTCCTTCTTGCCATTGATTAATTACCGTCCACCAATTGGAGCCCACCTTTCTTCATGATCGTCATTTAACCTTCAGCCAATAGTCCAAAGTGTCAAGATTAAAGCGGGCACTTTAAAAAAATTTGCCATAAACGTCCGAGTTATTCCTACGGATTTCCTACTTGCTTGCAATTTTCTAGTCGTAAGATCGGATCGCAAGTTCTCTGCAGCATCTGATCATGTGTAGAAAACACAGGGATAACTGTTTCAGTTGAATAATGATAAAAGTGAGGCGTGACTGCATCATTATGATGTATACAATAAAGTGCAGTCGGACCAATAGAAACATGTTCAACCTTCAAGCAGCGAAGTCATGCTCTCGATGTTCTGGGGCCAACATGGAATAATGACGAGATAATTTCTTAAAAAGATATCTGCACTATCGGAACCGCTTAAATACTGGATATCATTTGACAGCAACCAAGAATGGTCATAAGAAAAAGGAGGCAAGACATATTAGCAGAGGTTGTTCTGCACTGTCATGAAAATGCACTGAAATTTCCGACCAGAAATAATTGTATTTCATCGTTTGGTTTCGGCGATCTTGCTATCGCCACTTTCTTCGTCAATTGGCCGCCATGTTGTTTTCGGATTATTCGCAATGCCGAAGCAGTCATCCTGTGGTACTTGCTCCAAACTAATCGGATACCGTGCAAATGCCCTCACGTGTGCATTTTGCCAAGTTAAATACCATATTTCATGTGTTGGATTATCAGTTGAGCATTTTCATCGCCTTCGCGAGATCCAACACGATTTCGTACAAACTATGTGTGAAAATTGCCGAAATCAGATACAGTCAGAAAAAGTAAAGCCGACATGTAGTCCTCAGCGTTTCGTTGCGAACAGCTCCGTGTGTTTGGCCCAACAACCTAGCGTGAAGAGCCTTCAGGTTTCGGCTCAGTCGTCCTCCTCTACCCGTGCAAACTCACTGACACGAAGTCCAACCGTTGTGAGAAGCCCAGTTGCACCTGGGCTAAATTGTTTACCTTTGTTGTGTCCACCGGACACTGATGTCCCAGCAGGTGAAAGTCTGAGTGCTGAAGACCAGTGGAAAGATCAGAGGACGAAATTACGAAGGAACGTTGGGCGTTTAACTTCTGTAAGTCAACAGTTAGCCAAACCACTTGAGGCTGGTAGTATACTTCGCCCTGCAAGGCCAACCTCGTCCGACCAGAGGCGTTATAATCTCGTGATCTTTCACGCACCGGAGTCCAGTGATCCATCACCCCAAGTGTTCTATGATCACGATGTCGAGATTTAACAGGGTCTAATTGATAGACTCTTCGACGCTGCTGAGGACTCGGTAAAAGTGAGGCAGAGTACCCGTCTTGGAAAGCAAGGTGATCAAAAAAATCGGCCTATGAGAATCACTTTTGTGGACGAAGCCAGTGCAAGACTGACCATGTCTCGCCTAAGTAGGCTGAAAGGTTTGAAGATCCATGTTCGTCCCGACCTGGACCCAGTAGACAGGGAGCGGCTCAAGTCTGCCATCATTGAGTTGAAAAGACGCACTGGTGAGGGGGAAACAAATCTTCGTATCGTAAAATTTCGGGTGGTTTCCAACAATCCGCGAATCAGGATAAACAGGCTGCTCACACTTCAAGCACGCCCGGTGGCTCCTGCTGCGGCCTGCGAGTAGCCTTCACAAACGTTTGCAGTATTATGAATAAGCGCGATGAGCTTTGTTGTTTCGTTGCGTCTGAGCGGCCAGAAGTAGTGGGACTCGCAGAGACATGGCTGCATGCAGAGTTATACACCCAAGAACTTGAACTCAACGGTTACTCGTGTTTCCGATGCGATAGACTAAAGAATGCCCACGGTGGTGTCTTACTTTACATCCGGTCTTCCCTGCGTGGGAGACTTGTGAGCACCTACCGAAGTGACGATGGCCTGTGTGAGCTACTGTGGTGCTCCATCCGCCTCAGGCGCGGAGAACTGCTTGTGGGCGCAGTTTATCGCAGTCCCCTTAGTCGCTGTTTGGATTGGCTGCCTCATCTTCGGACCCACATAAGTCGTCCACACTTTCTGCTTATGGGCGATTTTAACTGCCCTCGAATACGATGGCCTGATGTGCATTTGATGCCTGGATATAGTGAGGTTGAAGCAAAGTTCGTGGGTTTGGTACTTGAAACTGGTGCATCGCAACACATATGCCAACCAACACGCATATCAACACGTTCAACCTCGTCCTGTCTCGACCTGATGTTAACGAGCTACGAACAACGAGTGCATGACGTTAGGATCCTGGAGCCCCTGGCTAAGAGCGACCACTCAGTACTGATAGCTGATATGGAATTATCTTTGCCGCATTCACATCCGCTGCAACCAGCTCCCAACTACTGGAAAACAGACTTCGATGGTCTAGCTCGAGCCGCGAGCCAACTGCATTGGTCTCGGTCACAAGCTGCATCTGTGGAAGATTGTTGGATATTTATAAAAGAGGGATTGACATCATTGTATTCCCAATTTGTGCCATTGAAATGTCGAAAAGTTGGACCCATTAAGCATCATTGGTTTGATAAGGATTATGGAAACCTGGCTCGGAGGCGGCGCAGACTGTGGGACAAATTCCTTCTCTCTGGCTCTGCCAATGATTACGAAGGGTATAAATGTCAGCGGAACCTCTGCAACAGTGCAAAAAAGAATAAACGCCGACACTTTGAAGTGCAGCTTGCATTAGCCGCGAAGACCGCCCCCAAGAGAATCTTTGCATACGTGAAGCGACGCCTGAAGTCGGCGGGTGATGTGCCAGTGCTGGATGGCACGGATGGACAGCCCCTCACCTCCAGCTCTGAGCGTGCGTCCGCGTTGGCGGCGCACTTCGCTTCTATATTTGCGAATAATCAGGTGTCTGTATCGAGTTCGACGTGTACCGCTTTTACCGAACTCGATAGTCTGCATTGTGGCGTCGAAGAGGTAGCTCAACTACTCGCCAACCTTGACGGCACCAAACCTGCCGGACCTGATGCGCTTCACCCACTGGTTCTCAAGTCAATTTCAACCCTCCTCTCTCCTGTCGTGACTGATCTTTTCAACAGGTCGCTCTCCGAAGGTTTGTTGCCGGTTGACTGGAAATGTGCGGTGGTGAAGCCTATTCCGAAAGGCGGCGACCTTAACAAAGTAGACAATTACAGGCCAATTCGTCTGACACCTATATTGGCAAAGGTTGCTGAGAAAATCGTGAAGAAGAGATTGCTGAAGTTGCTACAGTTAAACGAGGTCCTGACGCCCGCACAGCACGGTTTTATGCAAGGTCGCTCATGCATTACTAACCTGCTTGTGACGAGGCATGAGTGGTTGAAGGCAATAAACAAGGGGAAGTCCGTCGACGTGATATTCATCGATTTCAGTAAAGCGTTTGACAAGGTCAGTCATGAGGTTTTCCTTCACAAACTCAGCATGTGTGGCGTCGGTGGCTCACTGCACCGGTGGATCCGCGACTTTCTTGTTGGACGAAAGTGGAGGGTACAGGTCGACGACCATCTAACTGACTGGTACCCCTCTACAAGTGGCGTGCCTCAAGGCACTGTGCTGAGGCCCACTCTGTTCCTGATCCACATAAACGATCTACCGCAGCTTCTCCGGTCGCTGTGTGTCTTGTTTGCGGACGACATGAAGATTTGGAGAGAAATCGATGCTCCCGATGACTGTGGCCTACTTCATCAAGATCTCAACCGTTTATCCACATGGTCTGCATAAGTTCTTCTCCCGGTCAACCCAGCCAAGTCGGTATTTATGAGGCTGGGAAAGGGTGCAGACGGCCGAACCTACACCATTGACGGCCAAACGCTATATCCCACACCCTC
>OX104059.1:78844044-78902424 GCA_944474145.2 Dicrocoelium dendriticum | reverse complement strand
CTCTAATCTTCGCTCGCATGTTGATTTCTTCACCGAAACTGTAGGTATCCAGTTGTGGTCAAACGTCTTAATGACGTGGTTACACCAGCCACTGATAAATTCTCTTCTAGCGCCGCCATCTATGCTTAGCAGCAGCTAGTCGCCATAGCTTAACTTACACTTTGCGGATATCCGGAGCTCGGTAGGAGTCGCTCCTTTTTTACAATGTTCATTCTCTTGGATTGTTTGCGTCACAGCTCAGATGGTTTGTTGACCTATTATGTGCCACCGTAAGGTCCACTAGTAAGTGAAGGCTTAATCCGAACTCTATTGCTGGTCACTCTTTTCTCTCCTACCACGCCGTTATGTGTCGCTCGTTCTACTCGCATCAACTTCTTTTGACAACAACTGGTCATGGTTGGCTTCATGTAGCATGCAAGGAGTCACTCCCTGACTCTCTAACCTTCATTTTCTTCTGCCGCCTGTCTCTCTAAACTTCGCTCGCATGTTGATTTCTTCATCGAAACTGTAGGTATCCAGTATTGATCAAACGTCTTAATGATATGGCTACTCCAGCCACTGATATATTCTTTCTAGAGCCACTATCTCTGCTTAGCAGCAGCTAGTCGCCATAGCTTCCATTCAACTTTGCGGATATCCGGAGCTCGCTTCCATCTTACAGTGTTCATACTCTTGGATTGTATGCTTCACAGCTCAGCTGGCTTGTTGACCTAATATGTGCTACCGTAGGATCCACTAGTAACTGAAGGCTTAATCCGAACTCTATTGCTGGTCACTCATTTCTCTCCTAGCGCGGCGTTAGTTGTCGTTCGCCCTACTCGCATCAACTCCTCTTGACAACAGCTGGTCATTGTTGGCTACATGTAGCTTGCAAGGAGCCACTCCCTGACTCTTCTACTTTCATTTTCTTCTGCCGTCTGTCTCTCTAAACTTCGCTCGCATGTTGATTTCTTCATCGAAACTGTAGGTATCCAGTAGTGATCAAACGTCTTAATGGTATGGCTACACCAGTCACTGATACGTTCTTTTCCAGAGTTTCTATCTCTGCTTAGTAGCAGCTAGTCGCCATAGATTCCATTTCACTTTGCGGATATCCGGAGCTCGCTCCCTTCTTACAAGGTTCATTCTCTCTGATTGTTTGCCTCACAGCTCAGCTGGTCTGTTGACCTATCACTTACCTTTACTAGCCTGTTGATACACTCAGCGACCCTGTAGGCATACACTATTGACCTAGTGTCTGCTTGGAATGGCTACATCTGGCCACTGAGTCTCTCCTAGCGCCACCACCTCTCGGTCGTCGTAAATTCGGCATCTCTGTTCAGAAGTAGCTAGTGGCCATTGGCCCCATGCATATGCGATAATCCAGTGCTTGTTAGGTGCCACTCCGTATCTCAATAACCTTTATTCGTATAGAATAGCTGCATCTAATCTTTCCACTGCCCTGCCACCAATTGATCTTTAGGTCTCTCTCGCGGCAACCTATGTATTTTCACTTATTCTGCGCTTCCTCTCGGATTACGCTAGCTACGTGCTGTTCATGCACCTGACAATCACTACCAATATCCTAACTCACATTGCTCTCTCCCCACGCAATTATTGGTTTATGCTAAACCGATACTTCGTACTTTACTTACTGCTACAACGCTCTTGTCTCTACGCAGTTATTAGCAATCCACCCATACGGCTAATGATTCTATATGATATTCAAGACATTTTCAGCATAATTATTATTGCACAGTGTACATGCTTTTGTCTAAAGCCCAAATGTTGTAACACATGACATTAACAATGTTCAACTCCATGCCTTTTCTTGCGGTCTTCTCTCGGTTGTCCCTCACTTTCCCTTTTCTCTGAGATCCGGGACTTCTTGGAGATCTGAGATTGGACTGCGGAACAGTTTTGACTCAAGACGGACGTAACAACCAACAAGGACTTACATGGAGCAAGGTAGAACTTCGAAAGGACCGAACTGCAATTACCACAGCCCTTGTCCAGTATAGAGAACTGGATATATCCTCATACTCCCAAACATTATACATCTGAAAAATCTGGACAGCGGAAAAGTTGAACTTTGCTCACCTGGACATACAACAAGAAGAAGAACCGCGATGTCCCTCTCCTCCACCGACATCAAAAATCATTGCGACCCCGATCAAATTACCTGTCCAACTAACATAGGAAATTAGAAGCCATTACTCTGCGAAAAACCGAAGGTAAAGCCAGTCGTCAAACGGCTTTGCCAGTTCAACACTAATGTTCAAACTGCTTTACGGCAGCGTTGCAGGACGTGGTGGGTTTTCGCCTGGCAAGCGTTTTCCCTATATAAAGCCACAAATGTCTGTTTAACAACACCTAGACGTGGCGGAGGTGACTCGCCACTGAATAAATTCACTGCCCACAACTACATACTGGCAAGTCGACTAGACTCACACATCAACTTTTCCCGACACCGTTTAAACTACACACGATTGAACCCGATGTATCGTCGTGATACACATCTGTTTTCAAACCTTTATCATGCCTAAGTTGGTGTGTCTATGAAACTGAGAATAAGCTATTTATTTATTTATTTATTTATTGTTCTAGTTATGGACATATGAACGCTTTTCCACTCTCACTGTTTCAGTTGCCATAAAATGTTTTTCAATTGTACATATCTGATAATGCCTCCATGGGCGTGTCTCGCATAGTCCAGAATGAAATGTTTATTTATTTAATTATTTATTTATTGGCCAAGCGGATGTACTGTCACGCCTGATTGATGCCTGCCAGCAAGAACATGAGGACACAATCATTGCCTCGGTCGAGATTGAACATGACGTCAACTTTCTAATAACTGAGACATTGCACGGTTTACCAGTTACCACAGAAGCTGTACGAACCGAAACGCTTCAGGACCCAATACTCAAGAATAAATAAATAAATATTTTATTCTCGTCACTGCGAGGCACACCATGAATGGCGTGATCATGGTATTACAGACATGTATGATCAGCAATTGCACAAATTAGTACATTTTGACCAATAGCATGGGAATTTCTGTGTGTGTTGAGATGTAAAACGGTGTTTAACTGTGTATTTAGAAGGGGACGTGTTGTGTGAGTAGGTAAATGTAACTGTGTGTGCTTTCGTTCGTTGTGTTTGCCATCAAAAGGGGAATCAGTGGAACGCTTTGAATCAGATGACGTTCGTGATGTGTGAATGATCCTCCGGGGAAGGGAAGAGGCAGTGACTTTATTTAGTGGCGGGTCACATCCGCCACGTCACAGCGTTGTTAAACGGATACTTGTGGCATTTTATAGGGAGAACGCTTGCCAGGCAAAATCCCACCACATCCTGGAACACTGCCGCCAAACCATTTGCCGGAACGGGGAAAACCCGAACCATCCAGCTGGCACCACGAGGAGGTTGTTCGGCGAGCCAGGATTTGTAAACGTTGTATCGGTCAACTTGCCCATGTGTGATTGGGGCGGTGACATTTTTGAGTGGTGTGTCACCTCCGCCACGCCACAGTGTTGTTAAACAGACATTTGTGGCTTTTTGTAGGGAAAACGCCTGCCAGACGAAGACCCACCACGTCCTGGAACACTGCCGACTGGTGACGTGACATTGACAAGATCGCACCTGACCGATTACCCACGCGGATATTTGCAATCGAGTTTCGCCAATTTGGTTCGCTTGTTTGTGTAGTCTCCTTCGGTGTCGACCCGCAAGTGGATGCAACTATTGAATTCGGATGACTCAGGTGACTTGTATTGACTAGACTATTTTTCTGGGCTCCTTTAGTTTGTTGTGATTGCGAGGTGCAGGTGGTTTCATTGTTCTGTGAGGATGCCGTGTCCAGGTCAGCGTCGCCGGTTATCCCCAGGTGTTCCGTGCAAGTAATGTTATCCCTTCGGGTTTTCGCAGAGTAATGGCTTCGCAGTAATGGTTACGCAGTTCCACAAAACAAGTTGGCTACGTTCTTGTCCTTCTGCCGAGTTGCAACAGTACTTTCAGAGGAGACACTCGCTCTCTATGGTAAACTACTGCATAGTATTTTCGGAAAGAGTAGTCATCCCCAAGGCACTTCAGGAGCGTCTTACTCGGCAGTTCCACGCCAGACATCCTGGAATCAACCGGATGAAGGCGCTTGCCCGCAGTTATATATACTGGCCTTTAATGGACAAACAGTTAGAAGAAATAGCCAGACCCTGCCAACAGTGTGCCAATGTCTTGAAAGCGTCCGCAGGATCAGTACTGTATTCATGGCCGTAATTTACTAAGCCATGGTGCCGCATCCATCTCGACTTTGCGGGACCGATCAACGGCCATAGTTTCCTAATTATAGTCGCTTCATACCGCAAGTGGCCTGCAGTATTTTATATAGAGAACACAACCACCAATGCCGCCATATCGAAACTGCGCCAAACCTTTAGCAGATTCGGTTGTCCTGAGACAATTGTCACCAACAATATCTCACAATTTACTTCAGCAACCTTTACGGAGTTTCGCAAGCAATGCGCCGTACAGCACGTTCGCTCGCCGCCGTTTCATCCACAGTAGAATGGCCAGGCGGAAAGGTTTGTCGATACATTCAAGCTAGTTCACTACAAATCCAAAGGGGTGTGGCGTACAGAGGAAGTGGTTGACCGGTTCCTTTTCCTCTACTAAGCAACACCGAATCCACAAGTGCCAGGCGGAGTCCGTCCAGCACAGGCCATGATAAACAGGAAGCTCCGCATGCCTTTTGACGCCATCCGACCGCTCTCGGAGTCTTCCGTTGGTGAAAGAAACCGCAGAATGGAACAGGAGTTTAACCGTTGGCATGGAGCAAAGAAGCGATCTTTTGCGCTTGGACAGAAGTTGCTAGTACGTGACTACCCGGAAGGCCATGCGAAATGGATGCCAGGGAGGGTCATAAGCAAGCGCGGAAACCTCAAGTATGACGTCATGGTGGGCCCACAGATCTGGCCATGGCAGGGAAACCAGTTACGGACTACATCTTGCCAACCAGAGCAAGCAAGGCCTACTGTCCTGCCGTTCGCTTTACTGGTGGAAAGTTTCAACTCGCCGAAGGAGGCAGTGGACGACTGCACACAGTCGAGCAAAGAATGCATAACAAGAACATCGGAACAAAGTGCTCGGGCGCTTCTGCCAAGGAGGTGGAGCGGCTGGCAGAGAACACCGGCCCGAAGACTGCAAGTTAATCCTAGGTTTTCGCCTTATACATTGGACGATATCTGTGGTGGAGAGGTGTCCGGGTGAAGATAAGAAGCGCCTTGGAAAATCACTATTTTAGCACATACACGATTATTAAAGATTATCGCATCGATTTCGAACGTTCCGAAATGTATTGCTTCTGCACGTGATCAAAAACCACCTGACACGTAGGCAAAAGATATGAGGAAACACTAACCTTGATAGTTGACCTTCCAATTCTAGAAGTCGAAGGTCAGTAGAGACCTATTAATACAGCTATGTCCGCAGTCGTTGTACAGTGTTCGTTGGCGAAGATTTATAGGTTACGTTGTTAGGGTCATTGGCCTTTTGCTTTTACCTTCGGTTGGGCTAGAAGTTTTGTGGAGCAGTAAATCGTTATTTTTGGAATTGCGTCTAGTGAGAAGATTATAACACACCTAGTCTACCTGGAGATTATTTCTCTACAGGTTCATACAGCATTACCTACGACGCTTCTTTTGCGAGTTCAGTTCGCGTCACGCATGCGTCGTTTCGTGCCTACTCACACCCGTGTCTAAAGCCATAAAACATTTGTGCCGCCGTAATTCCAAACTTGTACGCGTGTATTCGAAAGAGTTGACGGCGGCAAGCGATCCCTGGCTCCGCCATATGCAAAACCAGTTAGAGTCCTACAACGGAGCGACAAAGTATATGTCATCGGTCGCTACGGGAAGTGTGAGCAAGTGTCGATTAGCCGCTTAAAAGTCGCCCATATCGAAAACGACAATGCATCCATAAAGACGTTTTTCCTTGCCAAAAACATATAGTCCAGGTAGTTCAGCGACGTCCGCTGAAAATCCTCCAACCGTCCAGTGCACCAAGGATGAGTAGGTCTGGCCAAAAGGCACATTGCCATCGTCGTTTTGCCCATACATACAGTGCATTTTTCTGCTTAGATCCCCTTTAACATTTTTGGAAATAAGTAATAGCAAAATGTTTAGAAACTACCACAAAAAAGAGTAAACCGATTTGAAATCTCTCCAAAAATCTGTTCTGGTTATTTTAGGTTAGCACTTATTATTGCTATGCACTATTGTCACTGCTGTTTACCGATTGTTTTCCATGTACACCTGTCAACTCGGTCGCACGTTCACGTTGGTGCCGGACGCTGCGACGTAGACGCAGCACCGTTACACCGCAAAACTTAGTGCGCAATAAATAGTTTGGTGTCATTTTATGGCATGATTCCTGGCTATCTTTCTGCCTTTGCAGTTTTATTTAATTCTGTGCAAATGTGATATTGCGAAAGCTTAAATGTGTCGGAAACCAGATACGCGGCACGAACAGTATTTTCAAATCCGTACGCCATGGAGTTTGGGACCAGGACTCTCACATCTGGCGGGAACGGATTTGCGGGCCAAGATCAACCGGCACAGCCGGGAGTATAATGGCAGCGTAGGATACTGATATGTAGTTAAATAATATGTAAATACTATAAATAAACCAGTAGCGGATGTATAAAGGAATCGGAGTCTTGTAGCTTTTATAGTACCGTAGTTTACTGTAACCTTGGTAGCGGGTGCCCGGAGTTTCCAATTTCCTAAATGGGTCTAAATAGGACCTATGTTATTGGATAAGTAAATAGTGCACTCGGTTAGTCAGAAAATGAAGAATAGACTTTTTAAGTGAGTATACGAAGAGTGATACACCTAAAGTGATGGGAAAATGAATATTTTGCTTACCTCACATGCTCCTATGTGATTTCTTTTTTGGGACACGACTGGGCCGAATGGTCAGCGTTCTTCGAGAAATAGGTGGACAAGAACGGAAATGGTGTGCAAATAATATGTAAATAACGGGGTAAACGGATGTGGCACGAAGAGGCAAATAACCATGCGATATGTGCATACCTATTTACATATGGGACTTGTTACGGAATGCGTATTTATAAAGGAAAAGTAACGCGAAAGCGTCAGTTGCATATATGAATGCCTGGGGAGCAGTAAGTTAAGTGATCTAAAGTGATGGAGAAGTGAAAATGCATGTCGGTCCCTGGTCAATATGTGGTGGCTAAATGCTCACAACGGCAGAATGAGCTTTCATACGGTATATAAATGGTTGATGAAACCCTCTAAACATATATATATATATACCAAGTTGCAAAATTAGAATGCATATATTTGTAATTATATATATGCATTCAATTTCAGACCGCATTATTTATACATAAATGTACGCATTAGTAACCTCAATCCCATATATATACATATATGGGTATAGGTTACTAAGGCGTACATTGCTGTGTACATAATGCTGTCTGAAAGGGAATGCATTTATTTATTTAAAAGAATATGCATCCTAATTTTGCAACTTTAACGTGATTAGACATGGTATTGCTCGTTCGATCTATCCATGCGTATCCATGCGTGCTACGGTAACACTGATCATCAGTTCTATGCCATTTAAGGGGACGGCCCGTTATTAGTCCCAGCTATGATTACCTAATGCAAATCCTTGCAACTGAACGTCAGTGGACCAACGTATACATCCTTTTCATTAAAAAGATATAACTGACCTTATCCGTACGTTAATGGCTGAATAATTAAGTATGTGCCTGTCCATTTGCATGGAGTTTAACCGGTATCTGTAATGGTGCATATCAAGGTGTCAGAAGTAAAGTAAGTAGGTTACGCATTTCAATAATAAGCTAATACCGTTTTATGAGCAATATTAAGTGTTGTGTCTACACGTACACTAGTCCCCTGCACGCAGGGTCTTGAACAAGCACGACCAAAGCCCCGAACGAGGAAGCAGAACTCTACTGGTACGCAACACAACCTGCCATTCACGCCAACGGTACGTACACTCAGTACATTCAAAACAACCCTATTGTTGATGGCGAACGGACGGGCATCCAATCACAAGCTACGAAGTGCGGTCATGGTAAGGCCCGCGCTGTATGACTAGTTAATACTAGTCCGAGACGGTGCGCGCCGTTAAGCGCGGATATCAGAAGGCATTTGGAGTCGGACACAGCGGACTGTATTCGATGGGCTACAATAAGAAACGGACGGATGAAGTGAGACGAGAGCGTACACGTTAGCACGGGAACTTACAAGGCAGTTGTGTGTCGAGCCAGCTGTAAGATTAAAACAAGAAGTAGTAATGTACAATCGGTCAACAAGTAAATTGTACACGAAAGATAAGCGTTATCTTTTCGGGCGCTACAGAGCTCCTCCTCTAGAAGGCTGAACATAGAAAGCCATCGAACACGAAAAGGAATGTTGAAACGAGGTTCGTAAGGCGAAATCGTGCCGAGTAAAATAAGCGTGCGTTCGAGCAAATGGGGGTTCGTCGTAAGTCGGAGTCCGCTGTGCCATGTATGAGTTGTTATCTATTGAATGCAGGGCAGGGTGCATTTCGGCGAGCCGTTGGAGCGAGCTTGTCGGACTACAAAAAACTGGTTAGCCCAGAAAAAGGCCGACAGGACCTCAACCTCCGCTGCTGCCAAACGGTGCGCTTGGGAGTGGTCTCTCCCCCGCCGCACCCCGCCCCGCGCCAAAACGATCCTCGTCCCACGAAGAAAACGACCATGGTGCCACGGAGAAGCGACCCTCGTCTCGCGGAGAAGCGATCCTCGTCCCGCGAAGAAGCGATCCTCGTTCCGCGGAGAAGTGACCCTCGTCTCGCGGAGAAGCGATCCTCATCTCGCAGAGAAGCGATCTGTGTTCGCGACAGGGTCCTCGAAAACATTCCTCGTGTGGGTCAGTCGATCAAGTGGGAGGGTTGGGGCATGTAAAGGCAAGAAAATAGAAAAACACGCGCAGAAAACGCCAAAAGAATCAAACGAATGAGCTGCGTGTTTAAATATTTTTTGTGTTTTGAATATGTTTTTCGAAAAAGGTTTTTCGGGGGTTTTCGCTAATTTTGTTTGTTATCAAAACGTTAAGCGATCAAAAATGAGACAAATATATACAATATCTACAACGTTAAAAGTATTTACACTGTACATAGTCGAAGAAGCGAACGGGCTAACGTACCTCCCGACCACGGCGATTGGACGTGTGATACGGCGGCCTGGGTTCGGTTGACGTCGGGACTGCTGAAACTTGCCGACCGTGATCGTGGTCTGGTTAGACTTCATTAGAATGCGGAAAATTGGTACGGTGAGTTGTGACGTAGCACGTGGCACTACTGGACGAAGTAAGCGAGGTAGTTACTTCCATTAGGGCTAGTTTTAGACGGTCGATGGTGACGACTTCGTGTCGACCACCGCGGTCAAAAGTGTACGCCTTACTCGCACGATGCAGCAACTTGAAGGGTCCTATGTACGGCGACTGAAGAGGCTATCGAACACCGTCTGCGCGAAGAAGGACGTGTGAACACGTAGACAGCTTCTCGGGCACGTACACTAGTATTTTCTGCGATCGAGGAGCGGGTGGACGTAGCTCACGCATCTGATGAGCCAATCGATCAGTTTAACTTCCGTAGTGAAAAGTGGAAGTACATGGGGCTGGTGCTACCAGCCGTCCAAGCAACCCCAGCGTGCAATGTAGACAAGCTGCGCTGGTGTGGCGTCGAAGTCGGTCTTAACCGTGTTTCTTAAGCATAGGAGAACAAGGGGAAGCGTTTCAGACCATGAAGGATCTGCTTGCGCACGTAGCGCTGCCTTCAACTGGCGGTGAAAGCGCGCCACCCTGCCGTTAGCGGCCGGATGGTACGCCGTCGTCTGGACGTGGCGACAGCCTTAATCATTAAGCAACATGGCAAATGTCGACTAGAAATGTGACCCTCGATCGGTGGTCACGATAGCGGGACAGCCGTATTGAGCTACCCAGCGCTCCATAAAAGCTTCCGCTACCGTTTCCGAGGACAAATTTGTGATAGGAACGGCCTCTGGCCATTTATTAAATCCATTGATGCAGGTCTCTAGATATACAGAGCCTTTGGAAGGCGGCAGAGGACCTACGAGATGGACCTGCACGTGATGAATACGTGCATCCGGCGTCGGAAACGTGCATAATGGGCTTCTTGTGTGCTTGTGCACCTTCGCGCGTTGACACGGAAGGCAAGCAGCTGCCCAGGTACGAACGTCCCGATTCACATTGCGCCAAACGATTCGTGCGGTCACGAGTTTAACCGATGCACGAAAGCCTGAATGAAACAAGCCGTGCAACGCGTCAAACACGGTCTGCCGGAACTCGCGTGGGACGACTGGGCGCGGCGTGCACAGAGATAAATCGCAGAGTATCGTTCCATCTGCTGATGTCAGCGGAACGGGTCGTATAACCACTGAGGGAGACCTGCGTAGTAGATCAATCTCAGGATCGTTGAGTTGTGCTGTGGCCATGGCTGCCAAGTCGATAGCAGTGCCGGCGTCAGCGGAAATAGCTTGAATGCGGGAAAGTGCATCGGCAACGGCTTTGTGCACACCTGAGACATGCCGTATATCGGTCGTAAACTGAGCGATATAGTCAAGGTGGCGCGACTCTCTAAGAGAGTATCGGTCAGTAGTCGAGCCGAGCACGTAAGTCAGGTGTTTGTGGTCGGTGAAGACGGCAAAGGAGCAGCCTTCTAAGAAGTGTCGAAAGTGACGTATCGCTAGATACACTGCTAGTAGTTCTCTACCGAACGTGCTGTAACGAGATTCGGTAGGTTGTAGGCGTTTGGAGAAAAGCGCTAAGGGCTGCCACGTGTCGGATACTCGTTGCTGCAAAACAGGGCCGACTGCCACGTCCGAGGCGTCAGTACTGAGGGACAGTGGGGCGGCCGGATCGTGGTGCGCTATAGAAGCTATGTTGGCGATAGCCTCTTTCAGCGACTTAAAAGCAGCGCGTGCTGCGGCAGGAGAATTCGAACTTCTTGAGTTTCCCTCGGAGAAGGTCCGTGATGGGTTGCATCAGCGAGGCGCAGTTGGGTATAAATCGTCGGTAAAAGTTGACCAGGCCATCAAAACGCCTGAGCTGTTTGAAAGAATGAGGCTCGGCATAGTCGATGATGGCTTGGATTTTATCCTGCAGTGGCACGATGCCTGCAGATGAGATACGATGGCCCAAGAAATTAACTGATTCAACACCAAACGAACACTTTTCTGCGTTGATCGTCACCCCGTGTTGAGATAAACGATCAAAAGTGTTCGCACGTGGCGTATGTGCTCTTCTCGTGAAGAGCTTGCGATTAAAATGTCGTCAAGATACGCGTAAGCGAAGTCTAAACCGCGACAAACTTGGTCGATGAAACGCTGAAAAGTTTGCGCGGCGTTCTTTAGACCAAATGGCATGCGCAGAAACTCGAACAAACCAAATGGAGTCGTCACGGCAGTTTTAGCGATGTCCGCTTCGGCTACCGGAATTTGGTTGTATGCGCGTACCAAGTCGACTTTGCTGAAGATACTTTTACCCGCCAGACTGGCGGTGAGATCCACTATGTGTGGGATCGGATAGCGATCGGGTGTGGTCACCGTATTCAAGGATCGGTAGTCGCCGCAAGGACGCCACAAGCTTCTTCGGGACCATGTGCAGAGGCGACGCCCATGGGCTGTTGGACGGTCTGACGATACCAAGTTGAAGCATGTGGTCAAATTCGGCTCGTGCTGCCCGTAGTTTGTCTGGAGCAAGCCGTCTTGGTCGTGCGTTAACCGGTTGACCGCGCGTAACTATGTGGTGAGCGACCTCTGTCGTGACTGGTGGAAGCTCTGCAGCCGGTCGAACCAGTCGCGGGTGTTCGGAGAGGAGGCTCAAGTAGTCGGACGGTGCGTCTGCGATCCGAAATATAGGGCTGATTATCGGGGCATCTGAAAGGACACCATCAACACTTAGTTTCGTACGATCATCTAAAATTCTATTATCCGCGTCCACAAGCAATACGAAAAGGCGAAGAAAATCGATGCCGATAACTGCGAAAGGTACTGACTCAACCGTGAAAACCCAGTAAAAGTCTCTGCGGAGATTTAAATCTAGGTTCATCATGCGTTGACCGTATGAACCTGTCGGCGAGCCGTTGGCTGCCCTTAAATTGTACGTAGGCTTTGTATGCTTGTCATGCGCGCTGGCAGGGATAACGCTCACTTCGGCTCCTGTGTCGATAAGGAAAGCGAGGCGGGAGCGCCTCTCCTTGACGTAAAACACACGGCCTGTTTTGTCGCTGCTGGACGCGTGGGCCGCATTCACGTGCCGGCGAACTAGTTTCCCTGTGCCACTACATCACGCTTGGCGCAGGGTGAACGGCAACGTCGAGCGTTATCACCATACTGGCGATGATACCAACACAAATCATCTATTAAACTGGCACTTCGGGTTCGGCTGCGAGGGGGTGATGGACTGCGTCTGCGCAGTGACCTGGATCTGTACGGTGGGGGTCGGGGCTGATAGTCACCGTGACGAACGGCGGCAATCTCGTGGTCAGCGTGCGGTCTTAGCAAGCCTTGTCTTTCTAACTGCACGGTTGCTAGTTCAAGGCGAAGCGCAGCTATCTCTTCGTCTCTGGGGTCTGCTTGCGCAGGCGCTTTTGCATTCAAGTCTTTATCCGCTAATGTGACGAAAACGCTGCTGGATGCCTTCACGTTTTGAGGGATTCTCTCAATGGCTGCGTCCGCGGTTATTGCCAACTCTTTGAGTGATCTATTTGAATATGCTACGAGCATTAAAGGAAGAGAATCAGGTAAGCGTGAGAGCCACAGTACACGCTGCCACACTACTCCCCCTCTTCAGCGGTTGGTTCACTGCGGTGACCCTCGCTTCAGGACACTGCTTCGGTTGAAGCGCTGAATATAGCTGTCTGGCGTTGACTCGTCGGCCGTCTGCTAACTCATAAGTTCCTGGACCTAGCGCACGAGTAATTCTGATGGGTCTTGTCAGTGCCGATTCTCCTTTCCGTGTTTGCCTCTCTTTTATCCTGACCAACGTTCCAGGACGCAGCGATGTGGCCCGTTTTTCGTAGGATGGCTGATAACCCCGGCGACGTTCCAGTTGGTGGGGGTCGTTGTTTTCTGCAGCCGGAATAGCTGCGTTTAATTTCGTACACGACTTCCTGCCAAACATCAGCTCACCTGGCGTGCGATCAGTCGCTCTGTGGTACGATGTTCGGTGAGTAAACAGAGCCTGCAAAACGGCATCTTCCCACTGCCTGCCGGACAAACGTGCTGTCTGTATAGGTTCTTTTAGCGTGCGATTAGTGCGCTCAACCATACCGTTGACAGCTGGACGGGATAATTGTTATCGGCGATGCCGAGTCTAGCTCTATAGTCACTGGTACAGAAGTGTTAAGCCCATGGAGTGTAACGGTACTTATGTCAGGAGCAATGAGCTTGGGTTCCAGCGAAGCAATTCGTCCGTGTTGCTGGTTGTAAGCATCTTCTGATAGAAAAAACATTCGGTGTAGTTGGTGAGGTGGAAACATCATTTTGTTGGTCAATCAACGCGACTCGACGCAAGCGGCAGCATCTGGCGAGGTGGCCCAGTTTACCACAGGTTTTACACTCAGCCGTACGAGCCGGACATGTTTGACAGCCAGCTTTGTGGCGAGAACACTCACACCTATAGCACGAAACAGTCGAATTCTGAGGTTGACTGGAACCCTTGTGCTGAATCTCACTGGCTTCTGGTATATCACTCGAGTTGAATGGGCCCGAATGTTCAACAGCGGTTTTTATTAGTCGTGATCTCTATGGACCTCTCCCAGGTAAGTTTTTAAGGATGTTCGGAAAGTAGCTTTTCGCGTATACGATTATCCTTTATACCGGTTATCGACTGCTGCGTCAACATAACACTCAATTTGTGTACGAATCGAGTTTAGACGACAAAGGATGTAATAAAATGTCTTGCAGGTAATTGTCGTAAATGCTAGCAATTTTCGACGAAAACTGTCCAACATTCGTCTCAACGGATGCGGCAAACATCGGTTTAGGAGCGGTCTTGTCTCAAATTCAGAACGGTGGGGAAATAGTGATTGCATATGCTACTAGAAAGTTATCCCCTACTGAAGTTTCATATTCCGCAGGTGAAAAGGAAGGCCCTTGCCTTTGTATGGGCCTGTGAAAAATGGCACCTGTTTCTGTTTGGTCGGAGATTTACCTTTCGCATGGAACATGCTACTCTAACTACCCTCCTCAGCCGAGGAACCAATGGTCACAGTCCACTACGGATAAACCGCTGATATGCGCGGTTACTGGACTATGATTTTCAAATCTTCTTCCGCCCTAGCTCCGAGAACCGTATGGCAGACAGCTTAGCAAGTCTCCCATTGGATGATTCCGACAAGAATGAAGACGACGAAAAAAATGTCATGATTTCTGCTTTACAAGCAAGTGAGCTCTCCGTGGTTATTAAACAAGAGCTTCAAGAAGCTAACCGGAGTGATTCATATGTGCAAGATGTCATTCACTATCTCTTTCAAGGCTGGCGTCGCTACGCGAAGTTGAGTGGTGAACTATGGGCTTTTTCTGTTTTACGACATGAGCTAGCGGTCGTTGATGATTGCCATATGCGAGGATTGCGATTCATAGCTCCACAAAAACTGACATCAAAAATTATCCAATATGCACACGAGGGACATCCGGGTATCGTACGGACGAAGCGCCGACTTCAAGAATACATTTGGTGGCCGAAAATGAATAAAATGGCAGAGGCTTGTGTCCGGTCTTGCGATGCATGTCAGAAGGCCGACAAGAGCTCCAAACCAATCGATGCCCCTATCCAACCTGTTACTTATCCAATGAAACCTTGGTCGAAGGTGGCGACTGACATCATGGGACCGTTTCATTCTGCGCCACAGCACCAGAGGAACTGCTTAGTCGCCATGTGCCATTACAGTAAGGGGCCGGAAAATCATTTGGGTAGCGATGTGACCACCTCAACCTTTATACGGTGGCTGAAACATCTTGTTTGCTAGATTTGGGTTTCCTGAGGAAATTGTGACAGACAACGGACCACAATTCACCAACTATGAGTTCAAACGTTTCTTACAACTTCGTGATGTGAAGCACGTACATACTGTACCGTACAACCCAACTGCCACACTAAGGGAAATTTATCACACCCAGTATGTGCGGAAGTTATAATAAGCGTCATGGGATAAACTACAGGATGGCAAAAACACGAAGAAAGAAAAAATCACAATGAACGTATTTATTGCGATGTTTTTTCATACAAGTAAAAACCCACATAATCATAACGCAAGGCTAAAGTTGGGTAGGTTTTGATGTTCCTGCGCACGTACGTGCAGACGATACATAGTAAAAAGAACCATAGATGTTTGTCTACACGGGTGGCATTTGTTTGTTCACTAAAACCGCCCATCCAGTGGTTGGCCGTGTGATTGAAAGGGTATTGCACCAGCGATGGGCAATGGAAAAGTATTCATGTGTTCTGTTATTAGCAGCGCGCCAGTTGTCATTAAAGAGCATTAAAAGTGGATGGTTTTTTTTGACTTCACTGCAGTAAAGGAACGGCGTTTAGTAAGCCTATGCATATTCCACCGGGAAGCCTAATTATGGCCTACAGCGACAGTTATGTTATTGGCGCCAAGAGCCTACATGAACGGCCTTCACTTATGCCAATTGGGTTTCATGATATTTGCATCCATTTGGGCTCTAGGGAAGCCACATACACTTGCTGCACACGTCTTGAGGGCTTCTTATTTGTAGTGGTATATTGGTCGCAGAGCATTGGTGTCGTTATTGGACCCAGCATAATCGCCGTCGTTGGAACTATGGTCCTTAAATACGGGTGGTTACGAATACCATAATGGCCCAGCGGCGGCGGTATAGTAAGCACTGCTAACGAATGAAAAGAGAATGCATCTGCACGCCTAAAGGAAGGATTATAACTGTTCTTAGCGCACCTGCATTAATTCTTCCTCTATGGAAGTAGCAGTGGCTGGTCTCACAGGCATTCTTCACTGACAGTACATAAATTTACGTAGGTCTCACGTTGGTGGCAGCATAATCGGCACCAGAGAGGACTGCGCTATAGGCACGCTACATGGAGTGCGCCTCCATAACTAGTGGTTATAAAATGCATATAGGTCGCATAGAAGGCATTATTGTTGCTAGGAGGGAAGCCACATTGGTAACCTTAGGCATTGCGACAAAAAGAGCGTAAGTAATGGGTATTTTTAACGCTACTGATACAACTGGAATGGAGTCATATGGCCTTTTATTTGTTTCCGTCATTGCATGCAACTGCATTGAATGCATTGTGCTGAGTAAGCGTGACAATATGGAAATGGTAACGAAAAAGAAATACAATAGAGCGCTGACGTCTGTACCGATTCCGAATATTCACGTCATCATGATGAGCGTGTGAGGCGCTCTTGACCCACAACGCGCGCACACTGCATAATGGTAAATAGGTGTTGCTATATCCCAGCTAGTTTGCAAATTATGTAGCCCAGCCCACGTCCCCATGGCTCAGTGGCTTAAGCTGCTGGCTAGTTGGCATCTGCCACTAGCTTTCATGGGTTCGATCCTCATTAGAGGACCGAGGGAATGCGCGCCACTGACGAGCCCCAATAGAGCGAAACGCGTCTGGTGCTTTTCCGGACTAGGCTCCGCTATGTGGCTTGTGAACTATTGGGATGAAAGCCTTATCAAATGCAACTTTACTCCGTAGACACACTTAAGAGTAATATGCGTAGATGTAACGCGGGATTGACTTAATCAATCACATAGAAGCGATGTAGCGCACCTACCGATAGTGAAGTGTATGGTTCACGTCATCAATGTCTTAGACAAAATTATCAGGAAATAAAAAATAACGTAGTTTGGTGGTAAACGTTTGATAATTTTTCATTGCGGTGCCAACCATCAACAGGAGAAGAGGGTGCATACGGGCGACTGACCCATCGAAGCTACAAATTCCACCATTGATATAATTTTGGTCTGGAATGGTCACTTACCTTGTCTAGAAGTGGATTTCGGAAATAGTATGGTGACCATTGCTACCACGTCGGAACCACAGTAATGCAGTGGTTTGTGAACGGGCGGATGAGATAAATCACACCAGCGGCCGCAGGCTGCAAACGAAACTGATAGCGGTAAACAACTTGCTTACTGGCTGCTGTGAGAATGCACTGCACACCCCTTGTATCGTTGGTCAAGGTTAATATGCAATGCACTGGTCACTACATATCCGAGAGGTTTGCAAACGTTTTGCAAATCGGGGGAACATTTCCGTCGAGGTTTAGCGCAATGTGACCACCTGGACTCTTCCGCTGGACATGAAGCCAAGCCTAATTGCTGACAAGGAAGCCTGTAGCAGCAGTAAGGCTTACGTGAGTTACGAGGCGAGGGTGATCGCACAAGTGAAGTCAGTTCACGCGCTGCAGAAGGTGGAACGGACTTCTTAAACCCGGCGGCATCTTTGGCATTTTCCATCCCTTTGGAAAAAACGTAAATTCAACGATCATATCGATATGGATGCAGGTGCTACACTGTCGATTGGAAGACGGGTGTAGTTGTGCCGAACTACAAATGCGGAAACCGGCAGGACCCTGCGAAATATCGGCCAATTTGCTTGACGTCGGTCGCCCGCAAATCGTGGAACAGCTCATTAAATGTGCTACCAACAGACACTGCAAAGACATGAACCTCACTTCAGTCACCCAGCATGGCTTCAGAAAGTGACATTCCTGCATCACTAACTTGCTGGTCTCTAGAGAGAAGGGGCTAATTCAGTGGACGCAGGAAAACGTTTATATGTGGTCTTCATCGACTTCAGCAAAGCTTTTGACGAAGTCCCACTTCAGGAATTACTCTGTAGGCTCTGCGGAATTGACATAACAGGAACATCCTACTACGGAGCAGTGACTTCTTGCAAGGCCAGAACATGGAAGTCAAAGTAAACGATACCCTTTCATTCCCAGTGTCTATGTATAGTGGCGTGCCACAAGGCTCCGTTCTCGGACCGGAATCGTTCAAGATATATCAATGATCTACATAGTATGCTACAACCGGACTGTCTGATCTATGCAGACGACCTCAACTTATGGTCGGAAGTGCCCAGCCTCGAAGACTCCGACGGATTACAGGAAAAGCGTGATCTACCACACTCTTGGGCTTTCATGTGGGGTTTGTGGGTCACCAAAGATAAGTGCTCACTCCTTTCTATAGGTGCTGCTAAACTACTGGGCATGTATCACAGTGGCGGGCACCTACTCAAGGTTGCCACACAGGAAAAGGACCTGGGCACAATAATTTACTCTGATCTCAAAACGACCCTCGGCACGTTAAAGAGAACTGCTGTGGCAAACGAGATGTGGGGCGTCAGAAGGAGATCATTCTATAAATGACGCCGCACTTATTGGGACTTCTCTTCACCTCCCATATCCGTCTCATTCTTGAAATCGAACTTCCAGTCATAGTCCCTCTATCTATGCATGAAAGTGACAAGACAGAAAAATTCAGCGACCAGCCTCGAAATTTGTCCTTGGGATACGCCAACCCCCGTACCCCACCAAACTACAGAGGATGAACCTATTTTCCTTAGACCATCGCCGACGTCGCGGGGACCTCATCTATACCAGACGCATCCTACGAGTAAAACTGGGAAGCGAGCTAAAACAGTTTTTCAACTAAGACTTGGCAGATCTAATCGATGTCACAACTGGGAGCTGTTTAAAACGAGGAGATTCAAAGTCCGCTCAGATGTTACTCCCTCTACTTGAATAATTAATGACCGGAACCGACTGCCGAACCGGATTGTCATTGCCCAAGCAGAAGGAAGTTTCAAACGTTTGCTAGACATCTTCCTACTGAGTACTCCAGGATCCTACAGGACTGATATTACATCCTGAGCTACGACACAGCCAATTCGCCTGCAATCATTAGTAGGTCGGGAAGCGAAGGAGCTGACACGGGATCTCCCTTCTGCTCTCTACCACTCAATGAAGTTCAAGTGGGACCGCGAATGTTCCATCTTCGAAAACGTCGTTGATCCAACAGGGAAACCTGTGCCTTGATGTGCCAAAGGAGAGCCAAATCAACGCACACGATTCACGTGGTCAACCAAAAAATGCCCACGTGCTTTGCACTAGCAGTCCTCGTTGTGCCAGCCACGTGCAGAATAGAAGAAAGCAGTAGTGCCAATAAAGGAAAGTAAACAGAGAAGAAAAGCTTATAGAATATCGTAGGCAATATTAAGATTTTAGTTAAAATGAGTGAAAGAAGCGTAGGCCGTAGTAGAAGAAAAAGCGTTTAAAACAGGAATAGAAAGATTTAAACTGCGGACCGAAAGCATCAATTAGATGCTCAAACCCTTTTATCGTTGGTGCCATCACAACGTCCGCTGGCAATGCGTTTCAATAAGCTCTAACCCTACGCGATAACCGAAAAGCTTCCCAAACCCGGTCAGACAGGGGTTTGGGCAACTATAATGGGTGGCCGCAAGGGGTAGGCAATTGAGTTGGGCGAAGCAGTCAAGTCAAATCAGGACCAATCTGACCCATCAATATACGATATGTGAGGACCAGGTCGCCACGAAGCCGACCATAATACTGAAAAACGTATCCAACTTACGTAGCCTCTCCTGGTACGTCAGCTTCTTTAATTCATACACCATTTTCGTCCCGGACCGCAAGACTCGTTCAACTGCCATCTCATCCCCAACCAGGCATCGAGGATAAGCCAGGATGCAGTATTCCAATTGCGGCCTTACAAATGCCAAAAATAATCTAACGAACATGTTGGTGGTCATGATCCCGAATGACCTGCGGATCATCCACAACATGTTAAAATCTTTTCAAGCAGCTGTCGTACAGTATTCACTGTACTTTAAGTCAGATGACATCAAAACACCGAGGTCAGTTTGCAGTTGAACTCGCAGTACCTCGTTGCCGCCAAGCAAATAACACGTCGGTGGGTCATTCGGACCAACGAGTAAAACGGAACATTTCGCTGAATTAACGAGCAACTGCCACAAAACTGACCAGTCCCAATGCTATCCAGAGCCTTCTGTAGGGTCAGTGAACCAATCGGATCGTCTATCTTGAAGCAGAGATACACGTCATCCGCAAACCCTAGGGTAACACACCACATTCATGGGGTAGGTGATTAACGTATAACGTGAAGAGAAGGGGGACTAGAACCGAACCTAGCGGGACGCCACTGAGTACACACTGACGGAAGGACAGGCTTGAACCCACCCGCACATACATTTCCCTTAGGATTAGGAAAGCTGAAATCAATCGTGAGACTGGTCCGGAACTACCACAGGAATTCAGCTTGTACAACAGGCGCGGATGTGGAATGGTGTCAAAAGCTATGGAAAAGCCAATAAACAACACGTCCACTGCCTTCCTGCAAACAACGGCTTCGGCCCAGTGTTCACGAGCAGTTATCAAGTTAGTAGGGCAAGAATAGCCCTTACGAACATCGCGCTGTGAAGGATTAAGCAGTGCAAACGCCTTCAAGTTTCCTTCGAGAGCGTCCGCTACGAGCTATCCCAATAACTGGACCAGTAAGCCCGTTAAACTGGCTGGTCTATATTAATCATAGAGGTGCCTGTCACCTTTTTAAAAATGAGACAACCAATAGCCTCCTTCCAGTCCTTGGGTAGAGAGCAGCCTCGTAGAGACTTCACAAATGTTGCATAATCGAACGGCAAAATTCATCAGCCAATTTGTATCACAGTTTGGGATGAATTGCGTCTCTACCGGCAGCTATATTGGGATTTAATTGCCTCATAAGCCGGTGCATTTTAGCCTCGGTTTTAGAAAGTTCCTCCAAGTGGGAGCCTTTAGGAACTTTTGCCTGGAGACTGAAATGCAGCGGCTGACTCTCGAACATAACCGCAGCATACTGTTCTCCGAGCAAACCAGCTCTTTCGTGATCCGTGACGACAGCAGTGCCGTCCGGGCCAAACAACACTTAGATGCACGAATTCATGTTGCTTCGCATTTTGACAAAAGCAAAGAAGCTTTTCTGGTTTGATGAGGCTATACAGACAAGCTCTTCTTCATGCTGTAGACGAGCACCTCGTAGATACTGCCTGCAGGTATTTCAAACCTCACGATATGGCTTGAAGGTGCATAATGAAGGAGCAGATAAGTAAGCACGCTAACACCTGACGGTTCTGTTGAGTTGTTTTCGTGCAGCAGAATCACATTAGTGTGTCTGTGCCCTAGTTTTCTTCCTTCCAGGTTGTGGTATATAAGAGGAGGAAGCCCACTTAAGTAGATTTAAATCTGTCCCAGGCCGTTTGATTATCGTCACTTTCAAAATGGCACATGGCGACGTTGAGGCTTTGACTTTCATTGTCTGAAAATTCGCGCGCTATATGTTTGGAGCTATGTAGGGATGGTCTTTAGGCTGACGACTAAGGGCGCACTTAAATGAGAGACATGTGTGGTCGCTTGCACCTTAAGGTGAGCGGTATACCATATCCGTGACAAAATCCATGGATTTGGCGAAGATCAAGTCCAAGAGGGACGGGTTTTGACCCATCCTGTATCTTGTAGGCCGATCGACAAATTGGTGCAGGGAAGCATGCAAGACGAGCTTGAGAAACTCGGTAGCCAAACACCACGTAACAGCGTCGCAGGAAAATTCCGCCAGTCAACGTCATGAAGGTTAAAGTGCCCCATCACCAAAAGCCTATTTGCCGAATGCTCGCGGATGAAATCAGCAAGCCACTTAGCAACGCTGTCGGGGCTTCTATAGACCAACACCACTTTAAGTTGCTCGGCAATACACAGGTTAACTGCGAGTGCCTCAACATCGCCCTCTGGTGATGTAAAACTATACGTGTTAAAGACAGTAAGTGCGGAATTAACGTACAAAGCAACGCCACCTCCACGCCGATCAGAGATGCAGTCACATCCTAGCGGTGCGTAGCCTGGCAAGCACACTTCACTGTCCGTGACGTCGGTGGACAACCACATTTCAGTGAATGCGAGAACATCTGGACGGCAGTCGTCGACAAGAGCGCAGACTTCGCACAGCTTGTTTCGCAAACATCGCACATTGCTTAAGATCACCTGAAGGGCTTTCACATTGTGAGTTCGGGATCTTGCGCCACCAGAACCGGCTCTGGTAGGGCGGAAGTGGACCGCCGGCACACCACCCGAAAACCCACCAAGCGGAGACCCTTTACTCCTGCATCACAGCGGGCTTTAAGATCCTTCACAGCTTCCCGCAATTTCAGCCTATCCGCCAAAGGGATTTCTGGGTGCACAATGACACTAGTGCCCTTGAGCTTAAAGGCGAAAAGCAAAGCACTTGGCCCTCCTCCGGTGTGGACAGAACAACTCGAAACAAAAAAGGGCGAGACTTCTCAGCTGGCAACTTACCGAGTCTGGTTAGTTTGCGCACAGTCACGCCGGGGAAGCCGGGAGGCAGGATTTTGGTAACGCATATGCTAAATCACTGATGGTCATCTAGCATACGGTCTTTTGGGAGAACAGCAGAAGACTCAGTGGCGTTTCTGAAAATAACACTGCAGTCGGTATACGAGTCTCCGCGAGGCTGAGTATTTACTGGACGCTCCATGGACGTCGGTGGTTTCAGTTTAGTGTCCGTTTCAATGGACGCTAGTGTCGTAGATGTTTCCAGTTGCGACTTTCCGTGGTAGTAGAGGTTAAGGAGTGAGAATGTGCGCCCGACGGATCTCTCTTGTCCGCCTTGGGGTTTGCCGGTTTTGAACCTTCTTTTGCCTTCTTTTGACAAGGGCAGAAACCTGTTGCTCCCCTTCGCTAACAGCCGAATCAAACACGCTCTCTGAGGGTTCGTTACTAACAAGGTCGGTGCTAACAGGTAAACTGACATTCGACAGTGAACAAATACATGCAGGATCTGACAACTTGCCAGTGTCTTCTGGCAAGTTGAACACGGACAACAGGGAAACCTCTTTTTCTCCCGCATCTCCGTCAACCGCCTGTTCTGTGGATATAACCATGGGTTCCCAAAATGGAAACCATTACATTGACACAAGTGCTATTCCCCTCGTTCGTAAAATTCAACATGAAAGCGAAATGGGCTCAAAAATCCAGCATCCCTTAACGGTGTAGCATTTATTATACCGTAAAAATATCAAGTTACATTTCCCAGGAACGTTGCTACGTCTTCTGGCAACCCCTTCCAAATGTGCATTTCACAGTGCTGTGGATTCACAGACGTATACTTGCAGAAAGTTGTGGCAGTTGCAAGTTTCTTTACATCAAACTCAACCTCATCAAGTTTCCGATAATAGTACGCACGAGAAAAGTAATCTCTCAGATTCATCCACCACGATGACAGTTAAAATGTGGCACCAAGTGATTTCCAATACTCCTGCGGTCTAACAAAATAACTAACTACGAGAACCGCATTAGACTTCTCCAATAAAAAACATACACCGAGTTAACCTGGGTATATTATATATACATACAAACCGCCATCTAATGACAACCTCTCCAGTTGGCCTAGAATAACCAGCGAGAAAAACCCGCCGCTAGGCAAATCTCAGATGTGAAAGTCCCGGTCCGGTGGTGCTCCATTGGTTGCCGCTAGATGATTGTGATTGTGCGCGTCGCTGCCTACTCTATTCACTATCGGAATCTGCGTACACGTACACTTCGGCATTCCTCGCGATATACGGTCGTCCGACGCTTCGGTGCTTTAGGATATTATCTAGCTGATGTAAACCTGACTGAGTAGGTATTCCCGTGCACCGGTTCCTACATATAATTTGTGACGCTGCGTGCCTATTTTTTATCTTCGTATAATTTTTTTTATTCAAAATATCAGATTACTCGCCCGCTATTAATGCGTCCGAACCTTCCATAGGACTTGTTTTACCTTCTTTTGGCGCTTCTAACCCACGTGTTCGGTTCGTGCAAGTAGAAGCTGTTTTCCGGTTTCGTAAGATTACATCCCAGTCCGCAATGTGTTCTGACGTGTCTGCCAACCTACCGTCCAACGTCGCATCTGAGGTCATCGACATTTTTGATTCTATGCCCCTAGAGTCCCCATATGATAAATTTAAGGCAGCCTTAGTAAAGCGCACTACAGCCTCAGACGAGGCACGCTTTCAGCAGTTACTCTGTGGCGTTGAGCTTGGAGATAGAAAGCCGTCTCAGTTACTCCGAAACATGCGTTCCCTGTCCCTGGCCAGCTTATTATTCACATCTTGTACGTATTTGACTCAACAACCTAACTTTACTTCCTGGTTAATACTGATGAATAAGTAGCGTTTTCCTCCGTTCTCTAGATAAACGCTCCCTGCAACCAGCTGGCCAAATGCGTACGGCAGCTAATCAGACTAAAATCACTGCCTGCGGCCAGAAATTACTTACCTTGAGTCTGGGACTACGGCGTAACTTCCATTTCATTTTTACCATCGCTGATGTGCAAAAGCCAATAATTGGGATCGACCTCCTCAGCAAATTCGGTCTTGTGGTCGACCTACGTTGTGGGAAATTACGAGACTATACTACGTCTTTAAACATCCCCTGCCAACTTGCCTCAGGCAATTGGCTCAGGCATCTAATCCTCATACCGACGACTCACAGTACTGCTCATTACTCAGAAAATTCTCGTCACTAATTCAAGCGCGTAACGGTACTTCCGACCCTAAATTCGATGCACGCCATCACATCGTTCCAACCGGTCCGCCAGTAACTGTTAAAGCTCGACGCTTGAGCCCTGACAAAATTCAGGCAGCTAAGAAGGAATATAAACACATGCTTGAGCTCGGCAATATTCGTCCTTCAAACAGCTGCTAGGCGTCAACTCTCCATCTGGTGTCTAAAAATCAGGCGATTGGCGGCCACTTGGTGACTATCATGTTCTCAAAGACGTCACTGTTCCGGATAGGTTTCTTATCCCCCATATCCACGATTTCTCACTTGGACTTGCCAAAAAATCAATCTATACGAAACTCGACCTAGTCAGAGCTTACCATCAAATCCCAATGGCAGAGAAAGAAATGGCAGAAACTGTTGGGTTCACTTTATTCGGCCTTTACAAATTTCTTCGTATGCTTTTCGGTCTCCGGAACGCAGCAGTCCTTTTAACGCTTTATGGAGCAGGTCCTCCGTGGCCTTACCTACTGATACTTGACTGGCATTGGGGACGCTTCTTGGACCATGTGGTAGCTGGCATCCTTGAGCACTACGACTTTAGTGCATGAACGTGTTCTGTTAAATGTAAAGACGTTTTGTTGTCGAGTAATACCTTTATAATATAGGCAGTTGTAATGGTGGTTATCTTAGGTTTTATGAGCAAACAGGCAACATCATTTAGAATCTGGATCTTATAGTGAAAACTAAACAGCCCAACGAGCGTCGAGCATGCGGTGAGGTGGTAAACGTTGGTGTGTTGGATGATTGCCAGCTCTGCTGTATCAAGTCAATTAGCAAGCGGTTAGGAGGAAAAGGTGACGAACACGGGGCTAAGTGATGACGCATGGACACGCAGTCGCACTCTAAAATTTGTGGGGAAATAAGCTAAGAGATGGTAAGGTTTAGATCCGGAAAAAGATAAGGAATAATGTAGGACTCATGGAACATACAGCATGTAGCAGTGAAACGTTTGGTAGGTAGGTTGGTCATGTGCACTACTACACCACAAGGCAAATGGAAGCCTTTATAATAAAACAGCTGTTGGGTGGAGACTCCAGAATGCATATTTTTAGTAGAATCAACCCAAGGGAGGGAATTCGCAGGCAGTCAGCCCATTCGGAATCAAGTGGAAGAGAATACTCGCAAATTCATTCCCAAATTCATAGAGACACACCAAATCAAGCATGAACAAGGTTTGCAGGCAGCTGTGTATCACAACGATACTTTGGGTTCAATTGTGCGTAGTGTAAGCGGTCTAGGCACCATAAGTGCGGTAAAACGGTACATGTAGTCGGAGAGTAGCATATTCTTGCACGTGTAGGTAAAGGTTGAAATAGGAGCCATGTCGATTTGCCATTATGTAGTTGTGGGCGATGACTTTATTCAGTGGTGAGTCACATCCGCCAGGTCGCAGTGTTTTTAAACAGCCATTTGTGGCTTTTATAGGGAGAACGCTTGCCAGGCAAAAACCCACCACGTCCTGCAACACTGCCGTAACGAATGTTGAACACTGATGTATAACTGGCAAAGCCGCTTGACGACTGCTTTCATATCCGGTTATTCGCAGTCAAATGGCTTATATTTTACTCGGTTGGCTGGACAGGTAGTTTGAGCAGCGCCGCCATTATGGATGCGGCCGGCTGAGGATGGGGAAATCACGAATAGTTGTCTCGTTGTGTGTCCAGGTGAGCAAAGTTTCAAAATTTCTGCTGTCTGGATTTTTCAGATGTATAATTTTCGGGAGGGTGAAGAAGTGTCCAGCTCTCCATACAACAACGGTTGTGGTGGTGGTTGCAGTGGAGTCTCTTCGGTATACAGCCAAGCAACATTTAGCTCCTTGTTGGTTATTACGTCCGTTGGGCGATATCTGTTCCTCAGTCCAATCCCAGATCTCCAAGAAGTTCCGGACCAGGAAAGAAAGAGAAAGTGTGGGACAACCGAGAGAAGACCGCAAGAACAGGCATGAAGTTAATCATTGTTAATGTCTTATGTTACAACATTTGGAGTTGAGAAAAAAGCACGTACACTGTGCTAAACTAATTATGCTGAAAGAGCTTTTTGAATGTCCTATAGAACCAATAGCCGTATGGGTAGACTGCTAACGTCCGCATAGTGACAAGGGCTTGGTACCAGTAAGTACTCCACTAACTATCAGTTTAGTATGAGGCCAAAATTGCGCGGGGAGAGAGGAAAGAAACTTAGAAGGCTGGTGATGATCGCAAAGTGCATAAACAGCAAATAGCCAGCCTAATACGATAAGGAGCGAAGAATAAGGAAGTTAAAAATAAATAGTTTGCCACGAGAGTGATGCATAGGTCAAGTGGTGGTACGGCAGCGGAAAGATTTGATGCAGACATTCCAAGAGAATAAAAGTTATTGAGATGAGTAGTGGCTTTTAACAAGCTCTGGATAAGCGCAAATGCATGGGGCCTACGACCACCAGCTGCTTCTAAGCAGTGTTGCCGAATATAAGACGATCGACAGATGTTGACGCTAAGAAAGTTTACCAGTGGCCAGGTGTAGCCATTACAATAAGACGCTTAGTCACCACTGTATGCCTACAGGGTCACGGAATGCATCACCAAGCCAGCAAAGGTAAGTGATACAGACATGCGAAGAAAATGTATGATGGAGAGACAAGGAATATATCCTAGCAAGCTCAAATTCTGCGCAGAAGGGGCAAGGAGCCTACGACGAATCGCTGCCAAGTGGTGAGGAAGATAAGAATAGAGACAGATTGTAACGCTAGAAGAGAGATTATCAGTGGCCAGCAAAGGCATTCGGATTCAGCCTTCCAATTTCCAGTGGATACCTACAGTGGCAAACTAAGTCAACAAACCAGCGAAGGTATGTGATGCAAACAATCCAAGGGAGTAACATTTGGAGAGATAAGAAGTGGCTCCTACCGCAAAGATGTATGCTACCTACAATGATTTGCTGCAGCTGAAATGTGGTGACGTAGGTAATGTGGGGAACTGATGACGTTACTAAGCTTGAGAGTATCGTCGGTAAGCAATGGTATTTGGGTGAAATCTTCTAGTTGCTAGTAAATACCCACAGTGTCCCAGCATAAGTCAACAAGCAGCTAATGTATGTGACGCAGGCAGTCCCGAAGAGTGAAGGTTAGAGATATGAGAGAGTGGCTCTTAGCAAAATCCGTATATGCGCAGAGATACATGGAGCCTACGACCACTATTTACTGCGAAACAGAGGTGCTGCGTTTAAGACGTTCGACATAATGGCGCTATGAAAACCTTTCGGTGGCCAGCTGTAACCTTTTGATTAAGCAGTTTGGTCACTATTGGAAGCCTACAGTGTCACATAATACATCAACAAGCCAATGAAGGTAAGTGATAAGACGTTCTAAGAGGTTATAGGATGGAGAAACAAGGAGTGTCTCCTAGTAGCTGCGGATATGCGTAAAGTTGTATGGAGGCTACAAAGAAGCGCTTCAGAAAACATGCCGAAGTAAGAGGAACGATAGCTGATGGTGCTAAGAGAGAGAACCAGTGGCCAGCAACTTAATTCGCATTAAGCCTTCTAGTTATTAGTGGATATTACAGTGAGAGAACAAGTCAACAAACCAGCGAGGGTATGTGGATGGAAACCATCCAAGCGAGTGAGTGTTGGAGCAAAAAGTAGTGGCTCCTGGCGCAAAGTTATATGCTACCTACAATGACTCGCTGTAGCTGAAAATGTGTGCCAAATTGAAGATAAGGAACAGATATTGTCTCTATAGGAGAGAGAGTAACAGTGGCTAGCAATGGCATGCAGATTAAGCCTTCTGTTCATTAGTGGCCACCTACAGTGACATTTTAAGTCAACAAACCAGTGAAAGTAGGTGATGCAAACAATCCAAAAGAGTGAGAGTTGGAGAGATAAGGAGTAGCTCCTAGCGCAAAGATGTATGCTACCAACAATGACGTGCTGCAGCTGAAAATTAGTGACGTAGGTAATACGAAGAACTGATAATGGTACTAGGGGAGTATTGACGGCTAGCACTGGCATTTGGGTGAAGCCTTTTAATTGCTACTGGATACCTACAGTGTCCCAGTATAAGTCAACTAACAGCAAATATCTGTGACGCAGACCATCCCAGAGAGTAAAGGAGAGTTAATTGGCCAGGCCTGTGTCCAATTTGTTGGGTTTTCGGCGTTAGAGATGCTCTGGGCCACTTTCCCAAAGTTCACCCACCGGTATATTGGTGTTAGAGAGGTCACATGTAGGCAGGGTATCAAGGTGTCTATGTCGGGAAGATCGGACCTACGCAGTATTCTCGGCTGCTCTAACGTGTAATGGTAGCCTGTTTCAGAAGCAAGCGAACCTGTAGAGAAGGAAGTTGTTACGCACGTTGGTGGGGGCTGTATGTAGGGTAGTGGTTAAGGGTCCATGGCGGAGTGGATATCGAGAGTCACTTTTTTGTTGTATATGTCCAGCAAGGTTCTTATTTTGGTTGTTTATCATCTGGAATAGGAAGGTAAGGTTGAGTCTCATTCTTCGTAATCACAGAGGTTCAAGCCCAAGAAGTTTACAGCGCTCAGGGTAGTTGAGAGTAGAATGGCAAAGCAGGCGCTTTGTGAATGAGCGTTGTACTTTCGCCATTGCTATTCGGTCACTCTTTCACGAGTTGGTAAATATTATTGAGCAGTATTCCAAAAGAAGTCTAACTCATACCTTGTATAGAGTGAGTCTGATTTCGGTTATGAGCATTCTCTTGCAGATTTGACCAATGACCTATCTGGCTTTCGCTGCACTATAGCTAACCTGTTCCAAGTTTTAGTGAGCCTGAATAGTGTACGTCGAGTTTCCTTAGGGTTTGGCAGTTGGCTAGTGAGGCGCCATTCAGGGTTAGCGCACTAGGCGGTACAGTGCGTCTATAAGATTAGGCGCTTCACCTTGCAGGAGAAAAGTTGAGCTTCCAAGTGTTACACCAAGAGTCTAATGCCGTAAGTTCATTTTGAATATTGAGGAGCCCGCTCCTTAGGTTATACGGCTCAAGGGAAGATACGACTTTGATATCGTCGGCGAACAGGTACATCTTTTCATATTCAACGGCTTGAAGTACGTCGTTGATGTAAAGTAGGAAGCAGATAGGGCACAGTACATTTCCCTGGAACACACCCCTCGTAACTGGTTCCGGTGAGGATTCGAAGGCTCCTAGTCTCACCGACTGTTGTATCCAGTGTAAATAAGTTGCTTATTTTTCATTTTCTTGCTTAGCTATTTCGCTGCAGTTGTCGTACAGCTTCAATTTAATTAACTACCTATAGGTACGAAGTGTTTTGTGCTTGTCTTCCGTGGTTCTCCCTTGGTTGCCGCTGGATGCTTGTGAATGTACGTGTCGCTGCTTGCTCTATTCACGATCGGACTATACGTACACGTGCACCTAGGCATACCTCGCGGTATACGGTCGTCCTACGCTCAGGCACAAAAGGATGTTTCAAATGTGAAGTAAACTTGACTGACTAGATATTTCTTTACCGGTTCCTCCATACTGTGTTCGACAGCAGAGAAAGGAAGTGCGCAAGGAAAGCAACTGGTCCGATATACTGTACGAAGCCAATTCATTTTGCAGTCCACTATGAGGGTCGCGTTCGAACGCCTTTTCATTTCCATGAATTTGATGATCAGATCTTTCCCCTCAATGAACCATGGCAATAACAAATTTTAAGAACTCCAGCTTACATATTTGACAGGATTTAGACGGGAGAAATCCAGGTTGGGATTTGTTGTTGGGATTACGATGAGTCAAGAAAGGTAGGAGCTCTTCCTTGACGATCCCTCCCTCACTCGCGCAGCCATTGGGATGGGACTAATGGGTCAGTAGTTTTCAATGTTTTGACGGCTTTCTCTTTCGTTGCTCGGCATAACTAATGCACTTTCCCAAGCATCGGGAAAGGTTCCATGTTGCAAAATTGGTAAAGATATTAAGAAGGAGGACGGCCATCTCCAGGCCATCTAGATTTAGCAGGGACGATCGGAGGCAATTAGGTCCGGCATTGAATGATAATTTGAGGGCTTGAATTTCCCGAGTAATGGCACGCAGAGCAACTGGTACTGCGCGTAAAGTATCATTCGTGCAACTAGGAATATTAAGTGGCAGGTTCAGGTTAGGAGAGATGAATGAGTCGCAAAGGTAGCGATTCATGACCTCACATATTTCAGCCTGGTTACTGGTAACTGAGTTGTCTGGAAGAATAACGGACTTAATCGAAGTTGAGGCGGGGTTACTTCTGCGTCTCACCAGAGAATTGAGGGCTTTGCTACGGTTGATAGAGTTTTGGGCAGCGTGTTCTTCGAAAAGATATGCGGTGGTTAGTAAATTTCCCCACTCCAACAGAACTTCATTAATGCAAATAAGGAGAATTAATTCTTAGGCTTGCTGTACTTTGAACGTGGCATATTGATCCTGACATGTAGTTTGCAAGGTGGTACGGCATCCTACGGTTACTGCATTGCTTTTTGTTTTGTTACAGGTGCAAGTATATCCAGGCAGTAAATGAGCTTTGTATATAGTACATAAGAGGCCGTTTGCATCTGTAGCCAGAAAGAATACCTCCCAGCTGATGGATCTCAGAAGGTTTGTCCAGTTGATGCGTTTGAAGGGTCGAAAAGAACACACTGGTCTAGCCAATGGGGACGAGTGATGGGTAGTTGGAAAGAGAGCATTACTATTTTGTGATCACATCCATGGTGATTGTAAAGAAAGCTAGCAGACGCATGCGTAAATAACGTGTGCACAAGTAAATCTAAGGTGTTATTGTGCCTAGTGGGTGCATGCAAGTATTCAGTCCACCCAAATATATATGTGGCGTCCACAAAGGCACGATATTTGGGTGGCGCAGCTCGCGTTTGCCAGGCCACTTCTGACATGTATAAGTCACCACAGATTACCTTATAGTGGGTAGGCAATAGGGATACTGCTGTGAAGAGTTCCAATAGACTGCGTATAAGGATTGTGTTAGTGTGTGGAGGGTTATACAGACAGCCAAATAAGAGCTCGTGCTGTCCCCCACTAGCCTGAATTCTAACCGAGTCTTCCAGAGGGCCGATTGACAGTTCCCGAACTGATGGCGCCTCGCAAACGTCACGCACGTAAATGAGGCATCCGCCGCCACGGTTGTTGGTACGTCTATTGCTGAAGGAGTTGTATCCCGGGATTCCCAGCTGTGCAACGGGAGTGTTAGCCTCGTGCCACGCTTCTATTATGAGCACTACCTGAGGGCCGGTTAGGCTAATGACGGGGTTGATAAGGTGCATCTTCTTTGATGGATCTTGCGTTAATGAGAAGTAGAGTAAGTGCCTCGTTGCAGGAGTGAGCATCTGCTGCATTATCGGAGATAGAAGTAAGCTGAGTGGTTTGCGTGTGTATAGCTGCTGTTGTCTCAGTGGGAGTGATAAGACTTATAAGGCTACAGAGGTCAGACAAATTCTTACCGTCCGCGTTGTTATAGAACAGGTCGGGTTGTAGGAGTGAGACGCCTTGGTTACTATGCTGAAAGGAAGCGGAGGAGGCAGGTTTGTCGGTGTGAGAAAGGTTACTGTCGAGGAGTAATATATCGGCAGGGATATGTTGTACGTAAGCAGTAGAAGATAAGGGTGGAATACAGTGAGTGTACAACTGAGGGGCATATTTCTGCAAGATGTGGGTTGGTTACTCTGGTGTCTGTATCAAACTGCATGCTTCGGAGAGGGTTGCTGGCATGTTTGTCTGCGATGGTGAGTATCCTGGATAGGTCATCGGTTGGATGCGTGGAAGACAAGCTCGTAGATGCGGCAAGATGTGTCTCAAAGTAACCAAATCCTGCGTTGCCGTTAAGCCTGGGTCGTTGAGATGCGCAGCGGGGGAATGTTGAGCAGGTTCTTCTGAGACGATGAGGACCGATATTGCATGCTATTGCTGGAATTAGAATTTAATGAACCGGCGACTACATGAGGTGTTGAAGGGGTTAGTAGCGATTGCTCAAAGGTATCTGTGGGACGTTTAACAACCTGTGAAGATGGTGGTGGGCAGCCTCGTCCAACAGTCTTGTGAGTTGAGGCAAGCGGTAGCCCGCCATATTCTATTAAAAGGAGCAGGAATGCATGCTGACGTATTAGGTTGTTCAGTAATCACTGGGCTTGTATGGCGGGTGCGATTAACCTTTGCAGGCGAGGGAGGGTTGGTGTGTTTCGTTACGTCGCAGGGTGTTCTATAAGAAGCAATTTTGTAGCGGGGTATTTGCAATGGATTATAGGTACTGTCCGCTTGTTAGCACCGCGGAAGTGCCGGCAGTAGGTAGTAGGGTGTGCACTCGCCGGCGGGCCGGGTTTTATTGGACAGTCTCGGGTTGAGAGACTAGTTTGGCTTGGTATGGTAAAGTGTGCAGTGGTGTTGCTCGTGTTAGCGCTACCCGGTGCGGGGCGGGAGTCGCGCATGCACTGGCTGTGGTTAAGGACATTGACTTTTATGTGGCGAGCAGTTGGAGTTGGAAGCAAGTGTGGCTTTCTGGGGGCGGTGCGTTTTGTTCGTTATCAAGATCTCCCACAGTGGTACATATTTGTTAGATATTGCCTTTAAGGGTGTAATCTGTCCATTCTGAGATGAGCACTTGTTAGGTATAACGGAGGGTGAAGTTTCCAGTTTTCGTTGGGACGTTCACTGGGTTGATGTCTCGGCACGTAGGACTTGCAAGAGGCATGCCTTTTAACGCGTTTTCGTTTTGGGCGGTTGCGTGAGAGTTCCTTAGTAGTCAGTGGGGTGCTTGTCATAAGTTCGTTGGATGTGTTACCAATAATACCTTATGTCTGAGGTTCAGTATCAGCGTCACACATGTCGGAATCGTTTGGTTTATCAAAACCAGCCACAACTTTACCGAAAACAACTTCATAGTGCACTACCGAGAGGGCTGGTGTCTTCACTGTGTTGGACGAAGTTGGTTTAATGCTGCAGGCCTTTGTCGCATTTGGGTCCGCATGCTGTTGCGACAGCTCCAGATCTATTGGGAGTGAGGCAGCAACTCCAGTCGCGGTGGGGAAACCTTCCGTCCTTTGCTTAGGCGGAAGCTTTTTGGTTGATGCAAATGCTATTTGCAGAGGTGTTACGTCCGGCTTGGTCACGATAGGCCCCAAATTGGCTGATTCCCGCATAACGAACGGTTTTGCGATTAAAGTCTTGGCCAGTACTTGGTCGCTAAGCGTGATAATTATAGGGCACGATTTACATTTGGATGTTTTTCGTAGACGTTTAATTTCGAAGGAGTAAAGAGTCATGTTACAGAGATTGGGGAGCGAGTGCTTCACCTTTGCTAATTTGGTCTTGTTGGGGACAATGAATATCATTGCGTTATTTGTACGACGAACTCGTTCGGAAAATTATAGCATTGTGTGTAAGTAGCTCCCATGCTAGCTTGAGTACATGCACATCATTGGCCTTTGTGTTTCCCGAGAGCTGAGCTAGTGGCATCATTTTTGCTAAGGGTTCGCTCAGTACAGATATGTTGCTTTTGAGTGCGTTCAATTAGATCTCAAAGGAAATAATTTTTCACGTGCATCTTTCACTGGATCTGCTAGGATTACCCTGCAGTCAGAAGTTGGTGCTGAGTGAGTATTATCAGGTGGTGGCTTAGTTGATTTAGCCAATTTGTTAGCAGGTCTCTGCACCGACTGCATTGCTTGCATTGTTTTACTTGGATCTGACGGGAGAGTGGTAAGTCAAGTTCTGTTCTGTTTGCACTCAAATACTTTTGCCCACGTTAATTCTCTCTAGAACTAAGGTAGTAGGACAAGCCAGATAGTTTAACTATTCTACTGAATAGTAGCAAAACGTCAGAATAACTAACAAAAGGTCGGAAAAATACAGTTTCAAACTTCGCGCGGTCAAGGTTAGGTTGCCGAAAACGCAGTATGTTGTGGTGAGGGGATGAAGAAGTGGCTTGATGGAATTACCGCGTGCCGAATGGCAGTACAGGCCAGATTAAAGTTTTATAGGACGAGAATGAAGTTGGGTGTCGTATCGATGTTAAACAGTTTTAGTAATATTATACATGGGCTGGGCCGAAGCAAGCAGGGAAAGGTTTATAATAGGGTACCTAAATAAATCTAAATTCACGGCTTTGCTGGAGGTACGTCAGCAAGAAATGAGTAAGTACGTTGGACGTGTTCATTGGAGATATATAGCATAGTAGCGCGGGAGCAATGTAGAAGCTATTAGTGTTTTATTATAGAAAAACTAGATGGTGTTTCGAATAGCTCCGGCGATTGGTTTCCATTATTCCGTGTGCTTAGGAACCGGGTAGAATTTCTAAAACTTAGACGAGACGGTTAGAATTGGTTTTAAAGCCGTTGCGCTCACAATGTTCGGTTAATGTGATCTTTGCCGGTACTTAGCCGAGGGCAGTAAAATTATTTTGGCAGAAAGTCACATCCTTCACCCCGTAATGTTGTTAAGCCGACATTTGTAAAATCTAAAGGGATGCCGATTGTCAGCCGGATAACCATCACGTTTGGGTGCACTACTGTTGACCACAAATTGAATAGCGGGGAGGCACTGCCAACCAGACTTTACGGCCGATCTTTTGCTAGGCTAATGGCCGTCGTGCGGCACCTAGATTTCTGCTAGCTGAACGAATTGGTTAGTCCGGCTTCACCATTAACGGTTAGAACCGGCGTTACTGCATAACTAGAGGGTTACGTAGGTACGGATGCGGAGTTATGCAGGTCCGCGCTTACCTTTGAGTAAGGATAGTGGGAAATTTTATACATTTTATAATTATCCGAGGAGAGAACCAACGGGTCAGGTGCGTTTCGCAGACAGTTCCAAGGAGAATAACCATAGCAGATAAGCAGAACGCTTCCACGGAGGTGAAGCTATTTTTGAGGAGATGATACAACCGTATAAATTATTTGATCCCACTCGTTTTAGCCAGCAAGGAAGACCAACATAAAGGCTCACTGTGGTTTCCGGCATGGTCAAAAGCATTCGATAATTATCTGCAAGGCGTGGGACAACCGGCGACCCACACTGGCGTGTTGGGTGAGGTATGCATGGTATAACTGCGCCAAATAGGGCCACTGGTATTACACGAAAGGTGGTGGTGTTCTGGGGGCACGCAAGAAGTAAAAGCAACTTTTCATACCAATAAAAGAAAGAGAATTAGGCTCAACAGTTTGACAATAATCTCCAGGATACAAGTGTGGCCAAACGCCAACGCTTATACCTAATAGTTAGTGGCGGGCAACTCAGCAGAACGCTGAAGTCCTATGCTGAAATTAGTAGAATTACGGTGTAAAAGCTTTGTCTATAGTGCAGACATGTTAGATAGTCAGTAAGTGTCAGTGGAAGCCAGAGCAAGAGATAAGAGATTCAGCTAGGACTAGGCAAGGGTGCTGAGGCGAGCTGGAGTGTCTGTGCAGGGTTATTAAGGTTAAATAGTAAAACAAATGTTGGTGATAGCTATGTTAGTTTGGGAAGGAATTAGCTTAGCGCCATAGCACAAAACAAACGGTGCTACGCGCAACCGTGCGCGGCCACTGTTGGCAAATTTGGAAGGTTGTGCAGTGGAGGTGGGTGGTGCATAAGAAAAACTGAAGGCCAGGGCCAAGGAGATAAGATGAAGCCTAAGTCAAGGCACATGATAACGAGGGGTTGAAGTGGAACAATGCTGTGATGTTAAGCCATAAGTAGTGGAAACACATTTAGTGATCAAATTTACCGTTTAGTAGAAGATGTAGGTTAGCAACCTAACCAGATACTTAAGTCGCTACGCACAATGGGTTGGAGCTACAGTGTAGAACTTAAGTTGATAGGGCAGCGGAGGCAGCTACTTAGTTAGAGGAAATTAAAAATAGTGCTAAATAATAACAGAAGCAGTAACGAAATAAATAAATATTTTTGTATCGACACAGCCAGGCACGCCCTTTGGGCCTGATCAGGCTATTGCAATACGGTACAGGATAGCATGAGTTGCAACACCAAGCGCAGGTGTAGTACAGTTGGAGAAAGTAGTGTGGGCCCATATGGCCCAAATATTGTACAAAGTCTATGTCCAAACCATGCGAGACGTATATATAAGATTCAGATAACTAATGTGGAGCATGTTGCTGAGGAACTAGTCCGAATAAGTTGTGTACACAGTGCAGGTCAGGGGAGTGAAGCCTGAGGAAAAGCTGAAAAAATATTTAAGAATAGTGGCATGTCAATACTCAAATTTGTAAGCTTGTTCGTACGGGAGCAGATATATGCACAGAATTTGTAAATGTGGTATCCGTCAACTTGCCAATGTGTGTTAATGGCGGTGAGTTTATTGAGTGGCGAGTCACATCCGCCACGTCGCAGTGTTGTTAAACGGACATGCGTGGCATTTTGTAGGAAAAACGCTTGCCAGACGAAGACCCACCACGTCCTGGAACACTGCCGACTGGTGCTATGATATTGAATAAATTGCATCAGACCGCTTACCCCGGCGGATATTCGCAGTCACCTTTCACCAGTTTGTTTCCCATGGTTGTGTAGTCTCCTTCGGAGTCAACCGCAAGTATTGGAGCTGTGCTGTCGGACAACTCAGGTGAATTGTATTGATTTGATTAGGTTTCTGGGTTCCGTCAGTGTGTCAGGATTGCAAATTGTGAGGGATTTCTTTGTTCTGTATTTATTCTGTGTCCATGGGAGAGTGGCATGTATATCCTCAGAGGTGCTCTGTGCAGGTATTGTTATCCTTTAGAACAATGGAGAGAAGAACTACTATAACGATTAAAAGCATCTTAATGGTTAACATATTGAGGAATAATTATTATATAAAAGGGATGTCAGCTTAGGGGAAGGATTTAAGTAAGCAAGATAGCCCAATACATGTGGTCCTTTGTTGAAATGCGTGGGGCTACTGTATTAAAAGTAATTTGGTGGGGCAGTGTTGGTAGATGGTGCTTAGGAGGAGGGTAAAGTTAGGGCCAGAAAGAGAAAAACCGCACTACCTCAAGACAAGGGATAAAATAGTGGAAGGCAAAAGTGCAGTGTTGGCTAGGTTAAGTTAAGAAACAATTAAGGTGCTAACGATGTTAGCTTGGCGGAAGAGGTAGCGTTTTATCATTGCCAAGTAGTTGAGGTCTTTCGCACAAAGGTGCGGAGGATCAGTTTCTAGGTCCAGTCGGTGTTTAGTCATGTTGGGTAGATTGTTATTGACACTAAAAGCTGGGGCAATGGAGATGGTATTAGGACTAGGAAATTCCGACGGATGGGACACGAGGTAAAAAGGAGCAACACAGTTATTAAGCTTTATACGTGCAGCTATTATTAGCTAATACGCTTTTAGTTTAGGGAAGGATATAGCTTGGCAACATAGCCAATACCATAAAGTCAAACGCACAACAGGGTGGAGCTATAGTGTCCAATGTAAAGCGGTAGTGCAGCGGCGGTAGATAGTGCTTAAGGTATAATTAGAGCCAGAGCCATAAAGATGAAGGAAGCAGTAAGACAAAGTAAGGGATTCGAAGCGAGGTGAAGAGGGACAATGCATGGTTGCCAATGTTAAATAATAGAACAATTATTAGCGGTAGCTAATTTAGCCTGGGGATGGATGTAGATAGGCAACCCAACAACTGGGTGGGGTCCTACGCAGAAACGTGCGTAGCTGTAGTGTCAGTGGTTCGTCGGCAGAGTAGCGGAGGTACGTGCTGTGTAACAAAAGGATGGCAGCGCGAAAGTGCTGAGATAAGAAGAAAGGCACGACTGCGTAAAACTAGGGCGTGAGGAGGGAAAATGCAGGGTTACTGATGTTATATTGTGGAACACTTATTACTACTAACGGCGGCAGGTTGGAGGGGATGATGTAGATTGGCAACCTCTTAAATACTTGAAGTTCTACGCGCCACAGTGCGGAGTAACGGTGTCAAATGTAATTCAGTGGTGTAGCCCTCGTAGGTAGTAAGTATTTGGAAATGAAAGCATGAGCAATGGAGACATGAGAATGAGTAGCAATGGGCTAAGGATGTGAAGCAAGGTGAAGATGGACAATGCCGTGTACTTAAGGTTAAACATAAGTAAAATTACTAGCCCTAACGGCGGCCGCTTGGGAAATGCTGTGGTGGGCAACATAGCCGAATACTTCAGGTCTTCGCACCGCTGTGCGGAGCTACTATGCCAATGCTAAGGCAGTGGTGCAGCGGAGGTAGTTGGTGCCAGGTCCAAAGGGTAAGATAGGTAGGTAGGTAGGACTAGGCAAGGAATAGGAAGCGCGGTGGAGTGGCAGCATGCAGGGTTGCTAACGTTAACTAGTGGAACAATTATTAGTGATAGCTAGGTTAGCTTGGACTGAAGAATGTAGAATAACAACAAAGCGAATAGTTGGGTTCCTACACACCAACATGAGTAGCTAAAATGTCGTAGGTTATTTTGTAGAGCAGTAAATTTAGATGGCGAGTAAATATAAATGAGAGTCAGAGCCAACTAGACAAGAGAAGGATTACGACTAGGAAAGCGATATGAAGCGTGGTACATTGGGGCTGCGCATCGTCGTGGTGATTAAACATAGACCAGTTACTAAAACCCGTAATGTCATGAACTTGCTGATGTGTGCAGATGGGGCAGCGTGCTACAGATAATTAGGTGATCTAATGAATAGTTTCACGGAGGCAGAGGTAATTTACGTACTCAGGGAAAACAGCGACGTTAGGTGCCGTATTATGCACAGATCAGAATGCGGTCTTTGTTGAGGGAATAGGGAATGCGGGCGGGCAAGCAGTCATTTGAACCTATGAGCTGTGATTAAAAGAGCAAATGTCGAAGCTGAAGGGAAGTTACGTTGTGGGAGCCAGCGGTAGAGATTAACCTGCAGCTTCAGAAGGAGATGGGGCAGTGTCCTCATAATGAATTAAGTGCTGCACTAGCTTTTAAAGTTTTACGGTGGCACAGGTAAGGCCTATTGATCTGAAAACAGTGAGGAGTTGTTCCAGTCCAATTTCGGAGAAGAATTGGATCGTAGTGGTAGTTATGCAGCAAGAAGTGTAGATGGTTGGGGACCCAGGTCCTTGGGTCAGATGCCGACTAAGCCTTTTTTATTGGCTTCGGTTTATGGCGGATGGTGGAATAATAGTTCAGCAGAATGTAATATGGGAAGTTGGTTGAAATGACGTCGGAAAACATCTGGTGAAGTGGGTGGCCGCATATATTAAGGCAACGTGATGCTTTGCTACGTATCTGTGCAAACAGACCTTCGCGCGCAGTTTTGTACCCAAGTTTGATAATTTCAGATTGCAAGCCGCCTGGAAGTGGTTATAGTGCGGCTTAATCCGAAGATGGAGGGCCAAGTCAGGGGATTGGATCGGCCCGTGGATAATATCAAACAGAGAGAATAAGTTGTTTTTAACCTTTGAAGACACGCTGAATATAGGTGTAGTAGCTTGCAACGAGCTGAGTATCTAAGGTTATGTGTCGTGCCCAGAAGTTGCCGAGTGATAGAGGGCTGAAGCGCTGGGGTATCAGCATTCATTGTGTTGCTGTGGACACTGGAGCAATAATCCAATACTGAACTTGTATGCGTCTTATAGAGCAAGACTTTGGACCTGGTCGAAGCAAACAAACTAAGCAGCGTAACACTCAATTTTAGCATTGGTTGCTATAACCTGCATGTGGTGAAGACTTTAGTGCATGGGTGCAATGCAGTCCTAAAGCGCGGACTTGTCTGTTATGGATAAGAGGGGACCTCGTAATTGTCATGGGGCACGACTAATTGTGACATTTGTATGTGGTAATGAAGCTTTTGTCGATAAGACGGTTCATTATAGTTATGGTGTACCACATTTTAAGGGCATCGAGATCTGTCTGTAGGTTGAGGAGCACAACATTCTGATTCGTGCAGTCAACGGTATGGGCAATCTTTAGGCCATAATTAGATAGGTATGCCAAGTCATGTTCCTTCGCGTCAATGACGTAGTGTATGTAGATGCGTAGCATCAATGAGCTTAGTACGCTACACTGGAAGACCGCTGGTAACGGGTCTGTAGCTTGTAAGACGAGTGTTGATTTCGACAGCCTACGTCCTCTTAACAAGGTACCGCTTGAACCGAGTGAGCGGCAAGTCTTCTGTACTGTATACAGACATGCCCAAGTGCGGCTCTTAAGCAACCTTGTCCTAGTGCTTCCGCATGTCGTTGGAGCCAGTGATATGGTTCAAGTGCCTAGTCTAAGAGGATTGACTAGAGCCTCTTGTTAAAGCCATGCGGCGAATTGCTTAAACGCTTACATGACAGAAGAAAGATTGAGATCCCTTTTTCACCAACGTCTCCACGAGTTTGTGAAAATCAGATGTGTGACGAATCAGGCGCCAATGAGTCATATTATCTCTAATGCACCTTTTATGGCGCGGCTCTTTATGGTATGTTTGCAGTGAGAGGGAACACTGCTTTACCGCGTGGATAGACTAAACCTGTCTTGAAGGAAAAAATTTAATACCTGGGCCACATTGTTTCAGAAGCACTGTAGGGTTGCCATCATTGTCTTCCCGGTTAGATAGCTTTACTACGCGTATTGGTTTTTTGATATCAATTATGCTGAACTCCATTCCTCAAATAGTCCCTGTTGCATGCGTTAACTTGAGTTGGTGATGGCACGCCGGTACTGGCGTTAAACGTATAGCAGAAAGGAAGTTTGAAGTCTTTGCTGATTACTGAAGGGTCGTCACTTGAGGACGGAGCATATATCGATTGAATTGATGATGTTTCTGCTCACCCACCGCAGCGAAACAGTTGGGGAATATATTTGAGTTTATAGCACTAGCAAGCGCGTGCGGTTTTACAGTCCAGCATTTTTCAGAAGTTGGTAATTTGAGTTTGGTGGTAATCGAGTGTACTTTTAAGAGGATTGTAGTGTCGTGGGTTATGTAATATGCGCTTGCTATTTTACTTAAGTTTCGACGCGCAGCTGTAGACACCAAGCAGCTTTTTGTTAGTGTAGAGTTTGTTTGCTGCAACACCAGAGCAAACTTACCTAGACAGTTTTTAAGGTATGCACAGATCAGTGCTGAAGCATTTTCGGGGTCGCACGTAAGAGGGAAGCGGTCTCATTAGGCGCATCTTAAAAGGACTTCAAATTTCGCCCAATCCTTGTCGCGAATGGACCGCAACTAAAATTTATGCTGGCAAGGCAAGCAGCCGTTTGAGGGTAGGAAGAGGGTAGGGGCGCCACGATATTATGGGCACTGCTCGGCGAAACCTTTATTGTTTTAGCAGTCCCCGCGAATAGCCTGTGAGTCGAGATAAGATATAGTACGTTTGACTCCATCGTGTGCCTTAAACCCTGGAGGCACCACGCGAATATGCTGGTAAGACTGAAGAAGCTAGGCTGGTGAGGTTTGGTGGTGTTGACCGATTTCGGCCACCTTAAAATGGCCACCGACTAGCTTTCATTGGCTGTTTACCCATACGAAGTAAAACACGTCTGAAGGACGGAGGACAGCGGAGACGTTGTGGTGAAAAGGGGTATGCTCATCTTAAAGGAGGCTTCGTTTATTAACTTAAGCTGTAATCCAGGACGAGTCTGAGTGGTTGTCTAGTATAGACTCAAAAACCAGTTGTGTGTTGATTCCAATGTTAATGTGGAACTTGCAGTGGCCTCCGCTGGTGTGCCGGCGGCCAGTAGCATGGCTTTTATAGCCTGATAGGTGGTGGTGCTAGTCGTGGTTTTAGTTAGTGAACCAGGTTTTACTGAAGAAAGTTATCTGAGGTGTAAAGTAATACGCAAAACGGCTGTAAAGATATAGCTTATTATTGTTAGGTCAAGCTTTTAAGGGAAGTGCAAATAGTTTTCTGAGGCATAGGAGCATTTATTGTTGTATTGAAGCTAGCTAGAGCAGTGAAGTGGGACATGGGGAGGGCAACAGGGGTGTGTAAGGCAGGACATACCTGTTTCTCCATATAAGCCCGCTAATGTGACACGAAGGCCTATTGAAGAAGCCAGGGCAATTAAAGAAGCAGTAGAGGCAATGGGAGCGCCGCCGCGTTCCAGAAAATATACCTGAGCGCTTCAAAGTTGGGTGTGCTGTTTGGAATTACGTGTTGGTTCATTGGGTTATTACATAGCAGGGTACAAGCCCGCCGTACTGTGGATTGGGTAAAGGAGTTATAAAGGGGAGGAAAGGGGCATGAGCAGTGCGTCGACCTCACTGCGGAAGTGAATACGTGTAGGCAAATGTTTTCGTGCGTTGTTCGGCGACTTGGCGTAAAACTTATTGTTTCGGGTAAAAGTGGATTGTTTCCGATGTTTGCCATCTGTTTTCCATTGCATCTCTTTCCAAGTTTCCCTCAGATGCGTTCCCTTGACTGGTTTGGTTCTTCAACGACTGAATGCTCCTTACATAGCAACCGGTATCTCCCCTCGCATAGAGCTCACCGCTTGGATAAACAAGATTTATACTCAACGCGGCCCCAGAATGCACCATAGGCTTGAGGATTGAAAGATCAAAATAGCTGACAGCGAATTACATCACATGAGATCTGTTTCAGGCCAGGCCATATTTTGCAACAAATTCCAGTGTCACCTATTATGAATAGCATAGGTTTTACATTTGTTTTAACAACCAGTTGCATCTGTAGGTTTTAACAGGTATCACAACCTTTTAGCACGTCTTACACCTTCCGATATCAAGACCAAAGTTGATCGTATTTGCTCGTTGCAGGTTTGCTTGTACCTATCCGCTCAGGCCTTGTTGGCGTGTCTCATTCAACACCGAGAAGATATAAGGTATTTCTTTAGTGTTACTTAACAATCCTTGAGGTCTAGGATTAGATTAACAAAAACGATGAAGAAAACTGCAATTTAATTTGGTTGAGACAAGCCGTCATCGGAACAAATTATCGAAGGCCGATCAAACACTTCACAGAAGAGAAGCAATAATTCCTACTATTTGCTTCTTCTACTTGCCTCTTTGCTGGTCTGTTCAACATGTTTGACCACTTTTCTAGCAAAACATAGGATGCAAGGTGTTGTGCAAATCCCCACCAGACTTAAAGCGACCGGGTACCTTATACCGGTTAATAATGCAAATATTTTGTGTATATACAGGCCCTAATTAATCGTTCTGGGTACTCAAATACCAGTTTATGTCCTTTCTTGTATAGCATTATAAAGCATAAGAATATTACTCAGTGTGAAGAGCACTGGCTTAATGATAGACAGTGTTCACCTGGAACATATATCGAATCCAGGAAATGAGTTCACTCACGGGATTAAAATAGGTTTTGACCGTGAGGTAGCTAAACACTTCGAGTAGTTAACGAGCTACCTCAGCTTGGACTTTGTTAGGTGCAGTCCAGTGCAAACCATTTTCATATTTGGATGGCAATTTATCTCTATACCTGAAATTCTTGCGTAGGTTCAAAGAAAAAGTGTCCAAAACGGAGGCCACGCTGCCGTGAAAGCTATTTCTTTTCAATCAGTAATGAGTTGCGCCCTCTGAATCACCTATGTATTTAGACGGTACTAAGAGGTAGCAGCTGCAGGGATGTATGGCGTATGCTGAAACAAGTTACAGTATCCGCTAACCGAGTGGCAACCCGGATGTAGAGGTGAAAGCACTGAACCGGAACTTCTGTTACTTCAACGCTAACCAACTTACAACCGACTTTCCAACGATTAGAGCGGACCACAACCTAAATACCTCCCCTTGACAGTAATGTCGTGCTGAAGATACTAATACTGCTAAACTTCAACATAGCAGGTGGTCCGGAGGGATACTACCCTTTGTTTACAATATGTGTGCCGCTTGCTTTGCCCAGCACATTGCTGAACTATACGCCTTGTCACTGCGTGTAATTTAGCTGCCTGCTGGCAACGTGCCAGCATTACACCGGTGCCAACGAAAAGCATAGATATATACTAGCCAATTGCGCTCCTACGTAAACTCAAACTTATTCAAGAAGATTATTCTTTTTAACTCACTGACGCAAGCTCATTTAGATGCTCCGTTACCCTTTGCTTATAGTAGCTTGTGAGTTAATTAAGGCGCGTTAACCTGGCTTGTGCATTCAGCGCTGTCGTTCTTAGGCGACCCTTTTAAACCGTGGGCATGTGTTTTCTCCATCACATTAAGGCTTTTGGCAATGTAAACCTTAGGCTGCTTTTGAGAGACCCGCAAGAGGTCAGGTTAAGTTCTCTAATTTCCACCTTTTTAACGACTACGTTAGTGGTGGTGCCCATTTTAGTTGGGTTAGGGCTTAAAGTTCCTTGCTGCACACCACAGACATTGGGGTTCCTTAATGAACTCTAATATAACCATTCCACTTTCAACATTTATCGCCTTTTCACTTCCCACTTTCCATGAAATTTTGTTAAACTATGCAAACGCCGTAGCCTTGGACAAACAGCAACCGACTGCATCTTCAACAACTAAACTACTAGCCTATCTGGACAGTCTTGTAGCACATGCCAAAGCTCACTATTTATCCTTCAGTACATCCAAATGCGATAAAATCAGCTTTCCATTACATAAACGGCAGGTTATCAGTACTTCTAATAAAATACCCCGAATTTCACACAGGTCATGAGGACCTGCACTACAGTGCTAGTAATTGACTAGGTGTGGCCCTCAGTTGTATTCCTTCCTGGTCACTCCAGATTAACGATGTTTTTCAAGGGTGCGGAGGCTTTCGTTCCGCGCCCGTATTTTTCCACGCCCTTCGTTTGCTAACCCCCGCTCTCCTACTCCACGTAATTCCAAGAACTATCACCGCATGTGTCTTACCCTTCTGCAACTCTTGCTCTCCTGAGACATTTACTGATTTCCTAAGGAAGCATTTCAAATTCCTTCGTAAGTCTGTCGCGCAGTTACCTTGCTTTAGTGGAATACCTACTCCGAGCCTAGTTGATATTCTCGTACCAACTACATCTATTCACGCCTAAGGCCTGGTTCGAGAATACTTTTCTCTCAGGTATACAAATGCGCAGCAGTTCGTGAGCCGTAACAACCACATGTTTGGTTGCCAACGACCTTGCCTTAATTTCCTTTGTCATCAGTTTCCTTCGGATTTTCTGGTTACTGTAACGTAAGAAGACTTCGATAAATCGGTTCCCTACTACTCGCGCGTGTTCTGTTCCGTTTATCGGCAAAAGGCCATACTTAACTTTCTGGCAACGCGGTTACTCAACTACGCAGTTGCACGTTCCTACGGTAACTGGAACTATTCACTCTTAGAGACAAACACCGGCTGCCTGGAGCAGCTGGAGACCATATTTCAGATTATTTAGAGCTACTATCCGGCTTGCAAGCAAACACAGCATTCATGGAGATCCCCATAATTAAATTCACGCGACCGTTTCTGGGGGAGGTAGGTAAACGACAGTTAGATGCGCACCACGTAAGTGAGAAGTAGACAGTCAACTGCACGCTAATAGTCCTCAGCGGGTTATGGGGTTGACTATTGAACACACAGTGCAGTATCCTTGCTCAAGCGTGCCTTCAAACCCTAAAGAAAGTGTCATCCTTTTCAATGCGAAAGATCATGACGCGCTAGCAATGTGTCGGTCCAGTTGAACCCCAGTTAAGAAACTCGATGAGGCGATGACACTACAGTGTTTGCTATCCAGAAGCTTTAACGAACAGGCTCGTGCAAGATGTTTGCCGGATGGTGGGACGACTATGAGCTGGAAAAGAGCCTGCAATACACTTCTACAGCTGAATTATGTCCTTAAACTGTTAGCAGTTTTCCTTCGCAACCCCATACGGACGCAAACCTAGCAGTTAAACAAGAATGTGTGATTCCGAGAAGACCACAGTTGCCTTTTACATGTTACTGATATAGAAGACAGCAGTTATCGGTCGAGTACTGTCGTCATAAACAGAGTAGCTGCCGTTAATGTGAAAAAGTAGAGCACCTGGTTTTAGTTTGCCAAACTAAAACTTGCACAGCCACGACGTCATGTTTTTCCATTAAGCTAGTGAAGGTCGTCCAGCCTTCAGACCTAGAAGCTCAGCTAACCACGATTTGGAGCGCAACGTCGGAGGTCCGTAGCATCCACCCACCCCATACTGTGTAATTGGAAACATAAGGCCAGTAGGTTAGACTGGAATTTGATACGGGGCCGCGGTTACCATAATTACTGCTGCCTTAATTAAAGGATAACCCAACTTATCCCCATGCGAATCAAATATACTTGCATACACTGGGCAGCCGGTACCAGTCCTGGGAAATGCACGGTTCATAAAATGTACCATGGGGTGGCGCGGACCTCGCAGGCATATGTGGAATCGAACGATTATCCAACGTTGCTCGGGCGCGATTGGATTAAATGCCCACCGCTCACATTAGAGACAGTGACGTTCATGTCCATGAACCTACACTTGGGGAATGCGTTCAACAAATACGCTGGCGTTATAGATGCGAACTGTGGAAATTGCACGGATGTCAGGCTAGTAGCAACTTACAGCCGGGAACGTCGTTCCGCGTTTACAAAGCCCTACTTTAACTTATTCCCTGATGTCAAGGATGGAAGACGAGATAAATTGCTTGCAATTAGCAGCACTAATGGAGCCAGGCCAACAGAGTGAGTGCGGTGATTTAATAGTTCCGTTCCTGCAGCCAGATCGTTCTGTGCGTAATTCTGATTACTGTAAGCTGTTTCGGCTGACTCCACTATACCTTTACACTACCTGGAGAGCCACGTGGGCATTTCCCACATTTCGTCAATTAACCTTTCTCATCCTGACGCTAACTTTTAGTTTATCGCGCTCCGTTTTCAATTCTTCTTCAACTGGAGTACCAGAGCTCACTGCCCTGCGGTGATCTATTCCCACTGAACAGGTTCTTTCTCGCTGACTGCTCCTATGCTACCCGGACTTAAGCGGTATAAGCTACTCAGACTCAAAGCTTTTGTTCCCCTACCCGTTGAGGCTGCTAGACTCGTTCACCCTCTGTTTTTGCGGCCGCTTTCCCTGTCTTTATTGTACGTAATACTCCTAGCCTGGGACTAATGCAGTCTCACCGGCTCGGCCACTTGTTACCCGATTTTACTCAGAGTTCTTCGACGTTACAAATCTTGGTTCGGCTAAACCAACGTCTTGTTAACATCACCTGGAAGTTCCCGTGGGCTTTTCTACTCTTTACCAGTAAACCCTAATCATCCAGACCCTAACCTTTTCTTATATCGCTTTCCGTTTTTATTCTTCTTTTAATCGGACGGCGTGCTTTCCACAGCTCTAGCTACCTTTGTAATATCTCAGTATACCCTAGCATAATTTGAGTATCTGCGCGTCGCTGTGTCTTAGCCTCTAGGCTCTGAACTATCCAACGGTCGTATTGTAGGCTTGCGCAGCATTCGTTCGCAGTCCTTTCTTCATGAAACCTTTCATTGAAGGCTTCAGTGGAGCAAACATAATTCAAGTATTCCGCACACAGCGCTAATTTCTAGACGTTCATTTATATATTACGCGCTACGTCTGTGACACCTACTTATACAGAAGTCCAGCTCTCTCACTGGCTTTTCCCGGCCCAGGCTTTCTTGCTAGATGCACAGCTGTCCCCTACTTATCTGGGACACCTAATTAATTGTAGTTCAGCTCTCTCACTGGCTTCTCCCGGCTCAGGCTGTCTTAGTTATATCCCATTAGCACCCCAGCATGATTTGATTAGCTTCGCGTTGATGCGTCTTAATCTTTTATGCCCTGAACTATTTAACAACTTCATTGCACGCTTGCGCTTCTCTCGTCCGCTGTCCTTCAATCACGATACCTCTCTTAGCTTTCTTCTGTCGTGCAAGCATATAAAAGTATTCAGCGTAAGCCGCTGTTTTTCCTCACATTTCTAAATGTTCATTTATCCCTTACTCGCTGTATTGTCTTAGGCATTTTTAACTGCAATCCTCCAGATCTCGGGCTAGCATTCCCTGGCTCTATCCAGTTTGAGACAATTATCTTAGCACCCTTGCTGGTGTGGTTAGGCCACATGTTCTGATATCCTCAGCAACCTTAATGTTTGCTTGCATTCTGGCTATTCGCTGCCATTCCTTCAATTAACCTTTCTTAACTTTTTAGTTCCTCACTCCTCTCAGCTGGTCCGCACACAGACACCCGTTAACTTCTCATTTATAGTTGTTCATTTCTCACTTACTTGCTGCTATGTTTGCGACACTTACCCATGTATGAGTCCAACAGACTCACTGGTTTTTCCTGGGTCAGCATATCCGAATGCTATTTTCTTGGCACCCTAGAATAACTCGTGTCTCTGCGCGACGCTACGTATACATTTGTTACGCACGCTCGCTTGCCTTTAACTGATATTTATTACTTCACTTCTATTTATCAATCCTTCCTCACCTAGCGTTCTGTGTCCGCTTTTGCAGCAGAGGTTTCGACACTTACTTATGTAGGAGGTAAGCTCGCTCACAGGCTTTTCACATCTCAGTCGGCCATAGCATTATTCCCTTAGTACTCTCGTGTCGAGGTTCTGTCTAGGTCCTCCGAAAACTTTTCCTTCGCGCTTGAGTCCTATCTCTCCGCTGCTTTGCCCCCAATTGACCTTTCCATCACTTTCGTCGCAAGCCATTTATACCTCCGCTTTCTTATTCTGCGCTCCCTATCGAAGTAGGCTGGCTACCAGTTTTTCATCCACCATTAAAATGCCTACTGTCATTGAATTCTGCTTTCTCTCTTCCCTCGCAAAAGTTGCATCATAGCAAACCGCTACTGCGTGGTTTGCTTAATGGCACAACGCTTGTATTCCAAGTAGATGGCGGCAAGCAGCCTATACGGCCGCTGCCTTTTATAGAACGATCAAAAGACACTTTCGGCACAAACATTGTTGCACCTTGTACCTCATTTTGTCTCCACTCTACGGGTTATACCCTAGGACTTTAACACGGTTTGTTACCACGCCTGTCATTTGCGGCAATGGTTGTCTCTCACCTTCCCTTTCTCCGAGGGCCGGAACGTTTTGTAGATCTGGGATTGGACCGAAAAACAGTTGTTGGGGGACATGACATAATAACACACAAGGATCTACAAAGAACATGGCTGTACAACAAATGAATACAACTGCACTCACTGCCACGACCGTCGTCCAGTAACGATAGCTCGACACGATGCCTTCACATTACTAAAAAGGAAACATAAACCTGAAAATTCCAGCCTTAAAAAATCGGCATTCTGCTCACCTGGACACTCACAAAGCCGAATTTTCGTGAAAATCCCATCCTCGACTGTCCTCAGACCTTATGGCGGCCCTGAACAATATAACTGCTCAACTAGCAGACGAAATTGGAAGTTCTTTGGCTACGGACAACCGGGGGTGAAATCAGTCGGCAAGCTGCTCTGCCAGTTTTACATTGGTGTACAAACGGATTTCTGACGGTGTTCCAGGACGTGGTGGGTTTCCACCTGGCAGGCGTTCTCCCTATAAAAAGCCACAAATGTCCGCCTAACAACACTGCGACGTGGCGGATGTGACTCGCCACTGAATAAAGTCACTACCCACAAGTACATACTGGCCAGTCGACTATACACATAATTTAATATTTTCCTGACATGTTCAAGAGTAAGATACGCCTTGCCTACATGTATCTTTTTCACTACACATGTAATATCCAGACTGTTTACACTACGCGCGCTAAAATCCAACGTGTTGTCATGAGTTGACCACTTTATTCCTCATGAATAATTTTACAATTTCCAAAGCCTGTACAACGTTTGGTTTACTGCCGATTACATACATAGCAACATGTTTGTTGCGAAACATAATTGCATGTAAATATTGATCCTGCCTGCTTTGGTTTGTCTCGACAAAATCGAGAATATACTATTTATTTATTTATATGTTAATCGTGGTTGCAATCTAGTTAACGAACCCTTAGCACGGATATAGGTTCTGCAAGCTACACTGGCGGGCAGAGAAAGGATTATACCTATCGACTTCAGTCAAGCGTATTTACAAATTGTGTTAGACGTGACCTCTCGCTCAGCCACTACAATCAATATATACATATTTATTGCCGACTGCCAGGCATGCCCACTGAGGCATGGTCAAATACTTGCATGCGTACAGACATTTACTGCAATCGTAAAGGTGACAATGGGGATTGTTCAGACGTACATGGTTAAAACTATACAAATAGGACACTAGTACAAATGAATAAATCCCATAGTTGTAAGTTTGGGCACGTTTGTATTGGCATAACCGGTCTGCCACAAGTTGCACTAACAATTCAGGCACGAAGAGAACAAGAAATAGAGCTGTTCGAGTAGCAAGGAATTGGCAAATAGCAAGATCAACGGTGGCCACAAGACAAATTGGACTTAGGTGTTTATCGTAATAAACAACGGTGAATGCACTGGAAGGAAATTGGTAATGTAATTAGCCAATGGGAATGTGTCAACGCGTCTCAAGCATGGTTCATGTGGTCCCAGTCAGTTTGCCAGGGTGAAGTAATGGGCTGTGAGTTTATCAGATGCCGAGTGCTCTCCGCTATTTTGCAGTGTTGTTAAACGGACATTTGTGACATTTTATAGCGAAGAGGCTTACCAAGCAAAAGCCTACAACATTCTGGGACATTGCCATCCATCCAGTCAAACGACAAACTGTAACCGGCAATGTTTCTTATTGACCGATTATTCGTTCTGTTAGTCGCAGTCCGGCTACATCCATAATTGCCACTGGCTGATGCATTGTGGGTTAGGGGCTACTTTATCCATGGTTCCTGTCACGTCTAGACTGAATGGCAAAGCACATTCGGTAGGTAAACCATGAATTAAACCTTTCCGTAATGTTATGTATTTGTCGTCTTAGAACCGCTTAATGTCGCCGGTGTGTATCTAAAATAATATGGCTTGGAAGTATGTACTTCAATATTGAAGCATAGTGACTAACCAAACCCATATGTTCAGAAAAAATGCTGTAGCAAATTGTCCGGTATAACTAACCGGAATTCCTCCCGGGGTACTTTGTATTGTTTTGTAACTTAGCATCCACGGCCAAATGGACTGTGAAAGTAATGTGATCTGCTTCGTGTGCCAATGCCAGTTCAGCGGTCTGCAATCCGGAATCACGTCTTCCTTAACGGTAATCCAGGGGATCCTTGACAAGGTGCTCGAAGACATTCCTTTCAATCTAGCTTAAAGTGAGGACCTTCTAAGTACAGGACATGCAGCTGCTGTGCATCTACAAACGCCATGCACTGAGCACGAACCTGTACACCTAGGTGAGCCCAAGCTGAGGAAGTCCAGGAGCACGTTTTCGTCCGGTCCCTTTTTGTTAGCTTGACTACCGATTCGACCCAAGCGGATTACAAATGTTAGAAGGGAAAGTAAAGGCCACTCAACTCGCACCTTTACCGAAGAATGTAGCTGGACTCTGGTTTTACTTGGGTAGATTTCTCCCTATCGTCGCATCTCGCCTAACGCCTCAGCAGTACTTACACACTTTTACGAACCGTTGGGCAACGAAAAATTATGGAATTGGAGTCGGGATCAAAGAAAGGCCCCACAGATGCATGTAGTGCTCAGCGCTCTCCATATCTCGCACATTTAGATCACAAAAAGGACGGTAGTGCTTTATTGTGATGCTTTCTCAAGCGGAGTAGGCGCAGTCCGTTGCCAAAGGACGGATGACGTTTCTCTTTGTGCACCCGCTTTTGCTGCTCGTACACTGCGACCCGCTAAAAGGAAGTACTCCCAACTAGATAGGGAGGCCATAGCGATCATTTTCTGTGCCACGCATTTCCATCAATACGTCTAGGTGTGAGTTTAACATCCAAACCGTTCATAAACCACTTGTTTTGTCACCGGCGAAGGAGAAAGAATTCTAGCAGCTGTCTTTGCTATGAATGCAAATTCGGGCACTACGTTGGAGCGGTAATAACTACGAACTTTAATAAGTGAACAGACGAAGAAATGCCACTGTCTATGGACTTAGTCGCCTCCAGCAGCAGGGTGGTTCAAAAACGAATAGCCAACCCATGGTATTCATCAATTTGATTCAAGGCCATGAAAAGATAACATTCCGGGTGACGTGGTGCGGCGCCTGAATGACCGGGACCCTGTGTTGTCGATTGTGCGCCGGCTTTTAATGAGTTGATGGCCTACGAGCACTGCAGACGAACTGCAACAATTTGCCTGTCGAGGCACTTAGTTAGTCTGCACGTCGGCTGTATATTTCTAGGTTAAGGCTTGGTTTCACCCAAAAATGTACTGTCCCAATTGCTCTGCAGGCTGCATTACGCACGCCCCGCCGTAAACGTGACGGAGGCGCTAGCACATGTTTATCCTTGGTGGCCGAACATGTACCACGGTATACCGCGGCTGCTGCTAAACCATGAAGCATAACCCAACTACCAACGACGACGATCACGCGGACTGATACGTCCATGGAGTTGGCCAGGGAGGCCCTGGCAGCGGGTACCCGCGAACTACATTGGCCAAGTCAGCAAAACGATGTGTTTATCTTTGGTTGATGGTCATATTAAATTGATAGAATTAGTTACAGTTCCACCTGCGTCTTTCCCAACAACGAACGTAAAAATGCCTTGCCTATTAGCCCTTTTCGGTATCACAGAGCGAGCGTGCACCGAAAATTGAACTTCATTTGCCACTGAGGAGTTTTAAGCGTTACTGTGTAAAAACGAAGTACAGAGCGTTAAGCCGGCGCTGTCTCATCCGTGTTGAATGAGATGCCAGCAACTTAGGTCCAGGTTGGTGATCAAGGTAACCTCAAGCAGACATATGGAACTCTACCAGATAAGTTGGTCCTTCTTCTGTTCCCTTACAGCATGATAGCGACTATTTTGACAGGGAAGTCACCTGCCCGTCACCACGAACGAAACTGAACTAAGGTTTCCGAACCCTCGAAGGTGAATGGATTAAAAGCAAGAGAAAATGTGTGTGCATGCGGGGATGCCAGAGGAAATGTGTCTTAATAATCTTTATTCCGCATAAACAAGACTGTCGCACGAAACAAACTGGTAAGCTACTACACTCACTTCCTTAACGAGTAACCAAGCGGAACCACAGCTGGAGGACGGCGTGTGGCGTGCCACCAGTTCGATTATACCTGGCCGTGCGTAAACCTACCACAGGAGCAGGATAAAGAAGCGCTTGCTACTGTCCCAACAATTTTCATGAGCTAGGCTTTACAAAAACAAGGAACCACAAACAAGTACGGTACAATCACAGTTAAGATGCTCTAAACGCATTTCTGAGCCTATTGATCGGTAGCAACCGGGATTTGCAGTTGTAACCGGGGAATAGTGTGTGACGTATGCACTTAAGTACCGATGCTTGAACACTGACACTCACATGGTTGGTTGCTAATGACCTTGCCTAACTTTCCTTTGTCTTCTGTTTACCTTTCCGGCTTTTCTGGGCTGGGTAACGCAGGTTGTTAGTAAATCGGTACCACGCTATACGAGTGCGTCTTGTTGCGGTTAACCGCTAAGGGCCAAATTTATCACTACTACTCCAAGTCGCCCTTTTCATGATGCACGCTCTGCTTGTGTATCAACGTCTTCCACTCGCCAGAAGGATAAACCAATTCTTGCTCTCACAATTGCTTAGCACACATGCGTTATACCAAAGCTCAGGAGTATTTGGTAGGAACATGTATCCTGGAGCTTATAAAGGAATTTGTATGGTAACACTACTGTCGTTTAGGTTACTTATTACGCTACTTTTATTTGGTTTATTTAGTTTCACTATCTTGAAAGCGTGTGTAACACTTTAATATTCACCCTAATGTGTGCATAAAGAGGATTTGTGAATAGTTACATCGATATAGTTGCAGGATACAGTTAACTGTGTATGAAACGTAGTGGCCCGAAAGAACTGTTAGCTTTACTGGAATCTCGTCGTGAATGCTGGTGATATTATGTACCTAAGGTTGATCGTGGGACTCAGCATGGATGAACTGACCACTTGTTCATCAGTAAGGATATATCAAACAAACTTTGTGCGGTGAGGTTTTCTGACAAGTCAGCCGTGCGAGAATTGCTGGTTTTCCGACGTATGACATGGGGTGTTGATTAAAAGTCTTGTTGTACAAACAACTGTTGGGCTGAAGAAAATGTTTAAACTGATAGCCGTTACCCTGACCGCCAGGCGTCCAAATATACAAACGGTATGAGAATGCCATTGCTGATACCTAGTTTGATATCATCCAACTAAGCGCTAGCCCCGCTGTTCAAAGCCTGCGGTTACACATTTTTCCGTTCTTTGAGGGGATCACTGTCGTTTCCAGCAGAAGTGATTATGTGCTACGGGTCAAAGGTTTGTGTAGGATTGAACGGAAAACACCACGCGGCGTAGCTGTAGGACACGCGGAAAGAAAGGGCAGCAGACAAGCGACAGGCACGGTGCCAGAACATAAGGGACGCAACGGCTGAAGATTTCGAAAGGCAGCGTTATGCAGTGCTGCCTTGCACTTTGCTGCCCCTCAGACTATGTAGTTTCGTTTATTATAAGTGTGCGTACTTATATCATACCTAAGACTTGATGTAGACTTGGTAGCTCATACGCAAGATGACATGTGCTGAAAGAGCACAGCCTAAAGGCGGATGTAGAATGCTCATCCACTATTATTGGGGAGAACGCGGGGTTTGTGAAAATGTAGGTGATGAGTCGGAGGTGCAACGGGCCTTGACCGAAGCCGCCGTTAGTCAAGAATCTGGAAACTGTTAGTGTTATTAATGCTGACTGATAAATGTCTGGCAAGTGGGGACGTCTCAAGTACCGTGATGTGGCTGACAGCCTTGAGCACTACGACTTTAATGAATAAACGTAATCTGCTAAATGGAAAGGGGTTGTGTTGGTGGGCAAGTATCTTTCTAGTATACGCAGTGGTACTAGTGTTAAGCTGAGGATAAAGGAGCGAACAGGCAACATCGTTTAAAATCTGGAATCTTATAATGAAAGCTAAACAGCCCAACAAGCATCAAGCATGTGGTGAGGTGGTAAAAGTTGGTGTGTGGGATGATTGAAAGCTCTACCGTATCAAGCTAATTAGAAAGCTGTTATGATGAAAAGGTGACGAACACGGGGCAAAGTGATGACGCATGGACACGCAGTCGCACTCTAAACAATTTGTGGGGAAATAAGCTAACAGATGGTAAGGTTTAGATCCGGAAACAGATAAGGAATAATATAGGACTTATGGAACATACAACATGTAGCGGTGAAACTTTTGGTAGGTAGGTTGGTCATGTGCACTACTACACCACAAGACAAATGAAAGCCTTTATAATAAAACAGCTGTTGGGTGGAGACTCCAGAATGCACTTTTTTAGTAGAATCAACCCAAGGGAGGGAATTCGCAGGCAGTCAGCCCATTCGGAATCAAGTGGAAGAGAATACTCGCAAATTCATTCCCAAATTCATAGAGACACACCAAATCAAACATGATCAAGGTTTGCAGGCAGCTGTGTATCACAACGATACTTTGGGTTCAATTGTGCATAGTGTAAGCGGTCTAGGCACTATAAGTGCGGTAAAACGGTACATGTAGTCGGAGAGTAGCATATTCTTGCATGTGTAGGGAAAGGTTGTAAAAGGAGCCATGTCGATTTGCCATTGGGTAGTTGCGGGCGATGACTTTATTCGGTGGTGAGTCACATCCGCCAACTCGCAGTGTTTTTAAACAAGCATTTGTGGCTTTAATTGAGAGGACGCTTGCCAGGCAAAAACTCACCACGTCTTGCAAAACTGCGGTAACGAATGTTGAACACTGATGTATAACTGGCAAAGCCGCTTGACGACTGCTTTCATATCCGGTTATTGGCATTCAAATGGCTTACAGTTTCCTCTGTTGGCTGGACCGGTAGTTTGAGCAGCGCCGCCATTATGGATGCGGCCGGTTGAGGATAGGGAAATCACAAATAGTTGCATCGTTGTGTGTCCACGTGAGCAAAGGTTCAAAATTTCTGCTGTCGGGATTTTTTAGATGCATGATTTTCGGGAGGGAGAAGAAGTGTCCAGCTCTCCATACAACAACGGTTGTGGTGGTGACTGCAGTGGAGTCCGTTTGGTGTACAGCCACGCATCATGTAGGTCCTTGTTGGTTATTACGTCCGTCGGGCCATATCTGTTCCTCAGTCCAATCCCAGAGCTCCAAGAAGTTCCGGACCAGGAAAGAAAGAGAAAGTGAGGGACAACCGAGAGAAGACCGCAAGAACAGACATTTAGTTAATCATTGTTAATGTCTTATGTTACAACATTTAGAGTTGAGACAAAAGCACGTACACTGTGCTAAACTAATCATGCTGAAAGAGCTTTTTGAATGTCCTATAGAATCAATAGCCGTATAAGGTAGACTGCTGACGTCCGCATAGTGACAAGAACGTGGTACCAGTAAGTACTCCAATAACTATCAGTTTAGTATGAGGCCGAAATTGCGCGGGCAGAGGGGAAAAAACTTAGAAGGCTGGTGATGATCGCAAAGTGCATAAACAGCAAATAGCCAGCCTAATACGATAAGGAGCGAAGAATAAGGAAGTTAAAAATAAATAGTTTGCCACGAGAGTGATCCATAGGTCAAGTGGTGGTACGGTAGCGGAAAGATTTGATGTAGACATTCCAAGAGAATATAAGTTATTGAGACGAGTAGTGGCTTTTAACAAGCTCTGGATAAGCGCAAACGCATGGGGCCTACGACCACCAGCTGCTTCTAAGCAGTGTTGCCGAATATAGGACGATCGACAGATGTTGACGCTAGGAAAGTTTACCAGTGGCCAGGTGTAGCCATTACAATAAGACGCTTAGTCACCACTGTATGCCTACAGGGTCACGGAATGCATCACCAAGCCAGCAAAGGTAAGTGCTACAGACATTCGAAGAGAATGTATGATGGAGAGACAAGGAATATATCCTAGCAAGCTCAAATTCTGCGCAGAAGGGGCATGGAGCCTACGACGAATCGCTGCTAATTTTTTGAGGAAGATAAGCAGAGAGACAGATTGTAACGCTAGAAGAGAGATTATCAGTGGCCAGCAAATGCATTCGGATTAAGCCTTCCAATTTCCAGTGAATACTTAGAGTGGCAAACTAAGTCAACAAACCAGCGAAGGTATGTGATGCAAACAATCCAAGGGAGTAACATTTGGAGAGATAAGAAGTGGCTCCTACCGCAAAGATGTATGCTACCTACAATGATTTGCTGCAGCTGAACTGTGGTGACGCAGGTAATGGGGGAACTGATGACGTTACTAAGCTTGAGAGTATCGTCGGTAAGCAATGGTATTTGGGTGAAATCTTCTAGTTGCTAGTAAATACCCACAGTGTCCCAGCATAAGTCAACAAGCAGCTAATGTATGTGACGCAGGCAGTCCCGAAGAGTGAAGGTTAGAGATATGAGAGAGTGGCTCTTAGCAAAATCCGTATATGCGCAGAGATACATGGAGCCTACGACCACTATTTACTGCGAAACAGAGGTGCTGAGTTTAAGACGTTTGACATAATGGTGCTATGAAAACCTTTCGGTGGCCAGCTGTAACCTTTTGATTAAGCAGTTTGGTCACTTTTGGAAGCCTACAGTGTCACATAATACATCAACTAGCCAATGAAGGTAAGTGCTAAGACGTTCTAAGAGGTTATAAGATGGAGAAACAAGGAGTGTCTCCTAGTAGCAGCGGATATGCGTAAAGTTGTATAGAGGCTAAAAAGAAGCGCTTCAGAAAACATGCCGAAGTAAAAGGAACGATAGCTGATGGTGCTAAGATAGAGAACCAGTGGCCAGCAACTTAATTCGCAT
>OX104059.1:78780098-78843669 GCA_944474145.2 Dicrocoelium dendriticum | reverse complement strand
CCTCAGCAAAGCTGACCAAACTTTTCAGCGTTTTATTCCTGAAGTAACGCGGGGACTCGAAGGCGTTTATCCTTATCTAGACGACATTCTCATAGCCAGCTCTTCTGACGAGGAACATCTTCATCACCCAGACACTCTCTTTCAACGCTTAACACCGCATGGGGTTACCGTCAACCCCGAAAATTGCGAGCTTGGCCAAAGCTCCATCGACTTTCTTGGCCACGGCATATTCGCCTCTGGTATCGAAGATCTGCCAGACAAGATCCAGGCACTGAAGGTCTACCCTGCTCCCAGTTCCTTCAAACGGTTTCGCCGATTCCTCGGTCTGGTCAACTAGTATAGGCGCTTTATCCCTAACTGCGCGAGCTTTGTTCAATCAATGACTGACTTGCTCCGCAGTAAACTACGGTCTTTTCATTTTGCAGACGACGCTAGACTGTCTTTTGCGAAGCTCAAAGGCGCTATCTCCAACATAGCGCTACTCGCCCACCCAGACACATCTGCACTACTCTCCCTGACAACTGATACATCCGACATTGCCGTCGGTGCAGGTCTTCTACAACTCATCGACCGTCGTTGGATACATCTAGGTTTCTTCTCGAAACGTTTACAACCTGACTAATCGCGTTACAGCAACTTCGGTAGGGAACTGTTAGCTATCTAGCTAGGTAGCAGACATTTTCGTCACTATCTCGAAGGTCGTCATTTTATAGTCTTTACTTACCACAAGCCATTGATTTAGTCAATCAATGGCGCAACGGACAAGTATTCTCCGCGGGCAACTACACACCTGGACTACTTTTCTCAGTTTACGATAGACGTACGACATGTCTCAGGTGCTCTCAGTCCCGTCGCGGATGCGCTTTCACGCATTCAGCAGATCAGCTTATTGCCTTTCACCAACCTTGGTCTAGCAGCTATGCCTGCTTCCCAACAGGCTGATCCCGACAAAGACAAGCTACGATGCAACATCTCGTTGAAACTACGCGGTTCCACTAGCTTCCTCTGAGGGGAACATTCTTTGTGACGTTTCACAAATTTTCCCCCGACCCGTAGTTCCTACTTCGATGCGTCGACTAGTTTTCAACGCTTTACACAACCTGTCTCATCCCGGCCTACGTTCTTCGCAGAAGTTCGTAACTGAACGCTTCTATGGCCCAACGTCAATCACGATGTCCGCCTTTGGGCACGCGCATGCTAAGAATGTCAGCGCGCCAAATTATACAGAAACACCAAAATCTCACTTAGCCTCTTTCCTGCTCCTGACTCTCGTTTTGCACACGTTCATGTCGACCTGGTCAGACCTTCGTCTCCATGCATAGGCTACCTGTACCTCCCAATTGTGTCGAAAGATTTACCCGTTGACCGGAGACTATTCCGATGGTCAACTGCTCATCTGAGGCGGCTGCGCAGGCCTTCCTAGGACGCTGGGTAGATCAGTTCGGTTCCCCAAGCGTGGTCATCACTGACAGAAGATCGCACTTTGACGGAATCTTCAGCAAACTGCTCAACGTTCTTGGTTGCCAACATAACCGTACCACCGCATACTATCCCGCAGCTAATGGAAGGGAAGCAAGGTTCCACCGGCAACTGAAAGCATCACTCTGTGCCTAATCTAGAACATCCTGCCGCGAAGCACTTCCGCTCGTTCTCTTAGGCATAAGAAACACGATTAAAGCGGATTTTTACGCCACTCCATCGTCGCTACTTTTTGGATGCACACAACGCTTACCTGGTGAACTCGTCTCACCAACAGCGCCAATACGCTTGGACTATGGCGACTACGCAGCTCGCCTATCTCATCACATGCGACAGCTTCAGCCTGTGAAACCCAGAGCACAGAGCTTGCTTACCAACGTGGACGGACGCTTAACTACTTGCACGTACGTGTTCGTTCGCACTGACACAGTACACCGGCCACTTCAACCTCCTTAGGTTGGCCCTACCGTGTCGTACGCAAGTGCTGAAGAACGTTTACCATTGACTACAGTGGTAAGACTGAGACGACCAGCGTCGATCGACTCAAGGCAGCATTCCTCGACAAACCTGACTCTTCAGTGCAGCAAGCACCTTCACATCCTTCGCCATCATAGCTCGCACCGCAACCTCAGGCAAGTCAGTTCGCTCCAGCAGAACCGACAACCTCAACCGACAGCGCTCTTACTCGCCTTACTACCAATCGACGCGGTAGGAAGCTCAAACCTCCAGTACGTTTTACGGACTTTGTTGGCACTCACTATTTTACATAGAACGTGCCTCTGGAATTTTCTGCTCTTGCCTAACGTTTAGGAAAATCCACAAAAAGGATCAAAACGTTTTGTAACTACCAAAAAAGAGCAACTCCTTTAGAAAACCCGAAAACGGCTTTGCAAGCATTTTGCTTTGCACTATTTTGTGTATTACTATACATTTACGCTGCTTTTTCCTTTTGCTTTCCATATACACCGCCGGTTGGTTGCACCTCGGTTTCACTTTTCGCCGGATCTCCGCACGTCAACTGGAAGTGGAACGAACTTCCTGCTTAACCGCCTACGTGAACTTTAGTAACTGTCCCCTTACAAACATTTTCTACCGTTTCGACACCGGAAAGAGGAAATGGGTGGGAGCCCGCTAGGGTCCGATTGCATGATTCTCCCCCCAGCAGCTGCCTCAGGGTTCACAACCTGGTCTCGCAGAAGGCTGGCCCGCGACGGACGGTCCTCACGTAGATCGAAGGACTGCTTACACAGTCCCTTCTGCGGGAGGGCTAAGTAGCAGTCTGGGTGGTTCCCTGGTTTGCCTTGTAAAATCCTAACTAAAATTATTTCATTGTACAGCCAGGCAACCAGTGTGGTTTGTTGAAATTTTTGCTGAGTTCGAATGCTTGACTTGCTCAGCACCATTTTTGCTTGGTGCTCGTTTCGGTTGCAACTCGCGAATGCCCTGTGTGCTGTGCATGCTCTGTTCCCCTAGCTAGAGCGTTCACGGTGTCGTTTCTTGATAGCTAGATAACAGGGAATCTTTTACTGTACTAATAAAGGTTTCCCTGTAACTCGTGCTGTCTTTTCGAATCGCTTCGGGCTTCTGGTACAGGCGAATTCCTAAAAGTCCCCTGGTAGCTCCAACGTAACAATAAACGTAGCAAACTGGACAGAAACTGGACAGCAGTCCAATTCACGTATTAATGCATTACTTGGAAGCTAACTGCATTTAGTTTGAAATCTGTTAATGAATAAATGATTGGTATGCCTTATAAGTGATACTATTTGACCATAACACGTGTGGTTTAAATGCATCAGTAGGTCATTTTATTTGTACAGTTTCGGTTGTGTAACCTTGGTCGCTGCTGCCGCTCGGTCTTGCGCTATTAGTTAGCTCCTTTGATACTGCTTGTCCTCAGGCACACCTATTAGTTATAGCTTGTTTGTAATATAAAGGTAAGACGTCACAGACGCATTGCATTGCACTCAGGTTTATTTTTTAGATGAATTATGCCTCATCCGATCAGAACTGGTCGGCCACTCTCGCATGTCCGTAACCATGTTGCAGATGCTGCAACGACAGTCCCAAAATCTTACATCGGGAATTTGTCTGCCATTTATCTCTCTCAGTGAGCTTAAGAGATATGATGAACGGCTGAAGGACCTAGATTGCAAAAAGAGTGTCGTAAGTTCGTCTTATTATTGAAAGACTTTCAGGTCAACATTTGTGTGCTGTGCACGGTGCTGACGTGCAACCCGTCGTCCGGGGTACCATGGAGCGGCTAATGATAAGATAAGTTGCCGCGGAGGTCAGTTACTCAGGCGCAAGAGGTTTGTTTGCATTCAGACGAACAAATATGAACGGCGCTGTACAAGGTAGGTTGACATACATTAATCCATAAAAATTACAAATGCGTCATTCGGCAACGCTTGGGTGATGTAGCCACGGATGCTGACATTACACGCCACATCAAAACACGGTTGCATTCGGCACGGCACAAGAGACCTTCTGTGGAGCAAAGGAAAGTGTGCAGTGCGAACCAGGTGGGTCTACTGCTTCATTATGAACATCTTTAACCTCCTACGTTTTCCAGCGGCGAAGCGGATTAACCATATTGACAATGCCGCTTTCTGCTATCAACGATTTTGTGCTACATGCCTTCATATACATAAAACGTTCTTATACCCCGGTTGTCATTTTCTTTCGCCTTATGATGTCCTCAGGTGCGCGGTAAGCTTCATTTCGCTTTCTGCCCTACAGCTTGAAGCGCCGCCTAGGTGTGTTCCCACGTCCAGCGACTACGGCAACACGTACTGCGTGAACCTAGGGTTTGAACCGTCAAGATATGCGTTAGGTACCAAGTGCGTAGTATGCGACGTCCATATTCGGAAATCTATGGTAGACAACCAAGGTTTCTGGAACTACCGGATGACAACGCGTACCCGTGAAGTTCTGTTGGTCATGGCTAACATAATTTTCATTTGTCCGCATTAAGCTGGACAAAATCCGTTTTTAGCCGTCTCACGGCACACGATTCTGTCCAGTTTGGCCTACTGTTCTCATAAGAACGTTTAGGAGGCTAATCTGGATAGGATCTGAACATGTGCTACCAGGGTCTGCTCGTCCTCACTACACTTAAATACTGAGCCCATTTATAAAAAAAGAAGAAACACGTAATGTATTGGATAAAAAATGGTCACGGAATCAACCAGGAAAAATCTGAGTGGACACAAAAACGGACCGGGATTCTAACCAATCTGTAATGGGCATAATTTGGTGAGGGTGTTCATTGAGTTCATTGAGTGCATTGAATTGTAGAGAGCAGGGGGAAACCCCTTGTTAGCCCTATCGATTCCGTAGCATATTGGGTTTGATGCGTGTTGTTGCATTACGACGTTTCCCGAGGGTTCGTTGCAATCGCAGTGAGAGCAGCAAGGTCCCAGCATTCTCAGCGAATGTTTGTCTATCAGCTGCTTGAAACTTTCCTCGGATGGAGAGTCTGCAATTACCTCCGGTAGGCTGTTCCAACCATTCTCTATTTTGGTGGATAGAGTGAAGTCCATGCGAATTCTGTGTCTTTGCTTAAACAGTTCCCATGTGTGACTTCATGTGGTATGATACGCTACATTAAAAGTGGACTATGTCGCATACTAATGTTGGAAAGTTTATATTGACGAGGTACATGAGGATTTAGCTTATGTGCTTATAGAGAAAATTTGAATTTAAAATGATTCGAAATACCGGTAGCTCGGGATGATGAATCAATAATTCATTTGTTCTCCGAGCTTGGCGGTTTTCTCGCAAACGTTTCACCACCATGCGAGGTGGCATCCTCAGTGCAGTGATATGTAGCGTACTAGCTTACTAAATGAATCCTCCCTCCATGATCGACCTGCAGGTGACTTCGAACGTGGCAGTGTCGATTTTAGGTCTCGTGACCTCTACCCACTTTCCCCAAGGCTTAAGTCGGCGCCTGATTTGTTCTGCCTCAAACGGCGTGACAAAAGGTTCTTTCTTTCTTTCTGTCGTAGTGCTTCGTATATTGAATCGATGTCCACACGCATGTTGATTGAATGTTTCGTTGAGAAACAAGCTTCCAAGAATTCTCTTTCTTTTCTTGTTTCACCCCGTGCCAGGACTTCTGCTTTGCTCCAATCGAAGCTATGTCCTTCTTCATCAACATGTATTGCAACTAGCGACGATGCATAATGCTTTACACAGGCTCTCTTATGTTCTTGTATCCTTGTTACCAATTTTCTTCCCGTTTGGCCAACATAATCCCTTTCGCAATCTCGACAAGGTATTTTGTATACCACATTGCGTTGTTCATGTGCCCGTAGTTTTCCTTTTGGTTTTGAAAGGGTTTTTCTCAACGTAGCAGTTGGTTTGTGTGCTACGATGAGATGATGCTGTTTGAGTAGTCTGGCTGCCATTTCCGATATGTTCTTCATATAAGGCAGAACAACCCGTTTCTCCGTTGCCGTTTTTGTTGTGTTTGTTGTTGCCGCTGCTGCTGTTGTTGTTGTTGTAGGCTGTATGTTGACGTTGTTGTGATTCAGACACCTTCGGATGAAGCTTCGTGGGTATCCGTTGAGTTGGAAACATTTAAGTAGGTGTTTTTCTTCCTTTAGTTTTGCTTCTGTGGTACTACAGTGTGTTTGCACTCTGCGAAACAGTGTCCGCACACAGCTTACTTTGTGGCAGTTTCGGGTGGTTGCTGTTAAAGTTCAGAATTTCGTCTGTGTGTGTGCCTTTTCTGTAGACCGATGTTTGCAGCTCGCCTTCCATAGTTCTTGTTACTAATACATCCAAAAAGGGAGCTGCCTTTCCTTCTCCAGTTCCATTGTAAATTGGATCCCTTCCATGGCGTTATTCAATAGCTGTTGTGCGACTGTTATTTGGCTGTGTCTGATTATCACAAAAGTGTCGTCCACACACCGAACCCACAGTTTCGGATTGATGAGTGGTAGTACCTCCGCCTCCAATTTCTGCATAACCATCTCTGCGATGAGCCCTGACACAGGTGATCCCATTGGTGCGCCTTTCAATCAGCGATGCCGAAAAGCAAATCCTCATCAAGGGATTAAACTACAACTACAGAGATGCAACGGCTACCGAATTCTTAGCAGCATTCGAAAGCGTCCTACAATCCAATGGATTAGATGAAGAGACTCAGAAGCAAATAAGACACACAATTGTTCCTGCTATAACGCACAACAAGCAATACAACGCCTTAACCAGACACGAAAAAGAGGCAATGAATACCCTGAAGTCTGATGAAACAAGCATTATCCTACCAGCTGACAAGGGACGAATGAGTGTCATAATGAATAGAGAGGATTACATTGAGAAGGCTACACGTCTCTTGAATGACACAACAACCTACAGGTGCATTGACACCGATCCAACTTCGCAGCTGACAAACAAAGTAAACAAAACATTGAAGCAACTTCAGGAATTGAAACAAATCACGAAAGAAGAGCGCGAGAGGATGAGAGCCCGCGATTCGAACACCGCGCAATTCTACGGACTCCCAAAGGTGCACAAAGATAATGCACCGTTGCGGCCTATCGTGTCTCTCCCTGGAACACCCACGTACAACCTGGCGAAAGAAATGTGGAGACGCCTCAAACATTTAACCTATGGATCGCAATATTCCATAACCAATGCCCAGCAGTTTCTGCAAAAGATCAAAGACCTGCGAGTAGATAATGATGAAACAATGATATCATTCGATGTGACTGCACTCTTCACGTCTGTCAACTTGCAGACAGCAATAGCGGTCATCACGGAACGGCTGAAGGTCAGTGAACAACAAATCGGCAAAATGACGACCGAAAATGTACGTAAACTACTCCACTTGTGTTTGTCGACCCACTTCTCATTCAATGGAAAGATTTACGAGCAATTGAAAAGGCGCACCAATGGGATCACCTGTGTCAGGGCTCATCGCAGAGATGGTTATGCAGAAATTGGAGGCGGAGGTACTACCACTCATCAATCCGAAACTGTGGGTTCGGTATGTGGACGACACTTTTGTGATAATCAGACACAACCAAATAACAGTCGCACAACAGCTATTGAATAACGCCATGGAAGGGATCCAATTTACAATGGAACTGGAGAAGGAAAGGCAGCTCCCTATTTTGGATGTATTAGTAACAAGAACTATGGAAGGCGAGCTGCAAACATCGGTCTACAGAAAAGGCACACACACAGACGAAATTCTGAACTTTAACTGCAACCACCCAAAATGCCACAAAGTAAGCTGTGTGCGGACACTGTTTCGCAGAGTGCAAACACACTGTAGTACCACAGAAGCAAAACTAAAGGAAGAAAAACACCTACTTAAATGTTTCCAACTCAACGGATACCCACGAAGCTTCATCCGAAGGTGTCTGAATCACAACAACGTCAACATACAGCCTATAACAACAACAACAGCAGCAGCGGCAACAACAAACACAACAACAACGACAACGGAGAAACGGGTTGTTCTGCCTTATATGAAGAACATATCGGAAATGGCAGCCAGACTACTCAAACAGCATCATCTCATCGTAGCACACAAACCAACTGCCACGTTGAGAAAAACCCTTTCAAAACCAAAAGAAAAACTACGGGCACATGAACAACGCAATGTGGTATACAAAATACCTTGCCGAGATTGCGAAAGGGATTATGTTGGCCAAACGTGAAGAAAATTGGTAACAAGGATACAAGAACATAAGAGAGCCTTTGTAAAGCATTATGCATCGTCGCTAGTTTCAATACATGTAGATGAAGAAGGACATAGCTTCGATTGGAGCAAAGCAGAAGTCCTGGCACGGGGTGAAACAAGAAAAGAAAGAGAATTCTTGGAAGCTTGGTTCTCAACGAAACATTCAATCAACATGCGTGTGGACATCGATTCAATATACGAACCACTACGACAGAAAGAAAGAAAGAACCTTTTGTCACGCCGTTTGAGGCAGAACAAATCGGGCGCCGACTTTAGCCTTGGGGAAAGTGGGTAGAGGTCACGAGACCTAAAATCGACACTGCCACGTTCGAAGTCACCTGCAGGTCGATCATGGAGGGAGGATTCATTTAGTAAGCTAGTACGCTACATATCACTGCACTGAGGATGCCACCTCGCATGGTGGTGAAACGTTTGCGAGAAAACCGCCAAGCTCGGAGAACAAAAGAACCATTGACAATTTGAATTTTAACACTCCTGTTATTTTTCAAATGCATAAGTTAGTGCAGTTATGAACCGTGGTGCATTATTGGAGGCTGTCATCATGGCGGACTAGCTTCCTACGTTAAATCGTTTGGTAAGATTATATTGGCGAACATTTGCGGACATGGTACAGGATATGAAGAAATTTCAGCTGGCTACTGAGACTGTCTTTTATAAGCGGTCAGTGCTTACTCGAAGGCAGTACAAACGGATGGAGGGGAGGATTGGTCTGAAGTTTATCCATGCCATTATGTGCATTACCAGTGTGTGCATGTTAGTCGGAGCAACATTCTTGGTAAAAGGTATTTTTATTGATAATGCTCTATAATGGCCAAATAGTTATAGGATGCATTAGTGCAAAGCATGGTTTTCCTTCGCCTGGCTAGCCGAACAACCTCCTCGTGGTGCCAGCTGGGTGGCTTGGGTAAATCCCGTTCCAGCAAGTGGTTTGGCGGCAGTGTTCCAGGATGTGGTGGGATTTCGCCTGGCAAGCGTTCTCCCTATAAAAAGCCACAAGTATCCGTTTAACAACACTGTGACGTGGCGGATATGACTCGCCACTAAATAAAGTCACTGCCTCTTCCCTTTGCCGGAGGATCATGCACACATCACGGACGTCATCTGATTCAAAGCGTTCCAGTGATTCCCCCTTTGATGGCGAACACAACGAACAAAAGCACACACAGTCACCTTTACTTACTCACACATGTCCCCTTCCAAATACACAGTTAAACAGTTTTACATCTCAACACACACATAAATTCCCATGCTATTGGTCAAAATGTACTAATTTGTGCAATTGCTGATCATACATGTCTGTAATACCATGATCATGCCCTTGATGGTGTGCCTCGCCGTGACGAGCATAAACCATTTATTTATTTATATATGTATTACTACTAGTATGGTGAAGTGGATCTGCGGCAAAATCATGATTTCCATATGGGAACCCCGTGGCTTCATTCGCGGACTCGTCATTTGACGGAAGCTGAGGAGCAAAAGGTTGTGAGTCTTATGTTTGTGTTTTAAAGTACCTGAAGATTCGTCGGTACGGGAACCGGAAGCATGGGCTTGTTGCCGGGGGACGACATAAAGATTGTGGCAAGGCGTCACCCGAAGCAGCAGCCGGGGAGGTGTGCGGGGTAAAGTATTTGCTGCAGAAGAATGGCACATGTGGGGTAGGTAAAGAGGGAACCATATATATGTATTTTTCGTACCGTCTTGCACGGAATCCATAACGGAGCGTTCCTGGTGGTGTCGTTTGCCGATGCAGCGCACCAATAGAACTACGGCGGCTATATAAGGTGGCACTTTAGGTTAATAGATATAACGGGAATTGCGTATTCATCTTTTAAGCGTTGTTGCCAAATGAGACGGCGCCCAGCCACAGACTGGCGGTAGAATCAATGTGGGTGACGTTGCCTTGCACCTCGTCAGTACAAACGCTTGGTACAGACAGCTGCATGGCGCAATTGGGTGCGCTGACGTCCGCCTATACCAACGCGGCGGTTGTATTCTGCCTTTTACATGTTATGAGAGATATGTGCCGACGGTGTGCGCAACTTGCTGGCCTAGGTCCCGATGTAAGAAAACTCACACGGCACTCATTGACGTTGTTGATTTACACACGTGATGGGGAACATTTCAGAGCCATTCTTAGAGCGATTGCAAGCAATAGCGCGGAATTGTACCGGTACGTTCGGCGTACATGGCTTCCATGGGCATCCTCATGGGCGGCTCATCATCCGCGTGCGGTAGGTTTGTTTGGTTGCGCAACGGCAAACAGAGTGAAGAATGGAAATAAGCATCACTTTATTTATCTTCCCAGCTTAACTGTTCGACTTACTCCTAACGTGCCGACAAATCCAGTCTCCTCTGATGGGTCCCCTGCTCTCCGAATGCATTCAGACTGCTATGACTCTAACGGCATTTGATGAGAACACTGGAAGCTCTGTCCCTATTACCCCTCGAGCCCCATGGACTTTCCACAACTTATAAGTAAACCTCTCACTATCCGGAACGTCTCATCTCCTAATGGCGTTCTCTACTATCATTGCTTCTCTAATCGGACTGCCAAATCTCAGTGCCCTGTACCATCCTAGTCTCATCTGACCGGTATGCTCCTTTGACATTTTCCAGACTAGCAAGATATACCAATCTAATCTCTGTAGACTCAAAACGATGTCTTGCTTACATTGACAGCCGGGTAGACATGTTTACCCTTTATTAATATAGACACTTCCATAAGTATCCTGTACACTCCATCTTGCTCTAATCTCTCAGTGCCCTGCAATAACCTACTCTCATCTGACCGGTCTGCTTCTTTGACCTTTTCCATCCCAGCAAAATTTAAACGGCCTAGACTCTGTAGACGCAAAGCTATGTCGCACTTACGTTAACAACCCGCTAGACTTGTTCACTCTCTTTTTATATAAGCACCTCCACCTCTAACCTGTCCACCTCTCGACCCACTCTATTTGCTCTCCAAATCAATCTCATCTCGCCGACTAATCCCGTCTTAACTGATCGGTATCCTGCTCTCCGACTGCTGTGACGTTACTGCCCATTTTTCAGATGACTGAGCGCCGTCTGTATTCAATCCTTCTACAATCGGACGGCCACCACACTGTGCCTACCCTAATTGAGCCACATCTGATCAGTCAAACTCTCTGGAAATCCTACCAGGCTACCGGGATGTTAGCGGTCTAGGCTCCGGCGATCCAAAGCAGTGTCTCCCCCACTTTGATAGCTTGCTGGACCTGTTCGCGCTATGTTAATATAACCACTTCTGTCTCTGACCAGTTAAATCCTACTGACTCCACTTTTATTTCTAAATGAACCATAGGACACAGTCGCAATGCGCCGACCAAATCCAAACTCGGCAGTTCGGTCTTCATCTCTCCGACTTTTGTGACCCTGCCGGCTATGCTCGGAAGACTGAACGCTCTGTCACCATTACCTCCAGAGCCACATCAACTGTCGCATTTCTTATCCGTGAACATAAACCCTCGACTCTGTCCTCTCCTTATCGCGGCCTGTCTTTATTTCTTCTCCACCCGCATAGCGAGCTCTCAGAGCCCTGCCTTATGATCCTCTTTGACTGCTTCCTAACTAGCGAAATGTAGTTTTAGGCTCTGTATCAACAACACAACTTCTCTCACATTGCGAGCCTGCCTGACTTGCATGCCTTATATTCATATAACCTCTTCCATCCCTAACCTGTCCATCTCTGCCGACTCTTTATTTATCTTCCCAACTCAACTGTACGACTCACTCGCAATGTGCCGACTAATCTAGTGTCGTCCGATCGGTCCCCTGCGCTCCGAGTTCTCTCAGACTGTTGTGACGTTACCGGCATTTATTCGGAAGACCGAACGCTCTGTCCCCAATACATCTCGAGCCCCATGGACTCTTCCACACTTTATAAGTATACCTCTCACTATCCGGACGGTCTCCTCTCCTTATGGCGTACTCTACTATCATTTCTTCTCTAATCGGACTGCCAACTCTCAGTGCCTTGTAATAACCTAGTCTCATCTGACCGCTGTGCTTCTTTGACCTTTTCCAGACCAGCAAAATTTAAACGGTCTAGACTCTGTAGATTCAAGCTATGTCGCACTTACGTTTACAGCCTGCTAGACTTGTTCACTCTCTATTTATATAGGCACATCTACCTCTCGACCCACTTTATTTGCCCTCCAAGAATTAGCTGTTGGACTCAATCTCGTTTCGCCGACTAATCCTGTCTCGTTTGATCGGTCTCCTGCTTTCCAATTTCTCTCAGACTCCTGTGACATTACTGGCTATCGTTTATATAACTGAGCGCCGTCTGTATTTAATCATTCTTCAATCGGACGATTGAGTCTCTGTCATCCGTAACTCAGCCTCAGCTGATCAGCCAAATTCTACGGGACTGCTACCAGGCTACCGGGATTTTAGCGGTGTAGGCTCCGTCGATCCAAAGCACTTCCTCCCTCACCTTGATATCCTGCCGAACTTGTTCGCTCTATGTTAATATAACCACTTCTATCTCTGACCAGTTCAATCCTACTGACTCCACTTATCTTTCTAAATGAACCATAGGACAATCCCAATGCGCCGACCAAGTCCAACCTCAGCAGATCGGTCTTCTTCTCTCCTACTTCTGTGACGCTTCCCGCCATAATCGTATGCCTGAATGCTCGGTCACCATTACCTCCAGAGCCACATCAACTGTCGCATTTCTTATCCGTGAACATAAACCCTCGACTCTGTCCTCTCCTTATCGCGGGGCCTGTCTTTATTTCTTCTTCAACCGCATAGCGAGCTCTCAGAGTCCTGCCTTATGATCCTCTTTGGCTGCTTCTTAACTAGCAAAATGTAGTTTTAGGCTCTGTATCAACAGCACAACTTCTCTCACATTGCGAGCCTGCCTGACTTGCATGCCTTATATTCATATAGCCTCTTGCATCACAAACCTGTCAGTCTCCGCTGACTCTTTATTTATCTTCCCACCTTAACTGTTCGACTTACTCACAAAGTTCCGACTACACCAGTGTCGTCTGATCGGTTCCCTGCTCTCCGAATGCATTCAGACTGCTGTGACGTTAACGGCATTTGATGAGAACACTGAACGCTCTGCCCCCATTACATCTCGAGCCCCATGGACTTTTGCAAAACTTATAAACAAACCTCTCTGTCCGGAGCGTCTCCTCTCCTAATGGCGTACTCTACTACCATTTCTTCTATAATTGGACTGCCAACTCTCCGTGCCTTGTAATAACCTAGTCTCATCTGACCGGTATGCTCATTTGACCTTTTCCAGACTAGCAAGGTGTACCGATTTAATCTCTGTAGACTCAAAACTATGTCTTGCTTACAGTGACGGCCGGGTAGACTTGTTTACCCTTTATTAATATAGGCACTTCCATCAGTAACGTGTACCCACTAACCATCAATCGGACGACCGCCGCTTAGTGCCATGCCCTTCTCTGTCAACATCTGTCCAGTGAAATTCTGTGGGACTACTACGAGGCCTAAGGATGTGTCGACTATTCAAGTCTCGTCTGTTTGGTCTCCGGCTCTCAGAGTTCTCTCAGACTACCGGGATATTATCAGTAATTTTTCAAAACTGGTCGATTAATACTCCGCACGAGATCTTCCATGGCTTCATCACACTTTAGTGGTAAACCTTTTTCATCCGGACTATTGTCTCCTAATTGCTCTCACGAGTTACTATTCGCACTGCCGTCCGCAGCCTTCCGCTCATAGCTGATTCTTTAAATTTCCTTTTCTTCTCGGAATTTTGCTTTACCTATGTTGCTTCCGCATTCGGTCTTAACCTAGTTGTCCTTAGTTTTACCTAAGATGCCGCTCGCATTCGGACTGCTGTCATCATCATCTGTTTACCTGCTTCTCTCCAACAACCATGTTAATCACTTAACATTGTCAACACGCTTTGTTATATCCGTCTCTTGACCCTGCGCGTGCAGATCCTTCTTTCTACCTAGTAGTTGTAGTATGAGTCACACCAGCGACGTGATGTAAAGAACGCGCTTGCAAATCATGTATACTAAGCAAACTTACATAAATTTTAATGTATCATAGGCACCTATGCGCGCCCCCAGTCTCTGTTTGTGCTTGCTGATCCATTGCTGTCTTTCTGTTTGACTTCCTCTTGTCCGTTGCCCATTTTCTCCCGAGGTTTCCACAGATCCATCCGCCAAAACAAGAAGTTTTGTCCACTGGAACTGTTCGACCCACCCTTAATAGCCAGCTGGTTTACATGCTTAATCTTTTCTCCGGAAGACGAAGAACCCACACATCGTTCCAAATGGAGCTCTTTCCGCCATTCTGGAGAAGCTACCACCACGGTGTCCAAACAAATGGGTTTAGCTCGCCTGGTACTCACAGTGGAATAATTTACTCACCTGGAATAATAGATTTACATGGATCCCCTGTTCCACAACTGAAGACAGACAATTCTGGCATGATTACCTTCACTGTCTCAAACATTCCGACTCTCCAGTCACCTGGAGCTTTTCTGATGTCATTTCACGGTCAGCATTGCGCGCGTAGAAGCGGCTTTTCCGATGATCTTTCATGGAGTTCTCACTTGGCCGTGGAGACAGGTACACGTACATTTGAAGAAATTACTAGTCCACTTTGTGGAGAATAGCAATTTTCCTGTTATGGACATATTCAGACACAAGAAACAACTGCACTTACCGTCCCTATGACAAGTCCAGTATGGTTAGCTTGACACGCGTTGCGAGCCGGACAATATAATAGAAAAAGCCGGCCTCTATTAACAATGTGTTTACTCCCCTGCATCATTATCATTCGACTACGCGACTCTTTTAGATCATTGACCGGCTTCAACGACTATTGCCGGACCATTACTAAGCCATTCGGCAAAGGAAGGAAGAATTTTGTCTTTCAAACGACTGCGAATAATACAGCGCAAAATCGGTCTATACGGTGCATATCGGACTAGCACTACAGTTCAACGGAAAAGACGACAGGGTTCCAGGACGTGGTGGGTTTTCGCCTGGCAAGCGTTCTCCTTATAAAAAGCCACAAATTTCTGCTTAACAACACTGCATTTGGCGGATGTGACTGGCCACAAAATAAAGTCACAGCTATACATTTCACACTGACGCAGTCCTCAGCCTCCTACATCCAACCTGGGCAACTGATTTTACTATGAAGAATGCTTTAGTACAGTAAAGATCATCCCGGCTTCGTAATGGTCATTGATTGCACTAAACCTTGTTTGGGCTCCTGTGCTCATGGATCACTACATGGCAAATTTACCCCCCACTTGTATCTTGACGCAACGGTTTTTGCGCGCCACAGCGCCATCATGGTCCTTGATCTGACTATTACCTGACAATAGCTGGCTAGCTAAACAACCTCCTCGTGGTGTCAGCTGGGTGGTTCGGGTTTAACCCGTTCCAGCAAATAGTTCGGCGGCAGTGTTCCAGGACGTGGTGGGTTTCGCCTGGCAAGCGTTCTCCCTATAAAAAGCCACAGATCTCTGCTTAACAACACTCTGACGTGGCGGTCGTGACCCGCCACAAAATAAAGTCACTGCCCCGTGGATATTCGGATAATTCTATCCAATCCACGGACACCAATCTCCTACTTGCATTTGATGACGATAGCAAACATTGAAGATTGGAGCAGCACAACTACAAGCACAAAACACACAGCTGCATACACATACACACAATGGCTTCCATACATACCCCCTACACAAACACAAACTGCTATGGCAAACATATCGGATTTTTGCACATTCTTGATCATGCATCGTTATGTCAAAATGGTCATGTCTGTAAAGGCGTGCCTCACCTTGTTGTGAATAAAAGATTTATTTAATTATTTAATTATTTATTTATATGCTAGCTCATTTGGTCCACATCTTTTTGTTTTATTACTTTCATTAAAACTGAATGTTTTAATATTCCAAAGAAGCTATGCTTGTATGCATATTTTCTTATGCCTTTAGAGTTGCGTCTCGTTTTACCATTTATTTATTCAGTTATCTAAAGAAAGAGTTGGCAGAACGATCCTCCCTGGGTTCGTTATTCACTGTGATTATTGAGAGCGTTATTTCGTTGATGCAAGACCGGTAAATGGCGATTGGAAGAAACCGTGCAACGCCATACGTTCCACCCGTGGAGCTGTTGCTTGCAAACCCATATTGACTCGGTTTCTGCCGTACGCTGATAGACAGTCCCTGAGGCGCTGGGGAAATGCTCGGATAACCTCACCGCATATTTCCGGCACAAGCTGGGTGGTTGAATGCACCCGATGCAAATAAATAACAATTTATTCTCGACCTTGCGGGTCATACCTTTACAGGCATGATCATATTTAGCTAACCTAGTGTGATCAAATAGTACAAAAAGGCGTGTTTGGCATAACAGTGTATGTAAGTATATGGGTGTAGATACGTACGTAATTGTGTAGGAAAGTAGCTCGTGTTTTTGAATGCGCCTCAGAATTTTTGACTGTCTGTTATCCTCAGGAAGGTAAGAATAGGCTATGATTTCGTGGGTTGGATAGCATTTTCCGAATATCCACGGGCCAGTGATGTTAGTTTGTGACGAGTCACATCCGCCACGTCGCAGTGTTGTTAAGCAGACATATGCGGCTTTTATAGGGAGAACGCTCGCTAGGCGGAAACCCACCACGTCCTGGAACACTGCCGCCGAACTATTTGCTAGAACGGGTTAAACCAGAACCACCCAGCTGGCACCACGAGGAGGTTGTTCGGCTAGCCAGCCTTGTTCGGCTAGCCAGCCGGCGGTATGAAGAGATTGATGAAGCTTACTAATGTGAAGTTTATTTGCAATGGCGAATGCTATGTACGCACGTGTGCTACGTCACCGCCATGGAGGGGATGCCGATGGCCGATATTTCAGGAGTTGAAGATGGAACGCTCCATGCGGTCGGCCGGTTGACTTTTCCCCGGTGGCTGCGGGAGTTAGCGGTGTGACGTTCGTTGATGTTGGAAGTGTCCTTGAGCTAGTTGCGGCGGACAGGGGGACTATGCGTCGCAAGGCGGAGGAAGTGTTGGCGAAATTGAAAAGGCAGGTCGGCAGCCTTGGGTCGGCGCGGTACGACAAAGCACTGAGGGGTCTGAGGAAGATGGCGATGGTGGTGTCCGCGGATAGTGATGTATCTCTGTACTGCACTACGCGGTACTTCAGTGATCCTGTTCCCCTGGACGAGGATGCTAGGCACCAAATATTAATGAGACAAGCATGTCACAGAACCTGCGAGATGTGGACCGAAAAATGAGGCAAACAGATAGTCGAGCGCAAGCTCGGTGCAGCATAACAAAGCCGTAAGTGACGCGCAAGTGGATGTTTTGTCAGGGAAACACAGCAGGGAAATGCGAAAGCTGCGTTGACTGGCCGCGGGAAACGGAGAGCTCATGTTCAACTTCGAGTGATAACCACGTCTGCATTCCCATACCTACGTCAACGACCCCACGGCTTTTATAAAAACGCCCACTGTCCTCTAAGCTAGTGGGGGCTCCTTACGAGCCCGTAGTGTCCAAGCATCGGCTTCCATGCAATGCACTACTAGGCCGTTTGCTTAGTGGGTGGGTCCGTAATCGTCAACCACAATCGCTACCGTTGCAGTGCACTCTGGATAACTTACCGTATTACCTCGCTCTCCGTGCCCGCGATAAACCGACGGGTTTCAGTGCCGTTGGTACATCGGTTATAATGGGTTGCGACGCATTGCAAGTAAACAACCATATTTGCCTTCGGATCCAAAGAACCTTCCTATCATAGCAGTCACAGTATTACATACCCGTTGCATTTGTTTTTAACGTGCTTGCGCTTGCGCATTGCGTCTGCCTTACGCAATCATGCGCATGGCACTAAACCCAGCACCTTTACTTTCTTCAGCTAATCATCCATTGGACATTTATGTTGCGACATACGCAGCCTAACTGCCCGAATTTGCGCAAAATCCGTGTAACTTGAATTCGGAAGTTAACTTCAATGAACACGACACATATCTTTTTCATGTCCGTTCGCCGCACCACTTACCGTACACCGTACTTCGGTGCATGCGTTGTGGGTCAAGAGAGCAGAAACCAATCCCCATAATGTCGTGAGTATTTGGAATCGGTACAGAAGTCTGCGTTGCATTTGATGCCATAGTTCAGAGACTATACAGCCAAAGGTATGTCAAAAATTCGCATTCCATTATTCACAAAACGAATTTCCGTGAGAAACGCGTACACCTTGCATCCATAACATTTATAACCCACATTACGTGCATGCTTCTTGAAGCACTAATTTAGCCAAAGTCAGTGGCGTCGCTCGTAACGATGATGACGTCCGCGATGGCATGTATATTCTCCTAATCGAGATTCCTGTTGGAGCGCGTCATGCCTATGGTGCATCCTTCAACAGCAGCCACTTTTTGACGCTGATTTTAGACCTAAACAAGCCCGTCAACCTGACACGTGAAGCCAAAGGCTGCTACTTTAATAGTTTTCCCGTTGTTGCAGCTGCCAAAGCAATTATATGGGCACAGTAAACAACGTTCACGGAGTCGTGTGAAGTTCGAAGTATGCTACATTAGCGGCCGTACTAATGACACACCTGTGCCGTCAACCTGGGCTGAATAAACGGCGGTCGCGAAAGTCTGTGGAGCCAGCCATATATCCTACCCATGTCCCCATAGTAAAACAAATATTATGGGACAAATATAGCATAGCTACGAATACGTCTTCCAGGCATGTGGAGTCAATATTTGATCCATACTTCGTGGTAATATTATCCTCAAGGTTCTTGGGACGTACATGGACCAAGTAACAACCGTTCATGGAGGTTGGTAGAGCTACCGGCGATATAAATGTTCCTCCGTTGCACATACATAGGGTTACGCTAATGACGCAAAATTATCTACCAGTTAATTTGCCAGCAAGTCACCTGTTACGCAACCTATAATATTTCTTCGTTCAATGGTCATGCGGGTAAGGTAAACAAGGGAGACCACCTGCTTGCCGACAGTCATGCCACACCTGTGGCAGTTACGCACGCTTATTAAGCATGACCTGTATCACTCGTGCGCTAGTTCGGTGGACGGGTCCGTCATCGTGCATCACATTCTCTACGGCTCCATTACACTTCCGGTTCTTAAACATAGCCATTCTATGCCGTGACAGAAAAACAACGTTCCTCTTTTAGCATTGTCGTTTTGCGGGTTATGCGAATTCGACCACGCCCAACTCAGACGAGAGTAGCGCAATATGGTTCCATTTTCTGTTCTCAAAACCAAAAGACCGTCCCAGTAATGCATACGTCTCGCTTTGCTGTAGATGTTTTTCGTCCTGCACAACGCTACAAATTCAACTGCATTCAGCAACACGAAAGTAATATCTCGCGCCTGGTATCTGCAGTAACTTACACGTTAAGTTGCAAGCGCTTTATTTACAATCCTTAATTATTCACCACACGCAGTTCAGACGTGTACTACTAGGTCTAGAAATGCCACATAGACTATTCACTCCGTTAAGCAATGAGCGTACATTATCCTACAAACTATCATGCATTTAATTATTCAGTGTTTTTCCGGTGTGTCACCGTGAGCAAATGAACGCTTACACAATGTACAGTATTAGTTGCCAGCTCATTAACTTTTGGAAATGGTTCCGTGTATGTTGCCCATCCGAACCCAGTATGCATGGCTGCATTACAGTTGGCAGGCGGAGTTAGCAACCAACACGCCGATGACCTATTATTATGCTCCCTGATGATTGCCAGTGCTGATATTCCACAGAAGAAAGCCGCCTCCCTAAATGGGGAAAACCCGAGGTTACCGATCGAGGAATGCGTTATCACGTCTCCCAGTTTAACTCATACTTGCAAACATCCATATCCACTCCATTAATAAAACAGGTTTAAATATACGTACATGTGTTAGCATGGATTTGCATATATATGGTTGGCGGCATCCGGTTTCGGATTGGCCTTTCACTGTGGCAAGCCACAGGACGCCTGCGCCTACAGAGGGACCATGGATGGCTTGCGCTGCACCACCCACAGCTCCAACCACACACCCCATATCCAGTGTAAACCCGAAGGAATAAGACCGGGAGGCATGCGGATGGGAACCACGTTTCATCAACGGAGCCGGCCCACACTCCTTCACAGGCAAACACAAGCACGCTGTATTTGGGGAATCAAGCGCACACAAGGCGGTGGCTGGACCGTAGTCCGCTCCACACTGAGTGCATGGAACCACTCTTCGAGCCTAACACGGCCACAAGGACCGTGCACCCGTCCCCTCCAGCAACGACCAACTGTCTCCTGGAGCCAGTATGGACGAGGTAGTGGGTAATAGACAGGTAGGCACCTTGTCAACATGCACATCAAGCGCAGCCACACCGGGGATATCAAACAACAGCCAAACACTTGAGAGAGAAAGAGAGAAAGTAAAAAGAGAAAAACTTGATTAATGCATAAGGAAACAGTGACAAAAACCCTAATTTAATGAGCACATGAAATAAGTTGTTTACGAACAAATCCTAGCTAAGTGCACGAGGTCAAAAATTATAGTTCAGGGAAAGCCACGAACACAGAAATGTTATGGAAATCGAATACAATTGGCTTAAGCAAAGTGTGCAAGTTAATGGAATAGAGTACAGGTAGACATTTATATGAGAAAGAAAAGCATAAAGGCAAAAACTATAAACCCACCACCTGAAATAAAGAGACTCATGATGCAAGCACGCGGTTAGTGAATCGAAATCAGCGTGCCTACAAACGCTGCGCCGGCTCGCCGTAATTCACTGCAGGACCCGTCGTTGCTTCTTTAGTGACTCCAAAAGGCTTAGCTCATGGCGCACTAGATATTTATATGAGAAAGAAAGGCATTAGGACAGAACCGAAAACCCACCACCTGAAATGAAGAGACTTAGCATGCAAGCACGCGGTTAGTAAATCGAATTCATCATGCCTACAAACGCTGCGCCGGTGCGCCGTAATTCTCTGCGGTACCCGTCGTTGCTTCTCTGGTGGCCCCAAAGAGCTTAGCTCATGGCCCACTAGACATTTATATGAGAAAGAAAGGCATTAGGACAGAACCGGAAACCCACCACCTGAAATGGAGAGACTAAGCATGAAAGCACGCGGTTAATAAATCGAATTCAGCGTGCCTACAAACGCTGCGCCGGTGCTAATTACGTTCACCGCTGGACCCTTCGTCGCTTCGGTAGTGGTCCCGAGTGACCTCTCTAATGGCTCACTAGGCCTGCGTGACTCAGGCACTCGCGACCGAATGTTCTACAGCACCATGCGCTAAATGTCGATGGAGTACAATTCATTGGTGTTTGTTGCTTCCGCACTTGCCGCTTCGTCTCTGCATGCATAAAGGCTTTCGCCCGCACTACAGCAACTGCCTACGTGATTAGATCGCGCCATGCACCACCATCAGCCGCCTTCGTATCCCGTGACCTGCAACCAAGATTAGAACGCGTGAGGCTCACTTTAAGCATGCCCCGATAACGACACTTTGGTTTCCAGAATGCCGATTACATATATTCAGCTGACCATATAAGAGTTGTTACGGTATTCCCGTCGAATCCATACGGCTCACATGACCGATCCACCTCAAGTGTCGCAGGAAAAGTATGCGGTTTACTGCATACAACCCACTTAGGCGCAAATATCCGTGTCTGCAACTCTGTCGCCCCAAACGATGCGCAAAATTCGTCGCAGGTACTGCTGATGGAACCGCTCGTGATATCGCACATCCCGACGGTATATCGTCCAAGTTTCACTGCGGTATAGAAGAATGGACAGTACCATGGATTTGTACACCATCAGCTTTGTACCAACGGTAAACTGATGGTTGTTCCACACTCGGTACTCAAGCTTCCCGAATGCGGCCGCTGCCTTCGACACGCGGTACGAAACACACTGTGTAGCTGCTGAAAGTCGATATCACACTCCCAAGGTTGTTGAAACGGGAGGAGGTTTCCAATACTTCAACAACAATTTTGCTTCGCGGCAATATTGAAGATTGCACCTCCGGTGAAGGCTGAAAGAGACAGACAGTTTTGCTTGTGTTGATGGTGAGCCCGAATTTGGCCGCTGTCGAAGCCAGAGCACTAGTCATCTGCTGCAACTCATCCGCGCTATGTAAAAACAACGCACAGTTGTCAGCAAATAGTAACATACGGATAGTTATCTCACAGACTAGATTTCTCGAACAAAGACGACGGATGTTCAGCAACCCACCATCAATATGGTGCTCCACACGAACACCGTAAGCACAAGCCGCATCAAAAGCACAGGACAACATCGCACGAAGATATATATTAAACAAGGCAGGAGCTAAGACACAGCCTCGCTTCACACCAGAGACAACTGCAAAGTCATCTGAGGTCTCTCCATTCAGCTGCACCCACGCTCGCATGCCAATGTGCAGACATTCAAATAAGCTTACAAAATTACGCAGGCAACCAAACTTACCCAACACCATCCACAGTGCCCCGCGGTTCACCGTGTCAAATGCCTCGGTGAAATCAACAAAAAGCGAGTACAGCGGTTGGTGTCGTTATCTGCACCTCTCCTGCAACTATCGAGCCGCAAACACCATATCTATAGTGCTGCGACCCGAACGGAATCCGCATTGCTCTTCCGCCACGTCATGTTCCACAACCTGACTCACGAGGCGGGTGAGCAGGATTCGGGCAATCACATTGCCCACACAACTCAGCAAGTTGATGCCACGACATTTCATGCAACCTTGCTTGCTACCTTTGCCCTTGTACGGTGGTAGCACAAGGGCATCCTTCAGCTCAGCAGGCGCCTCCTCCTCAATTTCTTACGCGTTTGCACTAAGTGGTGGAAGGCAGTCAACAACGCGGGTCCACCGTCTTTCAATACTTCGGGTGGGATCACGTCACCTCGGACACATTTGCCGTTTCGCAGCTGAGCAAAGGCTCTCTGCGTCTCATCCAGTGTCGGCGTGTCCGCCAGATCCGCCTTCACATCGTGCTGCTTCAGGCCGTTCAACGTGGGCCAGTCAATATCTGGACAGTTATTCAAAAGGCAGTCAAAGTGCTTTCGCCAAATCTGCATTATGTCTGCAGTCTGGGTGCAGGTAGCGCCTGAACTACCATCTATCAGTGTCCTCAGCTGCTCCAATCTCGGTCCGTACACCGCCTTCAAGGGGTCAAATAATTCCTTGTGTTGGCGGCGTTCGGTGTAGCATTCCATCTGCTTCGCCTTCTCCGATCACCATGCATTTTTAATAAGACGGAGCTCTCGGGTCAGTCGACGTGGAATTTTGCGAATTTGACAACTCATCCCCAAGTCACTGGGGTCTGCCACATGTGCAGCAAATGCTGCATTCTTCTCTGACACCAATGCGCCAATCGTCACATTGTTGTCATCAAACCAATCAGGCCGCTTACAGTTTGTGCGCCCGATAGTCTCCTCTGCAGCAGCTGTCACCTGGTCGCGAATGTGGTGTCACAGGTCGCCCAATGTGGCTATGCAGTCCACATCTCCACACACGCGTGCAGCCATCGCCTTTTCCAGCTCACTACGTTTCGCCACAGTACCGAGGGAGAGAATGTTAAATTTATGCCGAGTCACGGCGAGAGTGCAATACATCGACTTACGAAAATATATGTACAGTTTGGTCGGCAAAAAAATGATGATCAATGCCACACGCAGCCTCACGCAGTACACGCTTTATGCGTACTTCAGGCAAATCAGGTGACGTACAATGACATAGTCGAGCAGGTGAGCGTGAGCAATCCCGTGGGTGAGTCCAAGTTGCTATATCACTCGCACTCAGTGCAACCCGAGTGTTCGTGATCGTCCGGCCGTGAGTGGCACACAGTAGGAGCGGCCTGTTACCGTTCGCATTCGCTGAACAAATGCAATGCGCACCGATAACCTCTGTCCACGCTGATACTGCTAGCCCAATTTCCGCGTTGCAATCACCCAGCAGAAATAGTTGGTCGCAGCTTGGCACAGACAGTATCACGGAGGATAGCTCCGTGCAGAACTGATCAAGCTTGTCATCAGGAGAACACATGGTCGGACCGTATGTGCTTATAAAAGTAGCAAACTTACCTCTTCCGAGTTGTAGGCGAACACTCATCATTCGCGCGCTGATGCCGGTTGGTTCACCCACCCGCTGGCCATGGAGGCGATCGGATATTGCAAATCCGACCCCAGGTTCACGTGGTGCTGAGGCGACGTTGCCCACCCAGTAGCATGTAGCCTGCACCTGCTACATGTAACTTACCTTGCTCAGCGAGCCGAGTTTCACTGAGCGCCTCCATATCGATGTGGTAGCGCGCCAGCTCCATTGCGACCAATGCAGTGCATAGCTCCGGGCTTTCGCTGGATTTCCGGTCCAGTAGTGTGCGCAAGTTCCAGCATCCGATGTTGAGTGCTTTGCGCGAAGGCATCCGATTGCATTGGTGGGCAATCGCACGCGAGGTGGTCGTTGCGCTTCGGAGGTTTGCTTGAGGGACTCCACCCGGAGCCTTTGGCTCAATAGCCTGACCCACAAGGCAGTGGGGAGCAGATCCAGCTCCGGAATGTGATTGCAGAGAGAGATTGGGATCTGCTTGACGGCCGTCTCACGCAGCATTTGAGGTTCTGGAAAAATTATCATATGGTTTGCGACCGTAGTTGGATACGCACCTGCGACCACGGCCAGACGCAGGAGGATTTCCGGCGTGTTTGCACCAAGTTGACCAGAGGCTGCCTGGCTTGAGACGGGCGGTAGCAAACCATTGAACACCCGGAGGTGTCCTCCCACCATCAGAGAAAATGCGTGGCACTCGTGCTCTACGCCAATCGAGCTGTGAGCTTATAACCCGTAAACCTGTTGTCTCCCATGGCTAGGTTTCACGGGAAGAGTGCCACCGACCACTTCCTAACCTCCGAAGAGGATGGACTAGGATACTTCCAATGCGCCCACACCTGACAGGAGAATGACTCGAGTCCTCAGCCAAAGCCTTCGATTAAATGAACACCCGCAAGGCAGCGGGTCTAACACAAGGTCAGTTAACCGACTCATGCGGATTGGTGTCCTGGACCTTGGCAGGGAGAAGAGCGAAAGCCAACTCCCACTCAGCGGTCGCCAGGTGGAGGCGCCCAGGACATGAGACTATAGCGCAACAGTAGCAGCAGTGGGTAGACTATCCGTCAGCCTCAGCGCACCGTAGGCTCCCCCGCCTGCATATATATACATATATACGTATATATATAAATATATATATATGTATACATATACGTGACTTTTGTCTAGGGACATATATTTATGTATATAGTATATTGTTCTATTTTTGCTCCTTTCTATTATCATACATAAGTAGCTTATAAATAAGTAAATATGCATATAATTCGGACCATATACATGTATTCATACTACCTGAGGTATCTGGTATTAAATTTTAACTGTAGTTTAACATCATTTCAAATAATCCTAACGTTTATGCATTAAATATAATTCTATTTCTATTCACCGTTCCGGTTGCATCACCTTTGCGAAATGTACCTGCTGAATGGCCGGCACCTTATTATTGCCAAGGGAATTCCACATCAATAATTGGCAGATACTTTAATACTGTACACAACTGCACAGTTCTTATGGGTTAACATTACCCTTGTCACCTTTTCAGCACCCAATTTATGCTGACCCTTAATTAGTCCTGTTTACTTCTCATACGGAATGTACAACTTCCTCCAGTTATTTGCATCTTTCAAAGGTACAGTTTGATGACAGGTACTTTTGTGGTGGCAACTGGTACAACCGCTTTTCGACTTGAATAAATTGCGTTCATAGTAGTAAGGATAGGTAGCATAAATTAAAGTAAATCGTTTAATAGTAATACATGGGTTATGATGTGTAAACATTTTACTGAGGTAAAGTGGTTAAAACGAGGAAGGTCGAAATGGTGGCGGAAAATCAAGGGATGCGAATGCGCTGAAAATTCGTTTAAGAAAGTTAGCTATATTTTTGCGCGGGAAATGCTTTGTAATGTTGCGTTTATTGATACAGAAACTGTCTGTGTATTATAAACGGAAATGACTTTTTACAACGCAGCAGGTGGAAGGTTGAGAAATCCACACGGAAGATTAATTGCAGTGATGATGTACATGGACGACATGAAATGCAACATTTTAAGGCAATTTATTTATTTTGGGTAATGCTAATGAACGGAGATGCGTAAATAATAAGTGTGAAACTTACGGATTATGCCCTGAGGATAAACTGGAATGAGGTGTAATATAGTGAATCTACAGAAATAAGAAAGAGATAACTGTTATGACAAAGGCAGCACTATGTACATGGTTCATAACATATGGTATAACATGCAGAAACGTGATAAGGAATAATGCCTGATCAACATCTGCTATTACTGCATTGTTGTGCCTAAAAATGGGCAATGTTAAATGAGGATGCACGGAATAGGGTTGGTTGTTTGTGTCATGGAAGATGAATATTTATAAGCGTTAAAGTCGTTTAGGTATGTTTACGTGTTTGCGAAGCTCTATGGAAATAAGAATAAGTAGTTATATGCTCAGATGCCAAGGTATATATGTAAGCACAGTATGAGAAGGCGTATATGTAAGCAATATATATATCTATGTATATATATGTATACGAAATATATGTATATATGGGTATATATGTATGGAGAAAATCAACTATATATATATATATACAGTCAGCTGATATAGGGAAGTGGCAGGTGATGAAACCAAAGTTACGTTACCTGTACATGATCAAAGTGTGCCTCACACGTTCTAATCTTGATTGCAGGTCAAGGGAATCGAAGGCGGCTGATCGTGGTGCATGGCGCGATCTAATCACGAAGGCAGTTGCTGAAGTGCGGGAGAAAGACCTCCGGCCTGCAGAGACGAAGCGGCAAGCGCGAAAGCGGCAAGCACCGAAGGATTGTACTCCATCGACATCGAGTGCACGGTGCTGTGGCACATGCGGTCGCGAGTGCCTGAGTCAGGCAGGCCTATTGAGCCATGAGCGAGGCCACTCGGGACCAGTACGGAAGCGACTACGGGTCCTGCAGAGAACGTAGGCAGGACCGGCACAGCTTTTGTAGGTACGCTGCATTTGCTTTACTAACGGCGTGCTTCCATGCTAAGTCTATTTATTTCAGGTGGCGGGTTTTAAATTTTGACCTCATGCTCTTCTTACCTATATACGTGCCTAGTTATACTCTCTTCTATACACTTGCACACTTCGCTTAAGGCACTTGTAGTTATTTCGATAAGCTTTTCGTGTTTGAAGCATTTCCTTAAAATAAAAATCCTGATCTCGTGAACTTACCTCGTATTCGTTGGCGGACACCTTATTTCTTATGCACATTAATTTAGGTTTTATTTCAACGTTTGCTTGCATGCTAAGTCTGTTTGTTTCAGGTGGCGGGTTTTCAATTTTGTCCCAATGTTTTGCTTCCTCATATAAATGTCTAACTGTACTCTCATCTATAAACTTGGAAACGTCACTTAAGCCAACGCTAATCTCTTCGATAACAATTTTGTGTTCGATGCATTTCCCTAAAGTATACTTTCTCACTTCGTGAACGTATCTCGCATTCTTCCGTAAAAAATCTCACTACATATGCTCATTATTTTAATATATATGTCACCCTTCCTTATGCCTTACTCGATTTATTTTCTTTTATCTTTCTTTCAAGTAGGTGGCGGTTGCTTGATATCCCCAGTGTGACTGCACTTGATGTGCAGGATGACAAGGTGTCTACCTGTCTATTACCCCCTACATCGTCCATAATGGCCCCAGGAGGCAGTTGGTCGTTGCTGGAGGGGACGGGGTGCACGGTCCTTGTAGTCGTGTTTGGTTCGAAGAGTGGTTCCATGCAGTCAGTGTGGAGCGGACTACAGTCAAGCTACCGCCTTGTCTGCACTTGATTTCCCCAAATACAGCGTGTTGTGTTTGCCTGTGAAGGAGTGTGGGCCGGCTCCGTTGAAGAAAAGTGGTTTTCATCCACATGCCTCCCGATCTTATTCCTTCGGGTTTACATTGGATATGGGGTGTGTGGTTGGAGCTGTGGGTGTTGCAGCACAAGCCAACTATGGTCCATCTGTAGGCGCAGGCGTCCTGTGGCTTGCCACAGTGAAGGCAAATCCGAAGCCGGTTGCCGCCAGCCTTATATATATATATATATATATATATATATATATATATATATGGCTGGCAGCATCCGGTTTCGGATTCGCCCTTCACTATGGCAAGCCACAGGACGCCTGCGCCTACAGAGGGACCATAGTTGGCTTGTGCTGCAACACCCACAGCTCCAACCACACACCCCATATCCAATGTAAACCCGAAGGAATAAGATCGGGAGGCATGTGGATGAAAACCACTTTTCTTCAACGGAGCCGGCACACACTCCTTCACAGGCAAAACAAGCAGACTTTATTTGGGAATCAAGCGCACACAAGACGTTGACTAGACCGTAGTCCGCTCCACACTGAGTGTATGAAACCACTCTTCGTGCCTAGCACGACTACAAGGACCGTGCACCCGTCCCCTCCAACAACGACCAACTGTCTCCCGGTGCCAGTATGGACGAGGTACCGGGTAATAGACAGATAGGCACCTTGTCAACATGCACATCAAGCACAGCCACACGGGGATATCAAACTACAGCCACCCACTTGAGTGAGAGACAAAGAAAATATCTCGATTGATGCATAAACCTTAATTCCATGAGCAAATGAAATAAGTTGTTTACAAACGAATCCTAGATAAATTCACGAGGTCAGAAAGTATACTTTACGGAATGCAACGAATACAAAAATATTATGGAAATCGAATGCAATTGGATTAAGCTAGGTGTGCAAGTAATTGTACTAGAGTACAGGTAGACATTTACATGAGAAAGAAAAGCATTTATACAAAATTGAAAACTCACCACCTGAAATATAGAGACTTAGGATGCAAGCACGCGGTTAGTAACTCGAATGCGGCTTATCCACAAACGTTGCGCCGGTTCTGAATGCTTCGCTGCAGGTGCAATCGTCGCTACTGTAGTGGTTCCGCTTGGCCTCGCTTATGGCTCGCTAGAAATTTATATGGGAATGAAAGGCATTAGGACAAAACTGAAAACCCACCGCCTGAAATAAATAGACTTAGCAGGGAAGCACGCAGTCAGTAAATCGAACGCAGCGTACCTACAAACGCTGCGCCGGTTCTGCCTACGTTTTCTTACGCACCCGTCGTCGCTTCGGTAGTAGTCCTGAGTGGCCTTTCTAATGGCTCCCTTAGCCTGCCTGAGTAAGACAATCGCAACCGCATGTTCTACACCGCTATGCGCTTGACGTTGATGGAAAACAACCCATCGGTGCCTGCTGCTTCCGCACTTGCCGCTTCGTCTCTGGATGCATGTGGGCTATCTACTGCATCTCATCAACCGCCTTTGTAATGAGATCGCGCCGTGCACCACGATCAAACGCTTTCGATTCCCATGACCTGCGATCAAGATGAGAACGTGTGAGGCTCAATTGCTCATGTACTGGTAACGTAACTTTGGTTTCCCCACGTGTCGCTTCCAAATACTCAGCTGACCATATAATAGCTGCTTCGGTATCCGCTTCGAATCCATACGGCTTACATGACCGATCCACCTCAAGGGTCGCAGGAAAAGTATGCGGTTTACTGCATACAACCCACTTAGGCACAAATATCCGTGTCTGCAACTCTGTCGCCCCAAACGATGCGCAAAATTCGTCGCAAACACTGCTGACGGAACCGCTCGTGATATCGCACATCCCGACGGTATATCGTCCACGTTTCACTGCCGTATAGAAGAACGGAGAGTACCATGGATTTGTACATCATCAGCTTTGGACCAACGGTAAACTGATGGTTGTTCCACACTCGGTACTCAAGCTTCCCGAATGCGGCCGCTGCCCGTGAAACGCGGATACGCAGCTCACCGTGTAGCTGCTGATCAGTCGACAACACTCTTAAAGTAAAAGAATCGGGAGGTGGTTTCCAATACTTCAACAACAATTTTGCTTCGCGGCAATATTGAAGATTGCACCTCCGGTGAAGGCTGAAAGAGACAGACAGTTTTGCTTGTGTTGATGGTGAGCCCGAATTTGGCCGCTGTCGAAGCCAGAGCACTAGTCATCTGCTGCAACTCATCCGCGCTATGTAAAAACAACGCACAGTTGTCAGCAAATAGTAACATACGGATAGTTATCTCACAGACTAGATTTCTCGAACAAAGACGACGGATGTTCAGCAACCCACCATCAATATGGTGCTCCACACGAACACCGTAAGCACAAGCCGCATCAAAAGCACAGGACAACATCGCACGAAGATATATATTAAACAAGGCAGGAGCTAAGACACAGCCTCGCTTCACACCAGAGACAACTGCAAAGTCATCTGAGGTCTCTCCATTCAGCTGCACCCACGCTCGCATGCCAATGTGCAGACATTCAAATAAGCTTACAAAATTACGCAGGCAACCAAACTTACCCAACACCATCCACAGTGCCCCGCGGTTCACCGTGTCAAATGCCTCGGTGAAATCAACAAAAAGCGAGTACAGCGGTTGGTGTCGTTATCTGCACTTCTCCTGCAACTATCGAGCCGCAAACACCAAGTCTATAGTGCTGCGACCCGAACGGAATCCGCATTGCTCTTCCGCCACGTCATGTTCCACAACCTGACTCACGAGGCGGGTGAGCAGGATTCGGGCAATCACATTGCCCACACAACTCAGCAAGTTGATGCCACGACATTTCGTGCAACCTTGCTTGCTACCTTTGCCCTTGTACGGTGGTAGCACAAGGGCATCCTTCAGCTCAGCAGGCACCTCCTCCTCAATTTCTTATGCGTTGCACAAAGTAAAGCGGCGCGGTCAACAACGCGGCTCCGCCGTGTTTCAATAATTAAGACTTGATCCCGTCGGCCCGGGCACTCTTGCCGTTTCACAGCTAATCAAGTGCTCTCTGCGTGTCATCTAGTTTCAGCGTATCCGCCAGATTTGCCTTCACATCGTGCTGCTTCAGGCCGTTCAACGTGGGCCAGTCAATATCTGGACGGTTATTCAAAAGGCAGTCAAAGTGCTTTCGCCAAATCTGCATTATGTCTGCAGTCTGGGTGCAGGTAGCGCCTGAACTACCATCTATCAGTGTTCTCAGCTGCTCCAATCTCGGTCCATACGCCGCCTACAAGGAGTCAAATAATTCCTTGTGTTGCCGGCGTTTGGCGTAGCATTCCATCTGCTTCGCCTTCTCCGACCACCATGCATTTTTAATAAGACGGAGCTCTCGGGTCAGTCGACGTGGAATTTTGCAAATTTGACAACTCATCCCCAAGTCACTGGGGTCTGCCACATGTGCAGCAAATGCTGCATTCTTCTCTGACACCAATGCGCCAATCGTCACATTGTTGTCATCAAACCAATCAGGCCGCTTACAGTTTGTGCGCCCGATAGTCTTCTCTGCAGCAGCTGTCACCTGTTCGCGAATGTGGTGCTACAATTTGTATTTTGTGGCTCTGCATTCCACATCGCACAAGCGTGCAGCCATCGCCTTCCTTAGCTCACTACGTTTCGCCACAGTACCGAGGGAGAGAATGTTAAATTTACGCCGATTCATGGCAGGAGTGCAATATATTGATTTACAAAGATATATGTACAGGTCGGTTCGCACTAACTTGTGATCAGCGTTACACTCAGCTTCACGCACTACACGTGTCTGGCGCGCTTCAGCCAAACCAGGTGACGTACGATGACACAGTCGAGCAGGTGAGCGTGAGCAATCCGTGGGTGCCTCCAAGTTGCTATAGCACTCGCACTCAGTGCAACCCGAGTGTTCGTGATCGTCCGGCCGTGAGTGGCACACAGTGAGAGCAGCCTGTTACTTTTTGCATTCGCTGAACAAATGCCATGTGCACCGATAACACCTGTCCACGCTGATGCATCACGCCCAATTTCCGCGTTGCAATCACCCAGCAGAAATCGTTGGTCGCTCCTTGGCCCAGACCGTATCACGGGGGATAGCTCCGTGTAGAACTGCTCACGCATGTCATCAGGATAACACGTGGTCGGAACATACGTTTTTATATATATATATACATATATATGTGTGTATCCTTCTGTCTTAATAAATTACCTATGTAGATGTGGCGGTGTATATATATATATATTTGTGTGTATACATATGCGCTTGTATATTTTACGCATGTATATATATTCATTTGTCCTATTTTACGCGTAGCTGTACATATGTGTTTAGCTATTTACACCGGTATATAAGGATACATGCATGCGTACGTTCAACGAATGAGGGTACATGTAATGGCAGACCAAAATGAGCACTTGCTTTTATATATATATATATATATATATATATATATATCTGTACCTATGTATGTTTCTTTCACAACAAGTGATAAGCGTGCGCTTGTTTTTGGGCAATTTAAATGTGTAACCGACCTGATGAAGACTTTGCGAGTTAATATTATTTGCGGACCAGTTAGCCAGCAACACAAACCTGCTATACTTATGGAATCAAGCGCACACAATACGATGGTTTGATCGTACTGAGCTACACACGGAGTGCAGGTAACCGGTAATTCATTCTCACACCGCTACAAGGACTGTGCATCCAGTGACGTCCAGGAACAACCAACTGCTTCGTAGAGACTGTGTGGACAAGGTAGGGGTGGTAAACAAGTATGCACCTTGTGAACCTGCACCTGAAGCGCAGCAACCTGGGTGATATCAAGTACCCGGTAATTATTGGAACGCACAACATGACATGAAATGCTTTTAATACCGAATACAGAAAGGTGGCAAAGCTGTTCTGTAAATTAACGTCTGCTGTCCGTTGGCTAGGCAGGATATCGCGATAATGAATATAGGTGCACAATTTAGCGAAAGATGCCACAATTGCTACGTATTTACGCAGAAAATGCGCAATTACCTAGCCCATGAGGTCCCGGTACTAGAGTCAGGATGATATCTATCTACCCACCCACAGCGCTGTATACACTACGCATAACTGACTGCAGATATGTTCATCTCTCATGTTAAGTGCTACTGCGAAGGTGCTGGAATATGGATGTACTCGAAGAAGGACAGTGGTACTGCACTACTTTGACAGATGCAACATACAACTGGAAAGAAGGAATACCCTTACGGACGGTTATTCAACGTTAGAGCCATGCATGTAAGTAGGCTGAAGTACGATCCGGAGCACTATGTAGGGGCAGGTAGTGGGATGTGAAAGCTAATGCCCCCGATGTAGCTACCAGATGCATTGCTCCGGGAATGGCATAGTAAAAGTAATAGTCATATCTGATATTGAGTCTGTGCAAAATATGTGACTAACCTCTGTTTATGGGGTATCGCTGCGCCAACCACTGCCGCTCTTAGAGAAAACTTATGATAGCAAAGCAAATGTGCCTGTGGCTATGTTTCACTGAATAATCATATGGCCGCTGCTGTACGTGTAATTGTTGGCCAGACCCTCATCCTAAGATTTGCAACCACAGGTAAGAGGTGTATGCTGTGCATAAGTCGCCGCGAAACTTGGGCTATCGCGCTTTCTGTTTGCAATGGAACTGGAGGATGAGTCGCGGCAACTGGTAGAACACCGGGCGCCTCTTCACGGCATACCTGACTAAGACGTGTACTGAGATCTCTATTACCATACATCTTGATGCATTTCGATGAAACAAGCCATCCCTTCATCAGTTGGTAAGTCAGCATTGCATAGGACTGCATTACCCCGTCCTTGTGATTAGAATTCCTGTTGCCGACCGCAGGCATCAAGCCTGAGTCGCAGGGAACATGTTACACGGAGAAATGTATACGCCAAAATTAATCGGTGGAGGTGAAGTTATGCGCGTCATGGTGTGGCGATGATAAACCGTCACGGTGTTTGATGTAACATAAACACGCCACAGGTACGAATGCGATGTTCAAAAGACGTTACTAAACTTTGGATTGCAAGGAGATTCATAGACTTCGACGCATACACTGTGGCACGAAGGGAAGTAGACACACTGCGGACGTCTGAAGTTTAAACCATTCAAAAATATTCCAAACCTCGTGGGTGAGCTGCTTCATGGCTCGTGACCCACGATTCGAGAACACTGAGAAATGGACTGTTGATCCTTGAAACAAGTAAGGGAAGATGACTTTGGAACGGCCTCGACAGGCCCCTGCAATATAAAGACCCATAAGGTGTAGTGGCACATGCATGTCGGTGACTGGCAACAGCGCATACTGATGACCTCGCTGAGACTGTGTCGTAGATCGAGAATGCAGGCACGTGGATATCACGACATGCGTTATAAGAAGAAGGTGACATCACGGATAACATGGGACACGCGGGAGGTTTATAAACTGGATGAGATATGAAATCCTCCAGTTGGGGTGCCCAGCATTGACTGACCTGGATGGTATAATGTAAGTGACGTGCTTAGCTTTCCGAAACCTACTACTAACGCAAGGCAGCTGCAAGTAAATCGCGGCTGTGAGCCCGACTTATGCTTTGTAACCCTACATGTGACAGTGATGTGGCGCCGCCAGCATAGGTGAGGAGCTTATGTGAACCGACTGCAGTTTTCCATTTGCCGTTCCTGATGTCCCCATCCTGAGACGATATTCCTACGACTGTCTTCGTCGACGTTGGATCATCCTGGACGCAAGCGTATGCTTCTTTTCCATTCAACTGATGTCACTCCGGATGTACGGTGACGATGCCTGACCAGAACACTGCATATGTGGGTTAACCGCTGCTTCATGTAAGGGGAACGATGGATCCGCCTCAGTGTTGCTCAGCGCCCACTTAAAAGAAAATAACTGATGTCTCGCTTTTCTGGCGGCATGCAGGCATCGTATCCAAGGATGGAAACTGTTTCCTAAGATGACACCTGCATCGCGGGCTTCATCGGTACACCACAATGATAGAGATCCCACAGGAGATTGATCAGCGAATGCCTTAACACTAATAGGCCAGGGTTTACATTGATAAGCATTTCGTAGGTTATTTATCAAAGTAATAAATTTCGCAACCCGGAGCAGAATACAACATATCTTTACTCCCAATATGTAGGGAATCAGCATTGGAACCTCCGGCGAATTCTGATAAAACCGGAAGTAACTCAGCTGCAAAGATCAACTTTGCCTACTAGTTCCGTTCATCCGAAGAAAGAAGCCGGTGGGAAATGATTCACAGAGCCAAAAGTCAGAAATGGGCAACAAAATGTGCGGCACACGGCATGTTCCTAAACGCATTTGGAAGTTAATTTGCATTCCTCACAGCGACTATGGTACGGCGATGCCAAAAAGCTCTCAAAAGACAACAATCAGCCAAACAATATTGTTGCGAAGTCCGGCACGTCAGCTGAAAACCGGACTGCCGTAGACACGGAATATTATAGCGCACAGGCAGTTGATATGTCTGCCCTGTATGACCTAGACTGTGCACTACAGAGTGTTTGCTTTCAATCAGTATATCCTACAGTAGGCCGGGTTGCCGAGGACCCCACGCAACTCCCTATGGACACAACGCCAGTGACGAGCAGCTGAAAGCAACCGTGTTCCCCAGCTCTTTCCCATGGATTCCCGTCGATCTCATAGCAGTGCAACAAAAAGGGTACACCCGGACGTCCCGATATGGCTGTTTTACTCATTGCCAGTTGCAGAAATACCACGCCAAGAGATGGCTCTTCAGCATACAACAGGACCTCCAATTCCCAATTTTGGACCGGGGTCCATTGTCAACGAAGAGACTCATGTATGCATTGTAGCCAAACCAGAACGGTTGCTTCGGACGCTACGCGTAACCCTCTTGGACCTGAAACGGACAATTTACCCGTCAGCGGCCGGCTGACAGCATTGTAACAATCCGCAGCCCCCGGCACACATCTCCGAGGTACTTAGCTTACCTATGCGAAGCACTACAAATACAATACTTATACCATCCGGTCTTTCCCCCATTGCGATATTTCATCCAACCACACGGGGTGCATCCTAGGGATCTCATTCCCCCAAGCACCCATGAACGTCGTGTCGCCACCAACACAACTCTGCACAAGAGCTGTCAATGATGTACTTCATGACGCACATGCGTACAGCGAAGGTACTGCACCCACTACCACAACCTCCCTAAGTGCCAGTATAACATCTTCCGCGCGATTTAATTGCCCGGTACACCCGTCACCTTAGCAGCGGTTTATTTTGCAGTTGTCTAACAATTACTTAGTGGTCAACCTGTGGGCTCACAATAACGTTTTCGGCTAGACACCGCAGTGCCTCCCCGGATTGTTGTCAGGTAATAACTGCTACATGTGTATTTCCTGCACGCGAAACACCAGCAGCACGGAAGACGTTGTCTTTAAGGCATGCAACGGGCGACCTAACCAGGAGTTTCAACATTGCATGCGAACTTGCCCTCAACGCTATCGGAGTCTTTGTATGCGATACAGACACCGCAGTAAGCAACTCACATGCAGCGCAAATATGCCCCTTACGGCTGCACAGTCACTTAATTCCCCCTTCTATTGCTTTCGTACAACATATCTCTGAGCACTACACGAAATGGTATACGCAACAAAATAACACATAGTTCGATGCATGTGGAGGAATATTTAAATTTTGGACGATTACAGACCCAACCACTGCACGTATGTTCCCCGTGTTGCTACCCATAAAGTGGAGACGGGAGAACATAGAACAGGGGTGGCCCTAAAATGGGACTTTGGGTCTTTCACGAAGACACAGACGTTACCCAGCGTGGAGCAATGGCAAGTGAACGTGTTACGGCGACTTATCATTCGGAGGACGCGGCAAACGGTAGCACTTCATCTACGAGTAACCCTGCGCAATGAAATGGTATTATGGAAGTGAGTACTCACTTTGAAACTTCCTGGTTGCAATGTGGACAGTGGCTAACACTGCTGTGACGATTGCGCGAACCTGTACGTACCTGAGTTATGCAGGGAAAGCCATAAGCGCACAACCACTTACCAGCGTTCATGATGAACCCCATGATGTATAACATGCGATCGCTTAACATGAAATGGCGGAAGCGACACCCGCGGATACGTATTGCGCTATGATCTCGTTGGAAGACAAATGCAGGGGCACGCAACCGCGGCTGTGAAAGAGAAGTCGTCATTGCACAGCAATGTCACCTCTGGATACCGTGGCATCAGGCATCACAGTGCGGATGTCATACGCGTCACCGTGCTCAGTGGCGCTGCAATGTGCGATGGCAGTCGGAAGCGCATTTCACATTCTCTGTTTAACGGAATTAACCACCGAAGACAGTGCTTATTGGTGAGTACGTGAAAAGCAAGCGTGCAATGTCGGAGGCCGTATGTGGTAGGCGTCTCAGTGGCGGTGCGAAGTGGCATGGCTGACGGGGACGGATTTTATCTGTTATATATTGAAAGCAATGCTCACTTGCGCATACGTGGGAATGTTGCCTCACACGGTAGAGTCGATGCGTCAGAGGTGGCTCAGTGGCGCTGCGACGTGTCAACGCGGTGGGCGGTGCTGTTACCATCCGCTGTTACATAAATATGATGACGGAAAGCCTTACATACGTATGACAGTCAGAAGGATGCATAACATGTCCGAGGCGATACGTGGGAGGTGGATCAGTGGCGGTGTTGTGGCAAGTCAACGGGCGGCGCATATCACTTTCCCTGTTCAACAACATTCATCAGGGATAATCATCGTTACCTGTGAGTACGTATGAATTCAGGTTCACTAGGCGAAGGCGGTGCGTCGGGGATGGCTCAGTGGCGGTGCGAAGTGGCAAGGCTATGGGCGGTGCATATCACTTTCCCTGTTAAACAACATTCATCATGGATAAGAACACTTACCTGGGAGGACGTGGGACTGAAGGTTCACATGGCGGAGGCGATGCGTCCGAGGTGGCTCAGTGGCGGCGCAAAGTAGGCGGGCAAAGAACGGCGAGTATCAATTCCCCTGTTAACAACATTCATCATAGATCACAACCGTTACCTGTGAGGACGTATGAATGAAGGTTCTGGTTACCTAAGGATAGGTAACATGCGACCATCAAACCACATCTCACGTACACTGAAACACATTCACTGGCAGGGAGTTTCTCTGTGGAAATGAGAGCGAAATGATGGGGGCTAAATGAGGATTCATAACTGGGATATTAAAAAATTACGGTCTCATAATATTTCGTCGGTGTTCGGATCTGTGCGGAAATCGGTCGCCTCCCATTCGCAGATGGTCATATCAAGGAGAAACGTTCTTAATGTGTGCTCTAATCGAAAAGAACACAATGGAAGGGCATCCAAATTAGACATACCTACAGCGCGTGCCATGCTACGCGTTTCATGTAAGTTCCACAGACACTACGAGGAGCGAGAGAAGCAAACGCATTCCTCGTCACGGGCATAGCACACTCGTGACGCATGTTGCCATTGGAAGCGCACGTCGCACATAACCCGTTGCACCGCTTCACCGCGAACTTCAACATCATCCTACTGCTGACATACTCCGCAGACGTCCTCTGAAATCAATCCCGGAGTAAGGTGTTTCCGTTTCACTAAAACCCTGTGGCCCGAGGAGACCCGGGTGCAAAGCTTAAACGAGCCTTTGCACCTTAGTGCACTCTTATCGGGGCTCACCTCCATCACCCTGCACTTAAGGGGCGATTTAAGTTTTCTGGGATCCAGCTGCCGATGTTCATGGAACAGGTATTACCGTGGCAATTACAGGGCGGAGGTCATTCACCGGCGTTACTTGCAACGGGGCCCGCACACCGCCTGCCGACGTGCTGGCTACCGCGGACGCTGCGCCAACATGCGACGTTCCCGGCGTAGGCAAGCCGCATAACATGTGTACGTTTGCCTCCTTAGCTAACAGAATGGAAACCGGGCACCTGGACGTTCGTCCATACAACTGAAAAGTGGCTTCCTTGGACATGAGCAACGCAACCACGTTCAGAAAGGTCAACGCAGCGGAGAAGTCCTCCAACCCGTAGCTGCACAACTGCGTGCCGATGTCAGCCAAACATCCTGCGTCTTGCGAAGTTTTATGGTGCGGCTTTCAACCGCATCGCTATCCCCTACATTACTGTCTCGAATCTGCACACCGCCATCAGATGCAACACACTCGGAAGATGCTGCGGGAGGTTGCCGGGGTGCGATCCACCGACCTCCATGTAATATGTCTTCCGCGGAGTGTCCGTAAAGCGCCGCTACATAACTAGTATGAGCGCATGGGAGCCGCCATTGCCGACTGAACTCTCAATCACATTCACTGTCGCGTGTGATGTATACCCGACGCCATTTCGAACGAGGGCAGGTAACCAAGCAATAAGGCCTACCATACCCACAAACGAGAACGGTAGATGCACGGAAATGGGCTACGAAGACAGTGCCTGCGAAATCGCTCAGCTGCGCGAAAACACAAGCCACTGAGGATACCTCCGATGGAACAAAATTACGCTCATGCACCGCCTAGTTCTTTTGCTGTTCCTTTCGTGCACGATACCTTTTACCCTATCAACCACGCAGGTGGAGAGTGAGTAACGATGAACTCTCAGACAAGTACTCTTTAAGGTGCTCGTTCTCATTTTCATCCCTGTTCGTCTTGGGGCATCCAAAATCCACAGCATCCCTTAGTCTATGAGCCGCCCAAGAGTTCGCGTGTGGAAGCCCCGTTGCGCACAAATAACGGTGGCTTTTAGGATTGGCAAGCCGCACTGCATTCAATATTCTTTCAAATACCGACGCATAGCATAGTATATAGCAGGTTATGAAGCCAACCGCGTAATTGCATTCGACGAGCATCAGAGATCCCATGTATGCGACCGCAACCTCAAGCCATGTCCACTTTCACATGGTACCGGCAAAACACCACCTTCGCGTTAGGATAATAACTTTAAACGCCCGCAATTGAGCAGCACATTTATCCGTCACCACAGTGCGGCAACGCATGCTGCTAAGCACCATCTCCCGCATCGCCAGCATCGCTTGCCCGTAGCTGTAGGACGTCTCATCAAGTAATAGTGCGTAGAAAAAGGAAATCCCTAGACCTGTAACGTCCATGAGCATGCAATTCCACAAAATGCATTCACAATAAATTACTTGGTGTGTCGCATCGCATAATTCAACCTCCCCATAACGCCTCACAATGCCACGAACTACCGATGGAGAGAAGAATACATAACGAACCTGACTGCCCTCCGACACGAGTTGGCAAACACCGTGCCCTTCCAAAATCGTTGCCACCTCCGACAATTCACATGCGGTTGCATTTCCATAACGAATGCGCAAATTGCTCAGGTCCAAACGGGTTACGCGTTTGCCGAACTCCTGTACGCATGGGTACAGGATGTAACTGTTTCCGTCTTCATCCGGTAACTGCTTCCGCCTTCCACGCTGGTACGCTTCAGCAGACTTAAAAGAAGCACGGGAAAATCAAGCCGCCGTTTCAATCTGAAAACGTCTCAATTTCACCTCCATGTCTTCGAACCTCTCATACTTCCTAACAACCCAAGACCTGAACAGCTCGCTATCATCCAAAGCCATAGCGGTGGAAAAATACCAAGTATGGCCACCGAAATAACAAAACAAACAGCATGCACGCGCACCATTACCGGTTACAATTTCCATGGTATCATACTTAACACACCATCCCATTCCACACACGCCATCCACCTACTTCCAACTATTGCACCTTCATCCTCCTTGGCAACGTCGCTAGGTAACTCGTTGCTATGTACGATTTGTACCACGGAACGTCCCGAAGCAACACAAGTTTCTGTTCCTGCTATCAAACGGTCCCCGTGTTGTGCTGTTGATCGTCGTCCGTCTGCTAGTCTGGTCCATCGATCATCGAATCTAACGCGTCGATTTATTGTGCTGGCTAAGTTTCGTCTTCCGACTAGCTTGTGCGAATAACTGACGGCCCCTCGAGGATCGTGTTTTACATAAGATTAGCTCAAGCATTCATATTTATAGACTGAGCGTTCTTTTATGAAGTTAAGCCCTTTCCGTTTTGCCTTTACACTACATCCTTCACCGGTTTGCATTCAACACACCCACCATTTCCGTTTCATATATCTGCAGGATCTCAGTTTTTCACCTTGCGGATTCCCTGATTTCCCCTTTACAGGAAATGATACCTCATAAGAATTCATCACTCACCATCAATTACAGCACACCGTGCGAGGTAAGCCTGACTGATTCATTGCCCACAACATCTCAGCACAGTTTCATTTATAGCATACTTAAAATAGGCTCAATTTTATTAGACAACTAAGATAATTTACAGTTCAGGAAACCCTTGAATTATCATTAAATCGCTGCAATTACTCCCTTTGGAATTTTCTGGAACATGTTACCATGGTTACGGTAGACGACTTTATTGCAGCCGTTACATTACCTTATCACTTTATAAATATACGCAGTGCATTCATTTTTATTATTCAAACCTTAATAATTAATTCGTAAGCCATGCGATTGCCGTCTTTGTGTCTGCTGTTTTATTTCACCATGACCCGTAACAAAAATTCCGCTCAGCTCCCCACCGAATAGGCATACATAATTCCGATTAGAATACCAACTTTAGTAGGGAATACTTCGGAACGGCTTCAAGATTGCAGTGACGAAATTGATTAGTGCCGAGTGACGATTCTTTTCGGAATCAACCATGTAGCGAAAGTGACCGGCTCATGCGAAAAGACTACTGAGGAGTACCGTTCCCAATGATGGAATAGAAAACACGGAAGTGACAGAAAGAAGGTGCGTGGTGAACAGGAGATCGTCCTGTTTGTCTGTGTAAGGTAACATTAAAATACAATATCATTATGTACATAAACAAGTGAAGACGCTTGCGTGTTAGCAAGATGACTGCGTGCGTTTGTGTCATCCAGCCGAATAGCGTTCACGCGCTTCTGCAATTTCTGCCTAGAAGGGCATTTGCAGCTGGCGACTATACATTTCCCTGGATAGAACCATTTTGCGGTGCCTTAATCTAGCGGGAATGTGCGTTTCGATAATAAACGTCTATCTCCCTCATATAGTTGTCTTTATCCGACTTATCCTTGAGGCGGGACGAAACTGACATGTAATGACCGAGCGAATCCACTATAACTGGTGACCCAGTCCGAAAATTTGGTAAGCCACTTAATAATTTTCCTTTCCAGGTTCGTTCAATTTCGCAATAGTTCCATTCAATTACTTAATTTGTGCATATTTTGGGTTCCATATCTCTTACTTGGTAGCAGTTTTCTGCGATGGATACGTGTCATCCAGTGCTCGATGGCCAGGTTAAAAAGATAACCATCGCCACTCCGCCCTTTCGCGAAGGCATTCCGGAACATTGATTTGTTCAGCTGGAGGCATGTTTTGAAGTTCGTGGCATTAGATCTGAAAGAATCAAACCGCCACCTCGTCTTCGCGGTTCCTTTGCACGTCGCCGATGATATCAACGATATCCTCGAGGCGCTAGCAGAGAGAAGTGCTTACGAGGAAAGTAAAGCCGCTGTGTTCAAAAGGACAGGTCATTCAGCTCTTCAAAGTATCACGAAGGGTTTGAGCAAAACGCAATTGAGTGAACTCAAGCCACCGCAGCTACTGTGCAAGATGCAAAGTTTGGTCAAACCCGACATGGGCGGACACATTTCGCAAGGAAATGTGGCTGCGTAGATTGTCAAGCGAAACCGCAATATCCTCTACACAAACGCTGGCGCATCCCTAACGCTGATGGCCGACTTCGCAGATAAAATTTAGGAATCATAAGGCCAGATTTCGCAAGTTCGATTCACGCCGTAAGACGATATTGCCGAGATGAAAGGGCAGGTTGCCGCACTCACCAAAGCGTTTATTGAGTTCACAAATTGCGAGAGTGGCTGCCCATGTCGTGCTTCAAATCGTCTACACTCATTACGATCAAAATCACCGTCGAAATCACCAAATCGAATGTCTACCTATTGCTGATACCATCAGTGATTTGGCCCGCAGTCTACGTCGTGCCGCCCATCATGTTCCATCAAAGTCAACTAGCAGGTGAAACGAGCTGACCAGCACGTGGGGGCAACGGACGTAACTGGTCAGCACAGACGCCTATTCTTCGTTACCGTTTTACAAAAGGAAGTTCGCCATCTCGTCGACACTGGCGCAGTAATCAGCTTCCTTCCACGAGACCCCAAAGACACAACCAGAAAGGAGACTGGTACTCTACGCGCAGCCAATGGCACCAGCATCCGCGCCTACGGTCAGCGCTCACGCATGCTTAATCTCGACCTGCGATGCTCTTGTCATGGGTACTCCTTGTAGCTGAAGACCAATATCCCATTATCTGGATGGATCTTCTTCAGCATTTGGACTTCCTCGTCGATGCTAAACGACCTCGTCTCATCGAGCAGACAACGAAAATTTCCGTCGCTGGAATATCCAGCGATGTAGCATGGCTAAGTCCGATTTACGCCACTGCCAACACACCGGCCGACACAGAGCTACTTGTGAGTTTCCCTGATGTCAACCGAGCTTCATCGTCCCTGTCAACTGCAGCCGCGGCTACGTCACAGCACATAATTACCAAGGGTCCGCCCGTCTCCGCCAAAGCCCGATTACTGATACCGGACAAGCTCGCCCGTGCGGAATTCGAACACGTATGCAAACTTGGCATCGTCCGGCCATTCAGCAGTTCTTCGTCTTCGCTCCTACACGTGATCACAAAAAGTTCAGTAGACTGACGACCATGTAACGATTGCGGATCTTTAGCCTATTCCTCACATAATGGGTATGACGTTTAGTCTGCACGGCGCACGCGTATTCACAAAGATCGACCTGGTGCAAGCTTATCATCAGATCTCGGTCGCCGAGGAGGACATACCGAAAACCGTCGTTATTACACAATTGGTATTATGTGAGTTTCTACGAAAGCAATCCGGTCTGCGCAACGCCAAGCAGATATTGCAACGATTCATTGCCTCAGTCGTACGTAAAATCGCCTTCGTCCAGCCGTACATCGAAAATGTCCTGGTAGCCATTACCTCAGAAGAGGACCACCCAATACAGCCACCAAGCTTGTTCGAACGGCTGAAGGCGAACAAATTCACCGTCGACCCCGGCAAGTGTATTTCTAGGCAGCCGCGCATTGACTTCCTAGCACATCAACTTGATTCCGAGTGCATCCGCCCTTTGCACGATAGGGTTCCGGCAATTCGCGACTTCCCCATCCAACTACTCTAGCCGCCATTTAAAGCTTCATCGGCTGGTCAACTACTACGGCCGATTCCTGCCACCCTGCTCCGAGATCTTTCGCAACCGCTCACCGTTCACCGTCATGGACGTAACAGGGACAAAGTTGATCTTACGCCTGAAGCATAAAAAGCATTCGAATCTAGCAAAGGAGCACACGCTTCCGCCGTCATGCTTCATCATTCCGACTCGAACGCTCCAACCAGCCTAGCCGTCGACGCCTCGGAACACGCAATCGGCGCTGTTCTACAGCGGTTTTCCCAAGGTACTTGGCAACCACTAGCGGTCTTCTCGCGACGCCTCCAGACTGCCGAGTCGAAATTCAAAAACTTTAGCCGCGAGTTACTAACTGTATACTTCGCTGTACGTCATGTTTGTCACGTTTTCGAAGGTAGTCATTTTATGATCTTTACAGATCACAAAGCGCTCGTCTATGCCTCGGGAACCCTTCGCTTCGACACTCTCCGCGTAAAGTTCGGCATCTAGGCTTCGTGTCTCATATTTCGACGGACGTACAAAATGTGTCAATTTAGGATAAAGTTGTGGCGGACGCGTTTTCAAGAGTAAAATATGGCTCCGACCGATCGGTCGCTCGACTTGTCAGCTATGGCCGCTGCTCAGCATGCCAAAAGACAATGTCATGCTGCAAAGAGTCCACGTAAAATTTGGTACCTAGAACGCTTCCTTCGTCTATGGGAAAAAGATCGCGACATCGCTAACAAAAAACCACGGCCAGTGGTACCAAGTTCCTTCCGCTGAAAAGTCTGCCATCGGCTGTACAACATCGGGCATCCTGGCATGCAAGCTTCAGTAAATTGGATTGCCGGCAGATACGTCTGGCCCAACATGCAGCGTTACCTCAGACGCTGAGCGCGCACTTCTCTGACTTGCCGGTGAGCGAAAGTTCCTCGACACCTTCCTGTAACTAGCAACTCGATTCATTCCCGGCCTCTTCCACGTGGTTGGAACACTTCTGCCGTCCAGAGACAGGGTTTACATCCTGACCATGGTAGATCACGCCATTCCTTGGCCTAAGGCTGTTCCAATTCCTAAAGTATCCGCTGAGACAATAACGCGCGCATCCGTCGAGTGCTGGGTAGCTTCACAGGACGGCCAAGCCACTGTGACTACCAACTGTGGTCCACGTTTCGAGGCGCCGACATTAAACGACCTACCCAAAGTCCTCAGATGTAACGCTTCTGAACAACTGTTTGCCATCATCAAGGAAATGGGATGCTGGAGCGTTTCCACTGACAGCTTAAAGCCCTGCTAAGTACCGCCAATACACTTAGTTGTACAGAAGTTCTGCCAAAGGTACTACTTGGAATTCGATCAGCACTGGAAGCCTATCTAGAAACGCCCAGAGACGAACTGGTCTATGGACAACCACTCCGATTACCAGGCGACATAATAAAAGCCGGAAACACTCCTCGCTGCGACGCGCACAACCATCGGCAGCTAGCCGCGAGCATACACCGCAATAAATCGACCGCAGTACGGGAACAGCATCGTGAGCCATACGTTCCCAATGATCTACACAACTGATTGTTTTCTTCATTTGCATTGCTGGTCTACGCAGACCACGCGAACGACCTTACGAAGGTCTATTCAAGGTCCATCAACGTAAGGATCGCTTCTTGTCATCGAACGCAACGGCAAGCGCGAATAGGTCTCCATCAACCGCCTCAGAGTTGCTTAGGTCGAACCAGATTCGAAGGACAACTCCAGCTTTTTCTTCTCCGATGAATCGACCCAACCAATAGCGAAAGCAACGCCTGCAGTCAGCAACACTGCAAATGGAAACCTGTCTTCTTAGCCCTCCGACTTTGCCACGCCTAAAAAGATTACAAAGTCTGGTTGTGGGGCTTACTGACCGACCAAATTCCTAGAACCTTAACTTAACCTTTGTGCTTCTAACGGCGTTTGCAGGTTTTCTGCGCATCAGTACCCCAGTAAACCGGAAGAAATAAAATGTTTTGGAAACCCCAAAACATCACAAAGGATATTGTTAACTAAAAAGACGGAGAAAACGTCTTGTAATCTAAGAAAATGGGTTGTTTCCTTGATGTTTCGCTGCCTATTCGGTATGTGCTTTTCCCGTCCGTTGCTGTCGCTTCTACGGCATGTCTGACCACCCACGTTTCTTTCTTTATTTTCATGTTACGAACCGAAGAACACTCATTCGTGGACAGCCACAAGTGATAGTAGGCTACGAAAGTTCTCCCCCTTTTTCTTTTATTGGCGCTTAAGGGAGGACATGGGTGGGAGCCAGCTTGGGTTCGATCGTCTGATTCACCCTCAGCAGCCGCAACAGGTTTCATCGCTGGTCTCGCAGAAGGCAAGCCCGCGACGGACAGTCCTCACTTAGATAGGGGGACCACTAGCGGTTCCTTTCTAGAAGGAGGCTATGTAGGAAAATGGAGATTGTCCCGTTCGCCTGTGTAAAATATTATTAAAACATATCATTCTGTAAACAGACAACTTAGGGAGCATGCCTGTTAGCCCGAAGGCTACGTGCGTTTGAGACATCTGGACGAAGCGCACTCCGCACTCTTACGGCTTTTCCGCCTAGAAGGGCGTTTGCTGCTTCACGGTTGGTGACTACACCTTTCCCCTAACCAGAATCTTTCTGCTCTGCCTTCAATCAGCGGGAGGTGCTTTTCGCCAACAAACGTCTATCTCGCCCATATATCCGTCCTTTTCCAACTTTCCTGAGGCTGGACGAACCTTTTATTTGGCAACCGAGCTATGCCGCTACAGGTGCATTCTGGTACATGCTGTTCCCGTATACTAGCTAAAAATACGCCAGTAAATGACGCAGCTAGCTAGGGAAAGATGCAAGGGACCGCAAGATGGAGCAAGAGAGCGGCTACTTTTTGTAAAGTAAAATGGGCCTGGTGGGAATTTGTGTTCTTGTTTTGCTTTCAATCTTGGTATTGAAAGAAATGTATATGTGTTGCTTAGTGCATACGTGTGTACCCGAAGTGTTAGCTGCTAAGCTATATTAACAGTGAATGGCACGCTGTTTCAAATGACGTTAACTGGAGGTGGGCCAAATGGTTATCGTGCGGCAAGTTAAACTAAACTGCTGATATTAGCCTTATGGTCTGCGAACGCCATAAATTCTGGGAGGACGAGAAAGGTGTTCACAACTTCCAGCTTTTGACTGCCTCCAGTTTCTTCAAATTTCGTATCTTAGCTGCCAAGCCGCATGAAAAGCAAAATGGGGAGAAGGACGCTGAAGGCTCCCCGTACCGTTGTGTGTAATTTGGGTGCCTACATTTGCTACGTGATGGAACAGTATGGAAATAGCAATTGATATATAGGAAATTTGCGCATTTATTGGACAGATTTCGTGATTGCGACTGTGGTTCGCGATTCTCATTCAGTTTGAGAGAGTAGGTGTAGGAGCGGTGCAACTTCAACTTGAAGCATACCCATAGATTTAAAATTGCTCAGCCATTGCTGTATTCCAGCAGCAGACGTTTGAGTGTTGCTCAACATTCAGAGATGTGTTCATTGATGAACACATTTAAGGAAAAAGGTAAAAGGCGGACTCACTTGTGGAGGACTTATGAACGACGAGTGATGTAAGCAAATTTGTAATAAGTGAGGCGGCGACACACGCGAAAACAAGCGGTGAGGTGTTTGATGTAGTTTATTTTTTGGAACAGCATGATAAGTACCGAGTGAACAGAAATAATGATCATATGCGGTCGGCAGGCTTTGCGCTCTCAAGCATAGAAGGGTTTGTGCAGCAATACTGTGAGATGCTGCTGGTGGACGCGACGTACCAAAGCAACTAAGGGTGTACGTTCCTTGGCACCGCATGTTGGCGGACGTAACTGACGCTTCCATCTCCTTTTTAAGCACTAATGCCGAAAGTGTCATCGGACAGTTACATGAAATCGGTGGAATTGACGAATGGCATGGTTTCTGCCACATTCCGGGAACGGACGAGTCATGGATAAATGTGCTGCTCAAGCGGACGGGTTTCAGTACCCCCCAAGCGCATCTGCTGTTGTATAGATTTAATACGGTGCGTGATATGGTTAGCCGTTGCTCCAAACTGCATGATGCGTCACCAAACGTTAGGACATTTCTACGCCAGTGAACGCAAATGGTGATACATACGAGAGATAAGGGTTATTGGTATAAACTGCCGTACCGCCCGGTAAGCATATACATATATATATATATATATATATATATATATATATATGGTTGGCAGCATCCGATTTCGGATTTGCCTGTCACTTTGGCAAGCCACAGGCCGCCTGCACCTACAGAGGGACCATGGGTGGTTTGCGCTGCACCACCCACATCTCCATCCACACATCCCATATCCAGTGTAAAACCGAAGGAATAAGACTGGGAGGCACGTGGATGGGAGCCAGTTTTCAACAACTGAGCCAGCCCACGCTCCTCCACAGGCAACACAAGCACGCTGTATTTGGGAAACAAGTGCACACATGGCGGTGGTTTGACCGTAGTCCGCTCCACACTGAATGCATGGAACCACTCTTCGAGCCTAACACGACCACAAGGACCGTGCACCTCGTCCCCTCCGGCAACAACCAACTGTCTCCTGGAGCCCTTATGGACGGGGTAGTGGGTAATATACAGGTAGGAACCTTTCAAGATGCACATCAAGCGTAGCTACACCGATGATATCAAACCATAGCCAATCACTTGAGAGGGAGACAAAGAAAATAACTCGATTAATGCGTAAGAAAACGGTAACCTAAACCTTAAGTTAATGAGCGTATGAAATAAATTGTTTACAAACGAATCCTAGATAAGTTCACGAGGTCAGAATGTATATTTTACGGAATGCCATGAAGACAAAAATGTTATGGAAATCTAATATATATATATATATATATATATATATATATGCCCCATGCGGTGGCTGATGTTGCTTTCTTGCTGCTTCTTCACCGCATTTGGGCTAAACCAACTGTCACTTAAACTAGGTCTGTTTAACATGGATAAAATTCATTACATTTTAGTTGGTTTGTTCTGCGTACTTGATAATCTTCTTCGAAATTGCACACGTCGCTCATGCAAACTGCAATAAACTTGTGTAATTGTATCACTTGTTATTTGTAAATAACTCGGACTTATTTTAATTATCACGGATGCACTTATAACCAATTGCTTTTACATGCTCATTTAGCGCGTATTTATGTCGTCATATGCGTTTACCTTATTTGATATCGGTATTTTGCGTGATCGGCTGTTGTTTTACATCCCGGTGTGGCTGCGCTTGATGTGCAGGTTGAAAAGGTGCCTGCCTGTATATTACCCCTTTACCTCGTCCATCTGGATCTAGGAGAAGGTTGGTCGTTGCTGGAGACGACGAGATGTACGGTCCTTGTGGTCGTGCTAGGCTAGAAGAGGGGTTCCATGCACTTAGTGTGGAGCGGACTACGGTCCAGCCACCGCCTTGTGTGTACTTGATTCCCAAATACAGCGTGCTTGTGAAGGAGTGTGGGAAGGCTCCGTTGATGAAACGTGGCTCCCATCCACATGCCTTCCGGTCTTATTCCTTCGGGCTTACACCGGATATGGGATGTGTGATTTGAGCTGTAGGTGGTGCAGCGCAAGCCATTCATGGTCCTTATGTAGGCCCAGGCTTCCTGTGACTGGCCATGTTGACAGGCATATCGGAAACCGGATGCCGCTAACCATATAAATATATATCTACATGGCTGAAAAACCTATGGTTTTCTGAGGCTGGTGGTTGCTGGATACCGACAGATGGTCTACCTACTGCTGCTACTGTTGTCCCCTTGACTCTTGCCCTGGGCGCTTCCTCGTGGAGACTGCTGGGTGGGAGCTGGGTAACCCCTTCTCCCTGCTAAGATCCAAGACACCAATCTGCCTGCGTCAGTGTACTAACCGTGTGCTAGACCCGCTGCATTTCGGGTGTACACTTAATGGATGGCTTTAGCTAAGGCCCGGAGTCCTTCAATTGTCAGGTGTGGGCGTCCTGCCGGTATCTTAGTCCATCCTGTTTGCAGGTGAAGAAATAGTCGGTGGGCCACTTCCCGTAAAACCAAGCCACGGGAGACAACAGGCTTAATGATTATAAGCTCACAAATCGATTAAAATAGAGCACGAGCTCTACGCATTGTCGCTGACGGTGTGGGCGCCTCCGGATATTCAATGGTTTGCTACTGCCCGCCTCCAGCCAGGCAGACTCTTGTAAAATTGGTGCAAACCCACCAAAGTCCACCTGCGTCTGGCCACGGCCGCAGGTGTATCCTACTACGGTCGCGAAACCCATATAATTCGCTCCAATACTCCAAAGGCTGCGCGTTATGGCCATCAAGCTGATCCCTATCGGTCTGTGGAATCACATTCCCGAGCTGGAGCTGCTCCCCACTCCCTTGTGGTTCAGGTTATTGAGCCAAAGACTCCAAACGGAGTACCTCAAAAAAACCACAAAACCACCCACTGCTTTGGGGTCAAGCTATTGAGCCAAAGGCTCCGGATGGCGTCCGTCAAACAACGCACCATAGCACAACGACCACCTCGCGTGCTACTGACCACCAATGCAGTCGTATGCCTGCGCGCAAACCACTCAGCAGCTGGTGCTGGAACGTGCGCACATTACTGGACCGGAATTCAAGTGAGCGCCAGGAGCGACACACTGCACTCGTAGCGATGGAACTGGCGCTCTAACACCTCGATATTGCAAGGCACATTGAAACCCGACTCGCTGAGCAAGGAAAGTTACATAAAGTAGGTGCTGGCTACAGATCCTTCTGGGTGGGTAAGGCCGTCTCAGCACCACGCGAATATGGGGTGGGGTTTGCAACGTCCGATCGTCTTCATGGCCAGCTGGTTGATGAACCAACAGGCATCAGCGCGACTGCTGACTGTTTGCCTACGACTCGAAAGAGGTAAGCTAACCACTTAAAAACACCTACGGACCGAAAATGTGTTAGCCCTGTGAGATGCGTGATGAAATCTAAACTCAGCTATCTTCCGTGTAACGGCCTGTGATAAGGGAGCGACGGACTAATTTTGCTGGGTAACTTTAACGCGCGTTTTGGGTGTGATACATCGGTGTGAGCAGATGTTATCGGTCCGCATGGCGTTGGTTCAGCGAATGCGAACGGTGACAGGCTGCGCTCATTGTGTGTCATTCACGGCCTGACAGTCAGGAACACTCGGTTTACACTGAGTGCGAGTGATATTGCGACTTGGACTCACCCACGGATTGCTCACGCTCATCTGCTCGACTATGTCATCGCACGTCAGCGTGACATGACTGAAGTGCGGATGACACGTGTACTGCGTGGAGCTGAGTGTGGCACTGATCATAAATTGGTGCGTACCAAACTGTACAAATATTTTCATAGACCGGTTTTACACACCCGCCGTGCATCGGCGTAAATTTGACATCCTCTCCCTCGTTAATGTGGCGACACATATTGAAATTGTGAAGGCGATGGATGCACGCCTATGTGATACGAAATGCATAGTCACAGTAGGCAATCTGTTGCACCACATTCGCGAGCAGGTAACAGCTGCTGCCGCCGTGACCATCGGGCGCTCAAACTGTAAACAGCATGATTGGTATGATGAAAAAGATACCACGCATGATGCATTTGTGTGTCAGAAGCAAGCATCATTTGCTGCGCGTATGGCAGACCCCAGTGACTTAGGGTGCACTAGCCAGTTCCGCAAAGTACGACGGCGATTGACCCTTGAGCTCCATGGCAGTACAATGCATAGTGGACGGAGAGGACGAAGCAGATGGAATGCTACGCTGGACGCCGCAAACACAATGAGTTCCTTGACCGTTTGAAGACGGTGTATGGACCGAGATTAGATCCGCAGTGAACGCTGGTCGATGGTAGTTCAGGCGCTACCTGCACTCTTACTACAAACATAATGTAGGTCTGACGAAAACACTTTGACAGTCTCTTGAACAACCGTTCAGAGATCGACTGACCTACAATGAACGGCCTCAAGCAGCAGGACGTGAAGGCGAGTCTGGCGGACAAACCGACGCTGGATGAGACGCAGAGAGTACTAGCGCGTTTGCGAAACGGTACGTGTGCCGGTGCCGAAGGGATCCTGACCTAAGTATTGTAACAGGGCCGAGCCGCGTTATTGAATGCGCTGCACCAATTGGTGAAAAGCGTTCGGCTTGTTTTGGAGGTGCCTCCAGAGCTGCAATAGGACCTTTGCTACCACCGTACAAGGATTAAGGGAGCAAGCAAGTTTGCACGAATTATCGCGGAAACACTCTGCTGAATAGTGTGGGTAAGGCGTTTGTCCGAATACTGCTCAACCGCATCGTTATTCAGGTAGTTGAACCTAACGTTGCGGAAGAGCAGTGTGGATTCTGTTCAGGTCGCATCACTATAGTTATGGTGTCTGCAGCTCGTCAGATGCAGGAGAAGTGTAGTAAACGACACAGGTCGTTGTAATTGTTTTTTGTTGATTTCACCAAGGCAATTTATACAGTGAACCACGGGGCATTGTGGCTGGTGTTGGGTAAGTTTGGTTGCAAGCCTACGTTTTTAAGTTTCATAAACTGTCCGCCGAGTGGTATGCCAGCGAGGGTGCAGCTCGTGAAGAAACCCCAGATGACGGTTCCGTTGCTCCTGGGGTGAAGCAAGGCCAGAGCTGACCTACTGCCCTCTTTTACATATATCTTCACGCAAGGGTGTCTTATGCTCTTGATGCGACTTGTGCTTACGGTGTCCGCGTGGAACACCCTATTGATGGTAGGTTGCTGAACATCTGTCGTTTCGGTGCGAGTACTCAAGTTTGTGAGACAAATATCCGTATGTTGCTGTTTGCTGACGACTGCGCGTTGTTTTCCCACAGCGCGGATGAGTTCCAAAACATGAATAGTGCTCTTGCTTCGACAGCGGCCAAATTCGGGCTTACTCTCAATAAGGCAAAGCTCTGTCTCTTAGCCTTTACCAGAGGTGATGCAGCATTGGCGCTGAAGTATTGGAAACCACCTTCCGCTTGTGCTACCTTGCGAGTGTGATGTCGACTGATCAGCAGCTACACCGTGAGCTACGTATCCGCGTGTCGAAGGCAGCGGCGGCATTCGGGAAGCTTGAGTACCTAGAGCGAAACAACCACCAGCTTAACGTTGGCACGAGGCTGATGGTGCACAACTCCATGGTGCTGTCCGTCCTGCTATATGGCAGTGCAAACTTGACGATATACCGGCGGGCTGTGCGCTATCTCGAGCGGTTCCATCAGCAGTTTTTGCGAAGGAATTTGAGCATCGGTTTTGGTGACCGATTTACTGACATGGAAGTGTTGCCACAAAAATGGCATGTATGCAGTGGACTGCATACTTTGCTGAGACACTGAGACGTGGCTCGGTCACGTGAGCTGAATGGATTAGACGCGGATACCAAAATCTTTTATGTGGAAAGCTGCTTATTAGGAAGCGGCATATAGAGAAACCAATGTTACGTTACCAGGACATGAACAAAGTGAGCCTCACACGTTCTAATCTTGACGGCAGGTCATGGGAATCGACGGCGCTTGAGCATTGTGCATGGCACGATCTACTCACGAAGAAAGTTGCCAAAGTGCGGGAGACGGCACGCAGAGAGGAAGCGTTAAGCGCGGAAGCGGAAAGCACTATTGAGTTGAACTCCATTGACATCGAGCGCATTGTGCGGTAGCATATGCAGTCGCGAGTGCCTGACTCAGGCAGGCCTGGTGAGCCATGAGCGAGGCCACTCGGGACCAGTACTTAAGCGACGAAGGGTCCTGCAGAGAACGTATGCAGAACCGGCGCAGCTTTTATAGGTACGCTGCATCCGATTTACTAACCGCGTGCTTGCATGCTCAGTCTATTTATTTCAGGTGGTGGCTTTTCAATTTTGTCCTAATGCTTTTCATTCTCATATAATTGTCTACCTGTTTTCTCTTCTATAACTGCACACGTCGCTTAAGCCAATTGTATTCGATTTCCATAACATATTCGTGTTCGTGGCATTTCCGTAAATTATACTTTCTGACCTCGTGAACCTATCTAGGATTCGTTTGTAAACAACTTATTTCATATGCTCATTAATTTATGGCTTATTTCAACGTTTCCTTATGCATTACTCGTTATTTTTTGTTTTTCTCTCAAGTGATTAGCTGTTGCTTGATATCCCTGTGTGGATACACTCGAGGTGCGTGTTGACAAGTCGCCTACCTCTCTATTACCTACTACCTCGTTCATCTGGCTCCAGGAGACAGTTGGCCGTTTCTGGAGGGGACGGGGTGCACGATCCTTGTGGACGTGTTAGTATTAAAGGGTGGTTCCATGCACTTGGTGTGGAGCGGACTGCGGTCCAACCACCGCCTTGTGTGGGCCTGATTCCCAAATACAGCTTGCCTATGTTTGCCTGTGATGGAGTGTGGACCGGCTCCGTTTATGAAACCTGGCTCCCATCCACATGCCTCCCGGTCTTATTCCTTCGTGTTTACACTGGATATGGGGTGTGTGATTGGAGCTGTGGGTGGTGCAGCGCAAGCCATCCATGGTCCCTCTGTAGGCGCAGGCGTCCTGTGGCTGGCCACAGTGACAGACAAAGCGGAAACCAGATGCCGCCAGCCATATTTATATTACTATTATCAAGACTGCACCCCATCATCCTGTTCAGCTGTTCCATCTGTTTCCATGACAACAAAGCAGGGAACGCAACCGTAGCCCACTTTGGGGCTAACAAAAAGGAACGCGCAAACTGCCCTCATACAGATCCATCAAATTTTAGTGTCCACGAATTGCGGGTAATGTGCGTCCGTCGACACGTTCCACACATTTTCGCGGAAATTGGAACCGATATGAACGTCGAGCACCTCTCCCTCGTTTTCTACATCGCATACGTATTTGCCTTTCCAAATTCCTCACCTATAGCCAAGCTATCTTGTCAACTCAAACCTGTTATAGCCTCCTGCAGGTCCGTTGACAGATTTTAGAGCCCATGTATTACAGAAACCAGTTCTGCTTTTATTCGGCTAATATTATAAGGGACACGATGTCACACGACTTCATCTAGCAGATTCGTTAACGACTACAACTTACGAAACATCTATACCCCATGACACATTGATCCACTTGCCTACTTGACGGTTTGCATTCACCCGCAGCATACGCGTGAGCAATTTGATTAGGATTGAGCGACGATGCAATGCCTTTTTCCTCATCAACCTCTTACACTTGCGACGTCTTTCCATTGCCTTTGTATTTTTGTGGACAGTCAGTGGGTTATTTACGTTTGCACCAGTGTTATAAATTATTTTAATAGTATCCGGATAGTAGAACAATTTAGGTAAAAATTTCCATAACATAATAAAAGCAGGGGCGACAAATACACACCAGCATAACAATAGCTTACAAGTAGCGCCCTTATATCGCTCCACAGCCTAACACTAGCCTTATCCATTCTTTCCATATTAAGTGCAATTATCACATAAGCCAGGCATAGTTTGCAGCTATTCAAGGGTACACATGCAATCACATTTGGTTTGCCGCATCCCCCTACGCATTTCGCCACTACTGTTTACCCAAAAGGTATATCACCGAAATCCCGTGGCTACAAACAGCGCGTGGGTATATATTCCGATGCACCCCCTGCCGTTCCAATCACGCAACGCTAATGTATTGAGAAATCCGGAGCAATAAGATGTGGTGGATGGTGCCTGGGACAACGGATTCCGTAAAAAGCAGGGAACCACTGATACAGATACGTACACCATTGCAATGCAGTTGAGATAACGTAGGCTTTACCCCATTTGTTGAACTCCATTCCTTGCAAGGCAGTGTATGTGCAAACCTGATGCAATCTTAGGCAGGGACAAATGGGCATAACCACGGATCACAACAGACAACATCTACATGCACCTGGAGCCGGCTTCGACGAGGTACCGCTACATAGACGTGGAACAACGTTAGCAACATACATACGTAGAGCAGACAAACAAGATATCACTAATAACGCAAGTACAAACTAAAGAGGTATGTCCAGGCATTCTGCTATGCCGACCTACCTCCAATTTTAAACCGCATATGAAGTAAGTTGGACAGCAAGCAAAACGAAACTACTTGAACCTGCCCTAAATTTCTCCAAATTCTTTATTCAAAAGGAGCGAACGTTCAACATTATCTCCACAATCAACGCATAGTAAGTGGACGACATCATACAAAACCCCTGAACACTCGTCACACAACAACAGGTGCATATACAATAATTTATCCCCTTTAAACTACCTAAACTAAGTATCGGTAGCGTTACACCAATTACGGTGAAAAAAACACACAAATGTCACGTCCTCCTCAGCATTTAGCCTCAAGCAAGATAACCCTCTATTTATGTTTCTGTTTACATATACCTATATATATAGGTAAATATAGGTGTATATATGGTTGGTGGCATCCGGTTTCGGATTTGCCTGTCACTGTGGCAAGTCACAGGACGCCTGTGCCTACAGAGGAACTATGGATGACTTGCGATGTACCACCCACAGCTCTAACCACATACCCCATAACCAGTCTAAACCGGAAGGAAAAAGACCAGGAGGCGTGTGGATGGGAGCCACGTTTCACCAACGGCGCCCTCCCCCACTTCTTCACAAGCACGCTGTATTTGGGAATCAAGTGCACACAAGGAGGTGGCTGGACCGTAGTCCGCTCCAACTAAGTGCTTGGAACCAATCTTCTAGCCTAGCACGACCACAAGGATGGTGTACCTCGTCCCTTCTAGCAAAGACCAACTACCTCCTAGAGATAATATGGACGAGGTAGTGGGTATTAGAAAGGTAGACACCTCGTCAATATGTACATCAAGCGCAACCGCAACGGGGATGTCAAACAACCACAAGTCACCTAAGATAACAGTAACAACTAAAATATACCTGTTACTAATATAGTTAGGCAGACATAGCGCTTCCCTGAATTAGAATATGAAGTATGTTAAATAAGTAAATAGATAAATAATACATTCTCGAATTTGTCGAGCCACAACAAACCAGGCATGATCAACATTTACATGCAATTATATTTCGTAACAAACACGTTGCTGTGTATATAATCGGCAGTAAGCCGAAAGTTGTACAGGCTTTGGGAATTGAAAAATTAATCATGAGGAATAAAGTCGTCAATGCATGACGACACGATGGGGTCTAGCGTGCATAGTGTAAACAGTATGGGCATTACATGTGTAGTGAAAACGATACATGTAGGCAGGGAGTATCTTACGCTTAAACGTGTCAGGAAAATATTACATTGTGATTCTAGTCGATTCTAGTTGAACCCTTCCTCAAACAATTTCTTGATGCTCTGGCCGTGGCAGAGGATAATAAACGGCGCCCTACATGATGCATCGAGCAGGGTGGATAGGGGTTTGGATGCTACTGCTCAAGCCTTCCCGTCTTCTTATACCCCTTCTTGCGCTTCTTCATCCTTATCGTCCCGCTCCAGCTTTACTTATATCCACCATTTTCAATCCCCCAATTCTTGGCCCTACCCCAGCTTATTTCAATAGTCGCTTGTCTTCTAATTTCAAATCACACACAATTGCAGTGCCTTGCTCCAATCCAGTCGACAAATCTATGTTCAACCAAGCGGACAACGTCAGTTCCTCTGTTTTCATTTGAAGTCCTCACTCCCCGCTAAGACCGGCATGCCTCAAAGTGCACACTTGCTGCAGATTGGCCAACGGGCAGCACTTGCCCGCACGCTAGAGACCCTATCGATCCATATTTGCTGTTTATCAGAAAACCGCCCGCAAGGTTCGAGCTCCGTGCTTACCATGAGATCCCCACATGCGACACTGGAGGCATATTCTCATTGCGCCTGTCTGGCGATGATGTAGCCTCAAATTCCGGTCAAGCTGGCGTCGGCATTGTTTTGAGCCCTCGGGCTGAAGCTGCCCTGATTGATTGGATATCAGTAAGCAGTAGGATGTGCGCGTTAGATTAGCTGGTTCGTTCCGTGCTACAAAGTCGCGCGGGGACAAACGGTACCTGTTTGTCATTGCGGCCTACGCCCTTACAAACTGCAGCTCTGATTCGGTAAAAGATGGTTTCTATCAGCAGCTTCACCAGCTCCTTCGTTACAGAAGAAGCACGGATACTGTGGTGTTGGCTGGCGATCTAAACGCGCAAGTCAGAAAATTGTCCTCTGATGAGCTTCATCTGGGCGGCCAACATGGCATAGGCTCCCGGAATGATAACGGTGAGTGATTGCTACAGCTGTGTGACGATGCTCGCCTCTTTCTCGCGAGCACTAACTTTCGACACAGCACCCGCAGAAGTGTGACTTGGCGGCCACCAGCCTCGGGCCAGTCACGGACGCAAATCGATCATATCGCGATCAGTTACCGCTGGAGAGGCTGCGTCCAAAGCTATCGCTCGAGTTGGAGCACGAGCGTGGAATCTGACCACGCACTTGTCTGTGCCGACCTCCTATTGCGTTTCGGTGGACGCCGTGACGTCAATGTGAACAGATTGACGCTAGCCAGCTGGCGAAGCCAGATGTTCTGAATGTGTACCAAGATGCGCAGATATCTGGGCTGAGTAAGCGCCCACTAAACACCGCTGAAGATCACTGATCGCATCCTCGTCAAGCTTTGCTATTAGCAGGCACGTCTTCATGTGGCAAAGCAAATTGGCAAACCGGACACTGGGTCGCTGCACAGTCTCTGGAACTTATGGATGCTCGCCGACGTATTCCGGCTGGAAGCGAATAGAATGGGACTCGCAAAAATCTCAGGGCGGAACTACGTGCTAGCCTAAAAAGGACCGCGAAACCTGGTGGTCTCATCGTGCCCCTGAGATAGATACAGCTGCCGCCATTGGTAACCATTGTAAGTTATACCATCTGATACGGGAAACAGGCAGCAGGAGACCTGGTGTTAGCGAGACCATACGCGAGGATAGTGGGCAGCGCATCCACAGCCTGTCAAAACGCTTGGAGTGTTAGGCTGAACCCTTCGTTATGCGATTTAACCAACCTAAGTTATCGCTTTCTTCTTCGGGCATTGAGCGCCCTTCTCCTTGCGCCGTCTCCTTGGATCCGCCCTCACGCGCAGAAGTCGAACGTGAGATTAGGCAGTTGAAGTTGCATAAGGCCACAGGGGCAGATAGAATTCCTCCAGCCCTCTTCAAATTTGGTGGACCTGCTCTAGTAGATAAATACACAAGTTGCTAGGAAAACTTTGGGGGCAGGAAACAGTCCCGACAGACTGGAACCGCTCCGTCATTGTCCCAATTTACAAGGGAGGCACCCGTTTAGAATGCAGCAATCACAGAGGGATCAGTCTGATTTAGATTGCCTCTAAATTGCTTGCCTCTGTCATTCTCCACAGACTGACTGACACTCGTGAAAGCCAGATTTGGGAAGAGCCATCCGGATTTCTTCGAGGCCGAGGCTGCATCGACCACATCTTTACATTGCGTCAAGTGTTGGAGCACTGCCATGTTTATTGGCGACCCACCGTTGTCGTGTTTCTTGACATAGAAGGTCCCTTCGACTCAGTCGATCAATGTGCCCTTTGGGACTGTCTGCTGAGGAAATGTGTGCTTGGTAAATATGTAAACCTTATCAAAACGCTGTACGAACATAGTTTGGGCAGGGTGAGGGTCTATGGCAAACTCTCGTCACCCTTCAGTAACACCAGCAGTGTGAGACACGGATGCCCGCTGTCGCCATTTCTCTTCAACTTCGCTATTGATGAAGTCATGGAAAGAGCGTTCGCTGGACACGACCTAGAAGGTGTGGAGCTACTCCCTGGTGAGAGACTTCTTGACTTGTAGTATGCGGACTACATTGCCCTAATCTGTGACCGCTCCCAAACATGCCAAACAGCACTGGACCGATTAGCACTGGCTGTCAATCGTTTTGGGCTATGCTTTGCTCCATCGAAATGCAAAGTACTTCTCCAAGATTAGCAAGGACCCAAACCTGCGCTAACGCTTGGTGGTGATCTGCTAGAAGTCATTTAGGAATTTAAGTACCTGTTCAGCTGTATTAGCACACGTGTGATTGAAGATGAGTTTACGAACCGTATAGCAAAAGCTCGCGCTGCTTTTGCCAATCTCCGTCACCTGTGGCGCAGACGCGACATTACTCTCGCCCTCAAAGGCAGAGTTTACAACGCAGCCGTACGTTAAACTCTCTTATATGGCTGCGAAGCCTGGCTCATCAGGTCGACAGACATGAAGAGGCTCGTCACATTCGATCATCGCTGCCTTTGCAGCTTAGCTCATGTCTGGTGGGAACACCGCGTGAGCAATGAGCGTGTTCGACGTCGCGTATTCGGTGCAGGAAGAGTGAGTGAACCGCGCAGCATCATTATATCACGCACCAGGCTCCGGTGGCTGGGCCACGTGTAGCGCATGCCAGAACACCGACTCCCACGGCGTGCATTGTTTGCGCGTTTTGGGTGCGTTTGGAAGAGGAGGAGGGGAGGCCAAGTGATGACTTGGTCGAGAGAAATGAAAACCCTCACTTCGAAGTTGGCGTCGGTTGGTGCATCTCGACAGCCTGACTGGGGGTCCTAAGGACGGTGAACAAGTTTGGTTGGACACACTTGCTGATATGGCTAGAAGCCGGCCCCAATGGCGTTTGTGTTGTGAGTTCCTTTGTCCATCCCCCTCCTGTTTGGCATCCCCCTCCAATCAAGATCTCAATCGTTAGGCATAAGATGACTTTCTTTTACGGCAGCCAGCGGTTAGCTCTCCGGAAGCATGTCCATGCATTACTGGGGACCCAGCGGGCGTGCCACTGTTTGCTATTTTCTTCTCTTCTTACCTTTTGTATTGCGGCACAATAGCTGAGGTGACTTCCACCTCCAGCTATCGTGTAATGATGATGATAATGAGTCGACTTGCCAGTATGTAGTTGTGGGCAGGGAATTTGTTCAGTAGCCAGCCACATCCGCCAAGTCAAAGTGTTGTTAGACGGACCTTTGCGGCTTTTTATAGGGAGAAATCTTGCCAGACGAAAGCCCACCACGTCCTGGAACGCAGTCAGAAATCCGTTTGGACACTAATGTAAAACTGGCAGTGCAGCTTGCCAACTGATTTCACCCTCGGTTTTCCGCAGTCAATTGACTTCCAATTTCCTCTGTTATCTGATCAAGTATCTGTGGTCAGGGTCGCCATAATGGCTGAGGCCTATGGAGGGTGAAAGCTTCATGAAGAGTCGTCTTTATGAGTGTCCAAGTGAGCAAAATGTCGGTTTTCTGCGTCCGGAAGTTTTAGGTATGCACATCTTTCAGGGGTGGGAAGGCGTCGTGTCCAGCTAGCATACTGGACAACGGTTTTGGTATTGGGTGCAGTTGTATTCATTTGTTGTACATCCATGTTCTTTGTAGGTATTTGTGAGTTATTTCTTGTCCCGGGCAAACCTCTTTCTCGGTCCAATCCCAGATCCCAAAATGTTCCGAACCTCGGAGAAAAGGAAAGGTGAGAGACAAACAAGGACTTAAAGAAAAGGTGTGGAAACAAACCTTGTTAAAGTCCTATGGTATAATATTTATTGGAGACAAATGATGTACGATGTGCAGCAATGATTGTGCTGAAAGTGTACTTTGAATGTGTCACGAAAGAAATGGCTGTATAGGTTGCTTGCAACCATCCACATGCGTCATTGCGCAAAAAAACGCAGTATTGGTTTGTTATGATGTAACTATTGTTTGGGAAAACAGAAAGCAGAATACGAAGCCCAGCGGCTTTTGGATAGTGAATGAACAGCTGGTAGCCAGCCTATTCCGCTAACGAGCGCAAAATAAGTAAGCGAAGGTACAAATGGCTTGCGACGAAAGAGATTCAAAGGTCAATCGTTGGTAAGTCAGCAGATCAACCAGACTCAAGCGCTGAGTAAAATTCTTCTGGTGATCAAGCCAGGAAGACGACACGAGGGTATTAAGAGTAGAGTGCGTTGGCCGACTGCGATGGGAAAAGCCAGTGAGAGAACTTACCTTCAACATAAGTAAGTGTCGAAACCTTTGCTGCAAAAGCGGACACAGAACACTAAGTGAGAATGGATTGATCCATAGGAGTGAAGTAATAAAGATCAGTTAAAGGAAAGCGAGCGTGCGTAACAAATTTCTACGTAGCTTCGCGCAGAGACACGAGTTATTCTAGGGTGCTAATAAAATAGTATTTGGATATGCTGACCCAGGAAAAGCCTGTGAGTCTGTTGGACTCATACATGGGTAAGTGTCGCAAAGATAGCAGCAAGTAAGTGAGAAATAAACAACTATAAATGAGAAGTTAAGGGGCGGCTGTGTGCTGACCAGATGAGAAGAGAGATAAACTAAAAAGCTAAGAAAGTATAATGGACGTAGGGGCAGTGATGGCTGCGGATATAAAAACATGAGGCCTAACCGCAGCAGCTAGGGGGCTAAGGTAATAGTCTCAAACTGGATAGAGCCAGAGAATGCTAGCCCGAGAGCTGGGGGATTGCAGGTAAAACAGCCTGACATTACAGCGAGCAAGGGATAAATGAACATCAAGAAATCTGAGGAAAAACAGCGGCTTACGCTGAATAATTTGATATGTTTGCACGCCAGGAGAAAGCTAAGTGAAGTTTCATGATCGAAGTAGAGCGGACGAGAGAAGCGCAAGCATACAATGAGGTTATTAATTAGTTCACGGCATAAGAGACTAAGACGCATCGGCGCGCAGCTAACCAAATCGTGGTGGGGTGCTAATGGAATATAACTAAGGAGGCCTGAGCCGGGAGAAGCCAGTGACGGAGATAAACTACAATTAATTAGGTGTCACAGACGAGTAAGTGACTAATGAGCATTAAGCGAGGAGCGAGTAGTGGATAATTGAACATTTAGAATGGAGAGGTTAGGAGCTGCTCTGCACAGAACACACGAGTTACCATTTTTCAACAGAAGCGAGCTAAGGAAGGTTTCATGTTGGAAGGACAAGGAACGGAAGGGGTGTAAGCATCTAATACGACTGTTACTTACTTCAGCCAATAAGAGGATAAGACGCAGCTATGTGCATATAATCAACCCATGCTAAGGAACTAATTGAAAATAACTAAGGAGACCTGAGCCGGGAGAAGCCGGTGAGAGAGCTGAACTACAATTAATTAGGTGTCGCAGCTGAGTA
>OX104059.1:78561422-78779614 GCA_944474145.2 Dicrocoelium dendriticum | reverse complement strand
TAACTGCTACATGTGTATTTCCTGCACGCGAAACGTCCGCCGCACGGAAGACGTTGTCTTTAAGGCATGCAACTGGCGACCTAACCAGGAGATTCAACAGTGCATGCGAACTTGCCCTCAACGTTATCGGAGTCTTTGAATGCGATACAGACACCGCAGTAAGCAACTCACATGCAGTGCAAATATGCCCCTTACGGCTGCACAGTCACTCAACTCCGCCTTCTATTGCTTTCGTACAAAACATCCCTGAGTACTACACCAAATGGTGTTCGCAACAAAATAACACATAGTTCAGTGCATGTGGAGGAATATTTGAATTTCGGACGATTACGGAACCAACCACTGCACGTATGTTCCCCGTGCTGCTACCCATATAGGGGAGCAGGGAGAACATAGAACAGGGGTGGCCCTAAAATGGGCCGTTGGGTCTTTTACGATGACACAGACGTTACCCAGCAAGGAGCAATGGCAAATGGAGGTGTTACGGCGACGTAACATCCGGGTGGACGCGGCAAACGGTAGCACTTCATCTACTAGTTACCCTGCGCCATGAAATGGTATTATGGAAGTGGGTACTCACTTTAAAACGTCCCGGTTGCAATGTGGACAGTGGCTAACACTACTGTGACGATTGCACGTACGTGTACGTACCTGAGTTATACAGGGAAAGCCATAAGCGCACAACCACTTACTAGCGTTCATGTTGAACCCCGTGATGCATAACATGCGATCGCGTACCATGAAATGGCGGGGGTGACACCTGCGGATACGCATTGCACTATGAACTTGTTGGAAGACAATTGCAGGGGCACGCAACCGCGGCTGTGAAAGAGAAGTCATCATAGAGCAGCGATGTCAACTCTGGATACCCTGGCGTCAGGCATCACAGTGCGGATGTCATACGTGTCACCGTGCTCAGTGGCGCTGCAATGTGCGATGGCAGTCGGACGCGCATTTCACTTTCTCTGTTAAACGGAATTAACCACCGAAAACAACGCTTACCGGTGAGTACGTGAAAAGCAAGCATGCAATGTCGGCGGCCCATGTGGTTAGTGCCTCAGTGGCGGTGCAAAGTGGCATGGCTGACGGGGACGGAGTTCACCTGTTCTGTAAAAGGGAATTATTTATGGAAAGCAATGCACACTTGTGCATACGTGGTAATGTTGCATCACATGGCGGCAGAAATACGGGGGATGTGACTCATTGGCGGTGCGACATAGCATGCCTTACGGCGGCGGATTTCACCTGTTCTGTAAAAGGGAATTATTTATGGAAAGCAATGCTTAGTTGCTCATACGTGGGAATGTTGGCTCATAAGGCGGAGGCGATGCGTCGGAGGTGGCTCAGTGGCGGTGCGACGTGTCAACGCGGTGGGCGGCGCTGTTACCATCCGCTGCTAAATAAATGTGACGATGGAAAGCATTACATACGTGTGACAGTCTAAATGATGCATAACATGTCCGAGGCAATACGTGGGAGGTGGATCAGTGGCGGTGCTAAGTGGCAAGTCAATGGGCGGCGCATATCACTTTCCCTGTTCAGCAACATTCATCAGGGATAATCATCGTTACCTGTGAGGACGTATGAATGAAGGTTCACAAGGCGGAGGCGATGCGTCGGAGATGGCTCAGTGGCTGTGTGAATTTGCAAGGCTATGGGAGGTGCATATCACTTTCCCTGTTAAAGAATTCATCATGGATAAGAACACTTACCTGGGAGGATGTGGGACTGAAGGTTCACATGGCGAAGGCGATGCGTCCGAGGTGGCTCAGTGACGGCGAAAAGTAGGCGGTCAATGCGTGGCGCGTATCACTTTCCCTGTTAAACAATATTCATAATGGATAAGAACACTTACCTGTGAGGACGTGGCAATGAAGTTTCACATGGAGGATTCAATGCGTCCGAGGTGGCGCAGTGGCGGCGCAACGTAGGCGGGCAATGGGCAGCGAATATCAATTTCCCTGTGGAACAACATTCATCATGAATAAGAGCAGTTACTTGTGAGGACGTATGAATGAAGGTTCACATGGCGGAGGCGAGGCTTCCGAGGTGGCTCAGTGGCGAAGGAAAGTACTCAGTCAATAAACGGCGCATATCAATTCCCCTGTTAAACACCATGCATTATGGATAACAACCGTTACCCGTGAGGACGTATGAATGAAGGTTCTGATTACCTAAGGTAACATGCAATAATCGAACCACATCCCAAGTACACTGGAACACATTCAATGGCGGAGGGTTTCCCTGTGTAAATGACAGCGAAATGATGGGGTTAAATGAGGGTTCCTAACAGGAATATTAGAAATTTACGGCCGCATCACGTTTCCTCCTTGTTGCGGATCTCTGCGGAAATCGGTCGCCTCCTATTCGCAGGTGGTCATATCAAGGGGAAACTTTCTTACTGTGTGCTCTAAGCATAATGGACACAATGGAAGGGCACCGAAGTTAGACATATCTGCAGCGCGTGCCTTGCTACGCGTTTCATGTACGTTCCACAGACACTACGAGAAGTGAGAGAAGAAAATGGATTCCTCGTCACCGGTATAGCACACACATGACGCATGGTATTATTGAAAGCACGTGTCGCGCATAACCCATTGCACCGCTTCTCCGCGAACTTTAACATCATCCTCCTGCTGACATACTCCGCAGACGTCCTCTGAAACCAATCCCTGAGTAAGGTGTTTCCGTTTCACTGGGACCCTGTAGCCCGAGGATATCCGGGTGCAAGGCTTACGGAAACCTCTGCCCCTTAGCGCACTGTTATCGGGGCTCCTCACCATCACTCTGCAATTAAGGGGGTGATTTACATTTTTTGGAACCAGCTGCCGATATTGATGGAACAGGTATTGCCGTGGCAATTATAGGGCGGCGGTCATTCACCGGCGGTAGTTGCAACGGGGCCCGCACACCGCCTGCCGACGTGCCGGCTATCGCGGACGCTGCGTCACCATACGACGTTCCCGGCGAAGGCAAACCACACAACATGTGTACGTTTGCCGCCTTATCTAAGAGAATGGGTACAAGGCACCTGGACGTTTGACCATACAACTGAAAAGTGGCTTCCTTGGACATGAGCAACGCAACCAGTTTCAGAAAGGTCAAGGCAGCTGAGAAGTTCTCCGACCCGTAGCTGCGTGCCGATGTCAGCCAAATATTCTGCGTCTTGCGAAATTTAATGGTGAGGCTTACAAGCGCATCGCTATCCCCTACATGACGGTCTCGAATATGCACACGGCCATCAGACGCAACACACTCGGAGGATGCTGCGGGGAGTTGCCCGGGTGCGATCCACCTACATCTAGGTAGTATCTCCTCAGCGGAGTGTCCGTGAAGCGCCGCCACATAACAAATGTGAGCGCAGGGGAGCCGCCACTGCCGACTGAACTCACAATCACATTCACTGCACCGTTTGATGTTTACCCGGCGCACTTTGAACGAGGGCAGGTAACCAAACAATAAGGTCTATCAGACCTACAACCGAGAACGGTAGATGCACGGAAATGGGCTATCAAGACATTGCCTGCGAACTTGCTCAGTTGTGCGAAAACACAAGCCACTGAGGACACCTCCGATGGAACAGAAACTACGATCATGCACCGCCTAGCTATTATGCTGTTCCTTTCGTGCACGATAATGTTTACCCTATCAACCACGCAGGTGAAGAGAGTGTGTAACGATGACCTCTCAGAAAAATACTCCTTAAGGTGCTTGTTCTCATTTTCAATCCTGTTCGTCGTGTGGCATCCATAAACCACAGCATACCTTAGTCTGTGAGTCGCCCAAGAGTCCGCGTGTGGAAGCCACGTTGCGCACAAATAACGGTGGCATTCAGGATTGGCATGCCGCACCGCGTCCAATATTCTTTCAAATACTGACGCATCGTGAGTATATATCAGGTTATAAAGCCAACCGCGTAATTGCATTCGACAAGCATCAGAGATCCCACGTATGCGACCGCAACGTCTAGGCATGTCTACGTTTACATGGTACCGACAAAACACCACCATCGCGTCGGGATAATAACGTCAAAACGCCCGCAAGTGAGCAGCACATTTATCCATCTCCACAGTGCGGCAACGTATGCAGCTAGGCACCATCTCCCGCATCGCCTCCACCGCTGGCCCGTGGCTGTAGGAAGTCTCATCAGGTAATAGGGCGTAGAAAAAGGAAATCCCTAGACCTGTAACGTCCATGAACATGCAATGCCACAAAATGTATCCACCATAACTTAGTTGGTGTGTCGCATCGCATAATACAACCTCCCCATAACGCTTCACAATGCCACGAACTACCGATTGAGAGAAGAATACCTAACGAATCTGACTGCACTCCGACACCAATCGGCAAACCCAGTGCCCTTCCAACATCTTTGTCACCTCCGACACTACATGTGGTTGCATTTCCATGACGAATGCGCAAATTGCTCAGGTCCAAACGGATTACACGTTTGCCGAACTCCTGTACGCAACGGTACAGAATGTAACTGTATCCGTCCCCATTCGGCAACTGCTTCCGCCTTCCAAGCTGGTACGCCGCAGCAGACTTGGAGGAAGCACGGGAAAACAAGTCGCCGTTTAAATCTGAACAAGCCCCAATTGCTCCTCCATGGCTTCAACACACTCATACTTCCCAACAACCAAAGACCTGGACAGCTCACTATCATCCGAAACCATAGCCATAGCAGCAAAACCAATTACGGCCACCGAAATAACAAAACAAACAGCATGTACACGCACCATTACCGGTTACAATTTCCACGGTGTCATACTTAACACACAATCCCATTCCCCACACACCATCAACCTATTTCCAACTACTTGCACCTTCATCCTCCTTGGCAACGTCGCTAGGTAACTAGTTGCTGTGTACGCTTTGTACCACGGAACGCCCCAAAGCAACATAATTTTCTGTTCCTGCTATCAAACGGCCCCCGTGTTGTGCTGTTGCTCGTCGTCGGTATGCTAGCCCCGTCCATCGATCATCGGATCTAACGCGTCGATTTATTGTGCCGACTAAGTTTCGTCTTCCGACCAGATTGTGCGACTAACTGACGGCCTCCCGAGGATCGTGTTTTACATAAGGTCAGCTCAAGCATTCATATTTATAGACTGAGAGTTCTTTTTTGTAGTTAAGACCTTTCCGTTTGGCCTTTCCACTACATCGTTTACCGGTTTATATTCAACAAACCCATCATTTTCGTTTCATATTTCTGCACGATCTCCGTTTTTCACCTTGCGGATTCCCTGCGTTCCCCTCACAAGAAATGATATCTCATAAGAATTCATCACCTACCTACATTTACAGCACACCGTGCGAGGTAAGCCTGACTTATTCATTTCTCACAACCTCTCAGCACAGTCTCATTCACAGCATACTTAAAAGGGCTCCCCTTTATTAGACAACTAAAAGATATTTCACCGTTCAGGAAACACTTGAAATATCATTACTTCGCTGCAATTACTCCCTTTGGAATTTCCTGGTAAATGTTAACATGGTTACGGTAAACTAATTTATTGCAGACGTTACATTACCTTATCACTTTATAAATATACGCAGTGCATTCACTTTTATTATTGAAACCTCAATAAGTAATTCTTAAGCCACGCGATTGCCTTCTTGATGTCTGCTGTTCTAGTTCACCATGAACCATAACAAAAATTCCGCCATTGGTTAGAGCCCAGCTCCCCACCGAAAAGGCATACATAATTCCGATTAGGATATCAAATTTAGTAGGAAATACTTCGGAACGGCTTCAAGAATGCAGTGACGAAATTGATTAGTGCCGAGTGATGACGCTTTTCGGAATCAACCATGTAGCGAGAGTGACCGGCTCATGCGAAAAGACTACTGACGAGTACCGTTCCCAGTGATGGAATAGAAAGCACGGAAGTGATAGGACGAAGGTGTGTGGTGAACAGGAGATCGTCCGGTTTATCTGCGTAAGATAACGTTAAAATATAATATCATTCTGTAAATAAACAAGTGAAGAAGCTTGCGTGTTAGCAGGATGACTGCGTGGGTTTGTGTCATCCAGCCGTTTGGCATTCACGCGCTTCTGCAAGTTCCTCCTCGAAGGGCGTTTGCTGCGTCTCAGCTGACGACTATACATTTCCCCAGGATAGAACCATTTTGCGGTGCCTTTAGCTAGCGGGAATGTGCCTTTCGAAAATAAACGTCTATCTCGCCCATATAGTTGTCTTTTTCCGACTTATCCTTGAGGCGGGAAGAACCTGACATATAACGACCGAGCGACTCCACTATAACTGGTGACCCCATCCGAAAATTTGTTAAGCCACTTAATAATTTTCCTTTCCAGGTTCGTTCAATTTGGCAATAGTTCCATTCAACTTATTAGTTTCTGCATATTTTGGGTTCCATATCTCTTAATTTGTAGCAGTTTTCTGCTCTGGATATGTGTCATCCAGTCACCGACGGCCAGGTTAAAAATATAACCATCGCCATTCCGCCCTTTCGCGAAGGCAATCCGAAACATTGGTTTGTTCAGTTAAAGGCATGTTTCGAACTTCGTGGCATTAGAGCTGAAGGAATCAAACACCACCACCCCACCTTCGCGCTTCCTTCGCACGTCGCGGATGATATCAACGATATCCTCCAGTTGCCAGCAGAGAGAAAAGCTTACGAAGAAAGTAAAGCCGCTGTTCTCAAAAGGACAGGTCAGTCAGCTGTTCAAAGTATCACGTAGGGTTATAGCGAAACGCAGTTGAGTGACCTCAAGCCACCGCAGCTATTGCGCAAGTTGCAAAGTTTAGTCAAACCCGACATGAGAGAGAACACTTCTCAAGGAAATGTGGCTGCGTAGATTGTCACGTGAAACCGCAATATCCTCTACACCAACGCTGGCGCATCCCTAACGCTGCTGGCCGACTTCGCAAATCAAATTTAGGAATCCTAAGGCCACATTTCGGAAATTCGATCCGCGCCGTAAGACGATATTGCCGAGATGAAAGCGCAGATTGCAGCACTCACCAAAACGTTAACTGCTTTCACAACTTGCGCAAGTGGCTGCCCATGTCGTGCCTCAAATCGTCTACCCTCCTCAAGAGCAAAATCACCGTCGAAATCAACACGTCCAATGTCTACCTGTTGCTGGTACCATCAGCGATTTGGCCCGCAGTCTACGTCGTGCCGCCCATCATGTTCCATCAAAGTCAACCAGCAGGTGAAACGAGCTGACCAGCACGTGGGAGCGACGAACGTAGCTGGTCATCACAGACGCCTATTCTTCGTTACCGTTCAACAAACCGGAGTTCGCCATCCCGTTGACACTGGGGCAGTAATCAGCGTCCTTCCACGAGATCCAAATGAAACAACGGGAAAGGAGACTGGTTCTCTTCGCGCAGCCAACGGCACCAGCATCCGCGTCTACGGTCAGCGCTCACGCACGCTTGAACTCGGCCTGCAATGCTCTTGTCATGGGTATTCCTTGTCGCTGACGTCCAACATCCCATTATCTGGATGGATGTTATTCAGCACTTGGACTTCCACGTCGATGCTAAACGACCTCGTCTCATCGAGCAGACAACTAAACTTTCCGTCGCTGGAACATCCAGCTATGTAGCTTCGCTAAGTCCGATGTACGCTAACGCCAACTCACCGGCCGACAAAGAGCTGCCTGTGAGTTTTCCTGATGTCAACCGACCTTCATCGTCTCTGTCAAATGCAGCCGCAGCTATGTCGCAGCACATAATTACCAAGGGTCTGCTTGTCTCCGCCAAAGCCCGAATACTGATACCGGACAAGCTCAGACGTGTGGAATTCGAGCACGTATGCAAACTTGTCATCGTCCGACCATTCAGCAGTTCTTGGTCTTCGCTCCTTCACATGATCACTTAAACTTCAGGAGACTGACGACCATGTAGCGATTGAGGAACTTTAGCCTATTCCTTACATAAAGGACATTAAGGCCAGTCTGCACGGCGCCCGCGTATTCACAAAGATCGATATGGTGCAAGCTTATCATAAGAGATCTCGGTCGCCGAGGAGGACCTACCGAAATTCGCCGTTATTACACCATTGGTATTATTTGAGTTTCTACGAATGCCATCCGGTCTGCGCAACGCAAAGCAGATATTGCAACTATTCATCGAATCCGTCGTACGTGAACTCGCCTTCTTCCACCCGTACATCGACGACGTCCTGGTAGCCAGTACCTCAGAAGAGGAACATTAACACATCTACCAAGCTTGTTCGAACGGCTGACGGCTAACAAATTCACCGCAGACCACGACACGTTCACGTTCGGGCAGCCGCGCTTTGACATCCTAGCACAAATCTTTATTCCGAGTGCATCCGCCCTTTGCAAGATAGGGTTCAGGCAATTCGCGACTTTCCTCATCCAACGACTCTAGCCGTCTTTTAACGCTTCAACGGCATGGTCACCTACTATCGCCGATTCCTGCCACCCTGCACCGAGCTCATGCAACTGCTCACCGATCACTTTCGTGGACGTAACAAGGACAAAGTTGGTCTTACGCCTGGGGCAGAAGCAACATTCCAAGCTAGCAAAGAAACACACGCTTCCCCCGTCGTGCTTCATCATTCCGACTCGAACGCTCCAACCAGCCTAGCCGTCGACGCCTTGAAAAACGCAACCGGCGCCGTTCTACAGCAGTTTTCCCATGGTACTTGGCAACCACTAGCGTTCTCGCGACGTTTCAGACTGCCGAGTAAAAATTCAAAACATGTAGCAGCAAGTTACTAGCTGGATACTTCGCTGTTCTCCATGTTCGTCACGTTTTCGAAGGTAGTCATTTTATTATCTTTACAGATCACAATTACTTGTCCATGCCTCTGAAACCCTTCACTCCGACACTCTTCGCGTGAAGTTCGTCATCTAGACTCCGTGTCACATATTTCAACGGACGTACAAAACGTGTCTGGTAAGGATAAAGTCGTGGCGGACACGTTTTCAAGAGTAAACTCTGGCTCCGACCGATCAGTCGCTCGACCTGTTAGCTATGGCCGCTGCTCAGCAAGTCAAAAGACAATCTCATCCTGCGAAAAGTCCACGTTAAATTTCCTACCTAGAAAGCTTCCTTCGTTTAAGGGTACCACAATCTGCGACATCGCTAACAAAAATCCACGGCTAATGGTACCAAGTGCCTTCCGCCGAAAAGTCTGCCATCGGCTGCACAACGTCGCGCATCCTGGCATCCACGCTTCAGTAAATGTGATTGCCGTCAGCTACGCACGACCCAACATGTAGTGCAACCACAGACTTTGGGCGCGCACCTCTCTGACTTGCCAGCGAGCGAAAGTTCCTCGACCCATTGCTGCTCGGATAAAAAGCTTCCCGTAACTATCAAATCGATTCGTTCACGGCCTCCTCCAAATGGTTGGAACATTTCTGCCGTCCAGAGACAGGGTTTACATCATGACCATGGTAGATCACGCCACTCGTTGGCCTGAAGATGTACCAATTCCCAAGGTATCCCCTGAGACAATAACGCGCGCATCCGTTGAGTGCTGGGCGGCTTCACAGGGCGGTCAAGCCACTGTGACTACCGACCCTGGTCCACAATTCGAAGCGCCGACATTAAACCAACTACTCAAAGTCCTTATATGTAACGATTCCAAACAACTGCCTGCCATCCTCAAGGAAATGGAAGGCTGAAGCGTTTCCACTGACAGCTTAAAGTCCTGCTGAGTACCGCCAATACACTTAGTTGTACAGGAGTTGTGCCAGAGGTACTAATTGGAATTCGATCAGCACTGAAAGCCTATCTAGAAACGCTCAGAGACGAACTGGTCTATGGACAACCACTCCGATTACCAGGCGACTTCTTTGAAAGCCCGAAACACTCCTCGCGGCGACACTCAAAACAATCGGCAGCTAGCCGTGAGCATGCACCCCAATAAATCGACCGCAGTACAAGAACAGCATGGTAAGCCTTACATTCCCAAAGATCTTCACAACTGTCTGTTTGTCTTCATTATCACTGATGGTCTACGCAGACCACGCTAACGACCTTACGAATGTCTATTCAAGGTCCACCAACGTAATGAGGTCTTCTGGTAATCGAACGCAACGGCAAGCGTGCGTCAGTCTCAATCGACCGCCTGAAATTTGCTTACGTCGAACCAGAGTCGAAGGACAACTCCAGCTTTTTGTTGTCCGATGAATCGACCCAACCAATGGCAGAGGAAGCGCCTGCAGACAGCAAAACTGCAATGGAAAACCCTTCTCCTGAGCCCTGCGACTCTGCCACGCCTAAAAGGATTACTAGGTCTGGTGGTCGGGCTCACTGACCGACACAATTCTTAGAACCTTAGCTTAACCTTTTTGCTTCTAACTGCGTTTTCAGGTTTTCCTGCGCATCAGTACCCCCGTAAACCGGAAGAAACGAAATGCTTTGGAAACCCAAAAACATCACAATAGATATTGTTAACCAAAACGATGGGGAAAATGGTTTGAAATCTAAGAAAATGAGTTGTTTCCTTAAGCTTTCGCTGCCTATTCGGTATGTGCTTTTCCCCTCCATTGCTGTCGCTTCTACTGCATGCCTGACCCCCACGTTTCTTTCTTTATTTTCATGTTTCGAACCGGAGAACACTCACCAGTGGTCAGCCACAAGTGATAGTATGCTACGAAAGTTCTCCACCTTTTTATTTTATTGGCACTTAAGGGAGGACATGGGTGAGAGCCAGCTGGGGTTCGATCGACTGGTTCACCCTCAGCAGCCTAAACAGGTTTCACCACCTGGTCTTGCGGAAGGCAAGCCGGCGACGGACAGTTCTCAATTAGGTCAGAGGGTCACTACCGGTTCTTTTCTAGGAGGAGGATATGTAGGGAAATGGAGATTGTCCCGTAAGCCTGTGTAAAATATTATTAACAGCATATCATTCTGTAAACAGACAACTTAGGAAGCCTGCCTGATAGGGCGAAGGCTACGTGTTTTTGAGACATCCAGACGAATCGCACGCGCACTCTGCTGGCTTTTCCGCCTAGTAGAGCTTTTGCTGCGTCACGGTTGGTGACTACATCTCTTCCCTAGCCAGAACCTTTTTGCTTTGCCTTCAATCAGCAAGATGCTGCTTTTCGCCAACAAACGTCTACCTCGCCTATATATCCGTAATTTTCCAACATTTCTTGATGCTGGACGAACCTTTAATTTGGCAACCGAGCGATGCCGCTACAGGTGCATTGTGGTACATGCTGTTCCGGTATATTAGCTACAAATACGCCACTAAATGACGCAGCTAGCTAGGGAAAGATGCAAGGGACCGCGCCGTGGAGCAAGAGAGCAGCTATTTTTGTAAAGTAAAATGGGCCCGGTGGGACTTTGTGTTCTCGTTATGCTTTCAAAACTGGCATTAAAAGAAATGTACATGAGTTGCTTGGTGCGTATGTATGTAACCAAAAAGTTAGCTGCTAAGCCATATTAACAGTGAATGGCACGAAGTTTCAAATGATATTAACTGGCGGTGGGCTAAATGGTTATAGAGCGGCACGTTGAACTACACTGCTACTTTTTGCCCTATGGTCTGCGAACGCTATAAAAGCTGGGAGGACGTGGAAGATGTACACAACTTCCAGTTTGTGACTGCTTGGAGTTTCTTCCAATATCGTACCTTAACTGCCAAGCGGCATGAAAAGTAAAGTGGGGAGAAGGAAGCTGAAGGCTTCCCGTACCGTTATGTCCAATTTAGGTGTCAACATTTGATACGTAATGGAACAGTAGGGAAATAGCAATTGATATATCGGAAAATTGCACATTTATTTGACAGATTTCGTGATTGCGACTGTGGTGCGCGATTCTCATTCAGTTTGAGAGAGCAGGTGTAGGAGCTGTGCAAATTCAACTTGAATCACAACCATGGATTTAAAATTGGTCAGAAATTGCTGTATTCCAGCGGCAGACGTTTGAGTGTTGCTCAACTTTCAGAGATGTGTTCATTGATGAACACATTTAAGGAAAAAGGTAAAAGGCGGACTCACGTTTGGAGGACGTATGAACGACGCGTGATGTAGGCAAACTTGCAATAAATGAGGCAGCGACACACGCGAAAACAAGAGGTGAGGTGGTTGACGTAGTTTATTTGTTGGAACAGCATGAGGAGTGCCGAGTGAACAGGAATAATGATCATACACGGTCGGCAGATTTTGCGCCCTCAAGCATGGAAGGGTTTGTGCAGCAATACTGTGAGATGCTGTTAGTGGACGCGACGTACCAAATCAACTACGGGGGTACATTCTGTGGCACCGCATGTTGTTGGACGTAACTGGCGTTGCTATCGCCTTTTTAAGCTCTAATGCCGAAAGAGACAGCAGACAGTTACATGGAGGCGGTGGAAGTGACGATTGGCGTGGTTCCTGCCATATCCCGGGGACAAACGATAGTTATGGAAAAGTCGGCTGCTCAAGCGGGTGCTTTTCAGTACTCCCAAGCGCCTCTGGTATTATATAGAGTTAATACGGTAGGTGACATGGTTAGACGTTGCTACAACTTGCATGATGCGTCACCGAAGGATAGGACACTTCTACGCCAGTGAACGCAAAAATTGATACATACAAGAGAAGAGGGTTAATTGTACAATATGCCGTACCGTCCGGTAAACATATATATATATCTATATATAAATATACATATATGTGGCTGGCTGCATGCAGTTTCGGATTTGCCTGTCACTGTGGCAAGCCACAGGACGCCTGCGTCTCCAGAGGGTCCATGGGTGGCTTGCGCTGCACCACCTACAGCTCAAACCAAACATCCCATATCCAGTGTAAACCCGAAGGAATAAGACAGGGAGGCATGTGGATGGAAGCCAAGTTTCAACAACGGAGCCCTCCCACACTCCTTCAAAGGCAAACACAAGCACACCGTATTTGGGAATCAAGTGCACACAAGGCGGTGGCTTAACCGTAGTAGGCTCCACACTGAGTGCTCGGAACCACTCTTCTAGTCTAGCACGAACACAAGAACCGTACATCCCGTCTCCTCCAGCAACGACCAACTGTCTTCTTGAGCCAGGTGGACGAGGTAAAGGAATAATAGACAGGCAGGCACCTTCTCAACATGCACATCAAGCGCAGCCATACCGGGGATGTAAAACAACCGCCGATCACTCAAAATACCGATAACGAATAAAGTAAACGCATATGACGAAATAAATACGCGCTAAATGAGCATACAGAAGAAATTGATTACAAGTGATTCCGTGATAAGTAAAGAACGTCCGTTATTTACAAATACCAAGCGACATAATTACACATGTTTATCACAAGTTGCATGAGCGACGTGTGCAAGTTGGGAGAAGAGTATCCAGTATGCAAAACCAACAAAATAAAACATAATGAATTTTATCCACATTAAAAGACCTAGTTTAAGTGTACGTTGGTTTAGCCCAACTGCGGTGAATAAGCATCAAGAATGCAACATCCACCACAGCATGGGGCATATATATATATATCTTAGTCCATCCTGTTCGCAGGTTAAGAAATGGTCGGTGGGCCACTTCCCGTAAAACTTAGCCATGAGAGACAGCAGGTCTAATGATTATAGGCTCACAGAGCGATTAATGTAGAGCACTTTCTCTACGCATTGTCGCGGATGGTGGGGGCACCTCCGGATGTTCACTGGTTTTCTACTGCCCGCCTCCAGCCAGGCAGACCCTGGTCAAATTGGTGCAAACCCGCCAAAGTTCAACTGCGTCTGGCCGTGGCCGCACGTGTATCCTACTACGGTCGCAAAACCTATATACATCGTTCCAATACTCCAAAGGCTGCGCGTGACGGGCAGCAAGCTGATCCCTATCGGCCTCTGCAATCACATTCCCGAGCTGGATCTGCTCCCTACTGCCTTGTGGTTCAGGTTATTGAGCCAAAGACTCCAAACGGAGTACCTCAAGCAAACCTCCAAACCACCGACTGCCTTGGGGGCAAACTATTGAGTTAAAGGCTCCGGATGGCTTCCTTTAAGCAACGCACCGTAGCACAACGACCACCTTGCGTGCGATTGACCACCAATGCAGTCGTATGCCTGCACGCAAACCACCAAGCTGCGAGTGCTGGAACGTGCGCACATTACTGGACCGGAACTCAAGTGGGCGTCAGGAGCGACACACTGCAGTAGTCGCGATGGAACTGGCGCTCTAGCACGTCGATATTGCGGCGCACATTGAAACCCGACAAGCTGAGCAAGGAAAGTTGCATGAGGTAGGTGCTGGCTACAGATCCTCCTGGGTGGGTAAGGCCGCCTCAGCACCACGTGAACATGGGTGGGGTTTGCAATGTCCGATCGTCTTCATGGCCAGCTGGTTGATGAACGAACAGGCATCAGCGCGCGACTGCTGACTGTTCGACTACGGCTAGAAAGAGGTAGGTTAACCACTTAAAAGCACCTAGGGACCGAACACGTGTTATCCCGGTGAGATGCGTGATCAAATCCATACTCAGCTATCCACCGTGATACGGTCTGTGACGAGGAGCGACCGACTATGTTCGCCGGGTAATTTCAACGCGCGCGTTTGGCGTGATGCATCAGCGTGGACAGATGTTATCGGTCCGCATGGCATTGGTTTAGCGAATGCGAACGTTGACAGGCTGCTATCACTGTGTGTCATTCACGGACTGACAATCACGAACACTCGGTTTGCACCGAGTGCGAGTGATATAGCAACTTGGACGCACCCACGGACTGGTCACGCTCACCTGCTCGACTATGTCATCGAACGTCAGCGTGGTATGACTGAAGTGCTTATGACGCGTGTACTGCTTGGAGCTGAGTGTAGCACTGATCATAAATTGGTGCGGACCAAACTGTACATATATTTTCGTAAATCGCTATTGCACTCCCGCTGTGAAACGGTGTAACATTAACATCCTCTCCCTCGGTACTGTGGTGAAAAACATATTGAACTGGAGAAGGCCATGGATGCACGCCTGTGTGATACGAAATGCGTAGTCACCGTGGACAATCTGTGACACCACACATGCGGGCAGGTAACAGCTGCTGCCGCCGTGACCATCGGGCGCTCAAACTGTGAGCAGCATGATTGGTTTGATGAGAACAATGCCACGCGTGGTGAATTGGTGTGTGAGAAGCAAGCAGCATTTGCTGCACGTGTGGCAGACCACAGTGACCTATGGAACAGTAGCCAGTTTCGCAAACTACGACGGCGACTGACCCTTGAGCTCCATGGCATTGCAATGCATAGTGGACGGTGAAGACGAAGCAGATGGAATGCTACGCTGAACGCTGCAAACACAATAAGGTCCTTGGCTTCTTGAAGACGGTGTATGGACCAAGATTAGAGCCGCCGAGGACGCCGTTCGGTGGTAGTTCAGGCGCCAACGGCCCACAGACTGCAAACATAATGTAGATCTGACGAAAACACTTTGACTGACTCTTGAAATACCGTTCAGAGATCGACTGACCTACACTAAACGGCTTTAAGCAGCCCGACGTGAAGGCGAGTCGGGCGGACAAACCAACGCTGGAGGAGACGCTGAGAGTATTTGATCAGCTGCGAAACCGTACGTGTGCCGGTGCCGAAGTGATCCTTCCCTAAGTATTAAAACAGGGCCGAGCTGCATTGGTGACTGCGCTGCACCAATTAGATCAAAGCGTCCGGATTGTGTTGGAGGTGCCTCCAGAGCTGGAATAGGACCTTTGCTACCACCGTACAAGGATAAAGAAAGCAAGCAAGGTGGCACGAATTATCGTGGCATCAATCTGCTGAATAGTGTGGGTAAGGGGCTTGCCCGAATACTGCTCAACCGCATCGTTATTCAGGTAGTTGAACCTAACGTAGCGGAAGATCAGTGTGGATTTTGCTCAGGTCGCATCACTATAGTTATGGTGTCTGCAGCTGGTCAGATGCAGGAGAAGCGTAGTGAATGACACCGGTCGTTGTACTTGCTTTTTGCAGATTTCACCATGGCAAGTTATACAGTGAACTCCGTGGCATTGTCGCTGGTGTTGGATAAGTTTGGTTGCCTGCGTAGATTTGTAAGTCTAATAGGCTGTCTGCACAGTGGTATGCGGGCGAGGGTGCAGCTCGTGAAGAGACCTCAGATGACGTTACCGTTGCCCCTGGGGTGAAGCAAGGCCAGGTCTGACCTCCTGCCCTCTTTTACATATATCTTCATGCAATGGTGGCGTTTGTTCTTGATGCCACTTGTGCTTACGGTGTTTGCGTGGGGCACCCTATTGATGGTAGGTTGCTATACATCTGTTATTTCGGTGCGAGTACTCAAGCCTGTGAGACAAGTATCCGTATGTGGCTGTTTGCTGCCGACTGCGCGTTGTTTGCACACAGCGCGGATGGGTTCCAACACATGACTAGTGCTGTTGCTTCGACAGCGGCCAAATTCGGGCTTACTCTTAACAAGGCCAAACCCTGTCTCTTTCAGTCTTTACCGGAGGTGATGCAGTATTTGTGCTGAAGTATTGGAAACCACCCCCCACTTCTGTTACCTTGGTAGTGTGATGCCGATTGAGCAGCAGCTACACAGTGAGCTGCGTATCCGCGTGTCGAAGGCAGCGACGGCATTCGGGAAGCCTGAGGACCGAGAGCGAAACAGTCACCAGCTTAACTTTGGCACGAAGTTGATGGTGCACAAATTCATGGTGCTGTCCGTCCTGCTATATGGCAGTGAAAACTTGACGATGTACCGGCGGGCTGTGCACTATCTCGAGCGGTTCCATCCGCAGTGTTTGCGAAGGAATTTGCGCATCGGTTGGGGTGACAGAGTTGCTGACATGGAACTGTTGCCACAAAGATGGCATGTATGCAGTGGACTGCATACTTTTATGAGTCACCTGACGTGGCTCGGTCATGTGAGCAGTATAGATTAGACTTGGATACCAAAATCTCCATGTGCACAGCTGCTTATTAACAAGCGGCATATGGGGAAACTAAAGTTACGTTACCAAGACATGAACAAAGTGACCATCACACGTTTTAAGCTTGAAGGCAGGTCAAGGGAATCGACGGCGCTTGAGCGGTCTGCATGGCGCGATCTCCTCACGAACACGGTTACCAAATTGCGGGAGAGTGCATGCAGAGAGGAAGCGTCAAGCGCGGAAGCGGCAAGCACTATTGTGTTGTACTCCATGGACATCGAGCGCATGGTGCGGTAAAACATGCATTCGCGATTGCCTGACTCAGGTTCGCCTAGTGAGCTATAAGCGAGGCAACTCAAAACCACTACCGAAGCGACTACATGTCCTGCAGAGAACGTAGGCAGGACCGGAGCAGCGTTTGGAGGTAAGCTGCACTCGATGTACTAACCGCATGCGTGCGTGCTAAGTCTCTTTATTTCAGGTGAAGGGTTTTCAGTTTTGTCCTAATGCTTGTATTTCTCATATAAATATCTAACCTGCTCCCTTTCTACAAAATTGCACACGTCGCTTAAGCCAATTTTATTCGATTTCCATAACATTTTCTTGTTTGTGGCATTTCCGTAAAATATGCTTTCCGACAAATTGAACTTATCTCGGATTCCTTTGTAAACGCATTATTGCATAAGCTTAGTAAGTTAAGATTTATGTCAACGTTTCCTTATGCAGTACACGATTTATTTTATTTATTATCTTACTCTCAAGTGATTGCCTGTTGCTTGATATCCCCGGTGTGTCTGTGCTTGATGTGTATGTTACCAAGCTGCCTACCTGTCTCTTACCCACTACCTCGTCCATACTGGTTACAGGAGACAGTTGGTCGTTGCAGTAGGGGACAAGTGCACGGTCCATCTGGCCGTGTTAGCATCTATGAGTGGTTCCACGCACTCAGTGTGGAGCGGACTGCTGTCCAGCCACCGCCTTGTGTGTGCTTGATTCCCAAATACAGCGTGATGGTGTTTGCTTAGGAAGGAGTTTGAGCCGGCTTCGTTGATGAAACGCGGCACCCATCCACGTGCCTCCCGGTCTTATTCCTTCAGGTTTACACTGCATATGGGTTGTGTGATTGGAGCTGCGGATAGAGCAGCGCAAGCCACCCATGGTTTCTCTGTAGGCGCAAGCGTCCTGTGGTTGGCCACGTTGACAGGCAAAGCGGAAACCGGATGCCGCCAACTATATATATATATTGATATTCTCAAGACAACACACCATCACCCTGTTCAGCTGCTCCATCCGTTTCTATGACAACAAAGCAGGGAACGCAACCGTAACCTACCTTAGGGCTAACAAAAAGGGAACGCGAAATCCACCCTCGTACAGACCCATCAAATTTTAGTGTCCACGCATTGCAGGTAGTGTGCGTTCATCGACACGTTCCCCACATTGGCGCGGAAATTAGAACCGATATGGACGACGAACAACACTCCCTCGTTTTATATTTCGCATACGTATTTGCCTTTCCAAATTCCTCACCTATACCCCAGCTATCTCGTCAACTCGTACCTGTTATAGCCTCCACAAGTCCGTTGGCAGGTTCTCAACCCCCATGTATTACAGAAACCAGTTCTGCTCCTATTGGACTAATACTATAAGTAGCACGACGTCACACGAATTTATTTAGCAGATTCGTTAATGACTACAACTTACGAAAGCATCTATACCCATGACACAGTGATCCGCTTGCCTACTTGACCGTTTTGCATTCGTCCGTAGCATACGCTTGAGCAAACTGATTGGGGTTGAGCCTTGATGCAATGCCTTTTTCCTCATCGACCTCTTATACGTACGCCGTCTTTCCATTGCCTTTGTATTTTAGTGGACAGTCAGTCGGTTATTTATATTTGCACAAATGTTATAAATTGTTTTAATGGTACCCGGATAGTAGAACAATTTAGGTAAAAATTTCCATAACATAATAAAAGGAGGGACGACAAATACACACCAGCATAACAAGAGCTTACAATTACAGCCCTTACATCGCTACACAGCCTAACACTAGCTTTTATCATTCTTTTTCCATTAAGTGCGATTATCACATACGCCAGGCATACTTTGCGGCTATTCAAGGGTGCACATTCAGGCACATTTGATTCGCCGCATCCCCCTACACATTTTGCCTCTACTGTTTACCCACGCGGTATATCACAGTAAGCCCGTGGCTACAAACAGCGCATGGGTATATTCCGATGCACCCCTGCCGTTCCAAACACCCAACGCTAATGCAGGGTGAAATCCGAAGAAATATGACGCGGTGGAAGGTGCCTGGGACAACGGATTCCGTAAAAAAGCAGGGAACCCCTGATACAACTAAGAACACCATTGCAGTGCAGTTGGGATAACATAAGCTTTACCCCATTTGCTGAACTGCAGTCCTTGCAAGGCTGTGTATGTGAAAACGTGATGCAATCTTAGGCAGGGACAAATGGGCATAACCACGGAACACAACAGCCAAATTCTATAGGCACCTGGAGCCAGCTTCGACGAGGTACCGCTACATAGACGTGGAACAAGGTTAGCAACATACATATGTAGGGCAGACAAACAATATATCTCTAATAACGCAGGTACAAACTAAAGGGATATGTCCAGTCATTACGCTATGCCGACCTACCCCCACCTTTAAACCGCATATGAAGTAAGTTGGTCAGCAAACAAAACGGAACTACTTGAACCCGCCCTAATTTTCGCCAAATTCTTTATTTAAAAGGAACAAACGTTCAACAGCATTTCCACAAGCAACGTATAGAAGTGGGCGACATCATACAAAACCCCTGAACCTACTTTACACAACAAAAGTTGCATACACAACAATTTATCCTTTTAAAACAATCTAAATTAAGTATCGGTAGCGTTCCACCAACTACCGTGAAGAAAACACACAAATGCCACATTCTCCTCAGCATTTAGCATCAAGCACGGTAACCCTCTATGTGTGTTTCTATTTACGTATACCTATATATAGATAAATATAGGTATATATGGTTGGTGGCATCCGGTTTCGGATTTGACTGTCACTGTGGCAAGTCACAGGATGCCTGTGCCTACAGAGGAACAATGCGTGGCTTGCGCTGTACCACCCACAGCTCAAACCACATACCCCATAACCAGTCTAAACCCGAAGGAATAAGACCGGGAGGCATGTGGATGGGAGCCACGTTTCATCAACAGAGCCCTCCCACACTCCTTCGCAAGCGCGCTGTATTTGGGAAGCAAGTGCACACAAGGCGGTGGCTGGACCGTAGTCCGCTCCACACTAAGTGCTTGGAACCACTCTTCTAGCCCAGCACGACCACGAGGACCGTGCACCCCGTCCCCTCCAGCAAAGACCAACTATTTTTTAGAGACAGTATGGACGAGGTAGTGGGTAATAGAAAGGTAGACACCTCGTCAACATGTATATCAAGCGCAGCCGGACCGGTGATGTCAACCAACAACAAGTCACTTGAAATAACAGTAAGAAATAAAATATATCTATTAAAGAATATGGCTAGGCAGACATAGCGCTTCTCTGAATTAGCATCTGAAGTATTTTAAATAAGTAAATAGATAAATAGTATATTCTTGAAGTTGTCGAGACACACCAAACCAGGCACGATCAACATTTACATGCAATTATATTTTGCAACAAACACGTTTCTGTGTATATAATCGGCAGTAAGCCGAAAGTTGTACAGGCTTTGGGAATTGAAATATTAATCATGTGGAATAAAGTCCTAAATGCCTGCCGACACGATGGGTTCTAGTGTGCATATTGTAAACAGTCTGGGCATTACTTGTGTAGTGAAAACGATACATATAGGCATGGAGTATCTCACTCTTGAACGTGTCAGGAAAATATTAAATTATGATTCTAGTCGACTTACCAGTATGTAGTTGTGGGCAGGGACTTCGTTCACTAGCGAATCACATCCGCCACATCGCAGTGTTGTTAGAAGAAAATTTGTGGCTTTTTATAGGGGGAACGCTTGCCAGGCGAAAATCCCACCACGTCCTGGAACACTGTCAGAAATCCGTTTGGACACTAATGTAAAACTGGCAGTGCAGCTTGCCAACTGAGTTCACTCTCGGTTTTCCGCAGTCAATTGACTTCCAATTTCCTCTGTTATTTGAGCAGGTATCTTTGGTCAGGGTCGCCATAATGGCTGAGGCCCATGGAAGGTGAGAGCTTCATGAAGAGTCTTCTTTATGAGCGTCCAAGTAAGCAAAATGTCGGTTTTCTGCGTCTGGATTTTTCAGGTATGCATACTTTTCAGGAGTGTGAAGGCCTCGTGTCCAGCTATCATACTGGACAACGGTCTTGGTATTTAGTGCAGTAGTATCCATTTGTTGTACAGCCATGTTCTTTGTAGGTCCTTGTGGGTTATATCCTGTCCCGGGCCAACCTCTTTCTCGTTCCAATCCCAGATCCCAAGAAGTTCCGGATCCCGGAGAAAAAGGAAGGTGAGAGACAAACAAGGCCACAAAGAACAGGTGTGGAAACAAACATTGTTAAAGTCCTATGGTATAACATTTAGTGGAGACCAATGATGTACAATGTGCAACAACTATTGTGCTGAAAGTGTCTGTTGAATGTGCTTAGAAAAGAATGGCCGTACGGGTTGGCTGCAACCATCTACGTGGAATACAGAGCGTTGCGCCATTGAGCAAAAAACGCAGTATCCGTTTGCTATGATGCAACTATTGCGTGGGAAGGCAGAAAGCAGAATTCAAAGATCAGTGGCCTTTGTATGGTGGATGAAGAGCTGGTAGTCAGCCTACTTCCATAAGGAGCGCAGAATAAGTAAGTGAAGGTATAAATGACTTGCGACGAAAGAGATTCAAAGGTCAATTTTTGGTAAGTCAGCGGATAAATAGGACTCAAGCGCTGAGTAAAATTCTTCTGGGGATCAAGCCAGAAAGACGACACGAGGGTATTAAGAGTATAGCGCGTTGGCCGACTGAGATGCGAAAAGCCTGTGAGAGAGCTTACCTCCTACATAAGTAAGTGTCGAAACCTTTGCTGCAAAAACGGACACAGAACACTAGGTGAGAAAGGATTGATCGATAGAAGTGAAGTAATAAAGATCAGTTAAAGGAAAGCGAGCGTGCGTAACAAATGTATACGTAGCGTCGCGCAGAGGCACGAGTTATTCCAGGGTGCTAAGAAAATAGTATTCGGATGTGCCGACCCAGGAAAAGCCGGTGAGTCTGTTGGACTCATACATGGGTAAGTGTCGCAAACATGGCAGCGAATAAGTGAGAAATGAACAACTATAAATGAGAAGTTAACGGGCGTCTGTGTGCTGACCAGATGAGAGGAGTGATGAACTGAAAAGCTAAGAAAGGTTAATCGACGGTGGAGCAGCGAATAGCTGAGGACATCAAAACATGAGGCCTAACCGCAGCAGCTAGGGTGCTAAGATAATAGTACCAAACTGGATAGAGCCAGAGAATGCTAGCCCGAAAGCTCGTGGATTGCAGGTAAAAGAGCCTAAGACAATACAGCAAGTAAGGGATAAATGAACATCTAGAAATCTGAGGCAAAACAGCGGCTTGCGCTGAATACATGTATATGCTTGCACGCCAGAAGGAAGCTAAGTGACGTTTAGTGATAGAAGGACAGCGGACGAGAGAAGCGCAAGCATACAATGAGGTTAATAAATAGTTCAGGTCATAAGAGACTGAGACGCATCGGCGCGCAGCTAATCAAATCATGCTGGGGTGCTAATGGAATATAACTAAGGAGACCTAAGCCGGAAGAAGCCAGTGACGGAGCTGAACTACAATTAATTAGGCGCCGAAGATGAGTAGGTGACAGCCGTGCATCTAGCAAGGAAGCCTGTGCCGGGAAAAGCCGGTGAGAGAGTTGGACTTTAGTATAAGTAGGTGTCATAGACGTAACGAGTAATAGATAAACGAACGTATAGAAAGTAGTGATTGTGTGCGGACTACTTTAGTTAAGTTTGCTCCACGGAAGAGAGCTAAGAAAGGTATAATGAAGAAAGAACAGCGAACGAATGATGCGCAAGCATACATTACGGCTGTTAGATAGTTCAGAGCGTAGAGGCTAAGACACAGCGACTTCCGCATAATCAAATTATGCTAGGGTGCTAATGAGAAAATACAGAGGTAGCTGGAGCTCGGTAAAGCCGGCCGGCCGATGAAAAAAAGGAATGAAATCAGAAAGCGATATAAGAAAGGTTATGGTATGGATGAGAAGGGTTTATTGGTAAAGAGTGGAAAAACCCACGAGGAATTCCATGTGACGTACAAAAACGTTGGGTCAGCCGAACCAAGATTTGTAACGTCGAAGAAATCTAAGTGCAATCGGATAACAAGTGGCCGATCCGGCGAGACTGGATTAGTCGGCGCATAGGAATAGCAAGTAACAAAAGGCAGGGAAAAAGGCCACAACAATAGAGGGTGCACGAGTCTAGCAGCCTCACGGGGTAGGGGAAGCAGAGCGTTGAGTCTGCATAGCGTATGTCGCTTAAGTCTGGGTTGCATGGGAGCAATCAGAGGGAAGGAAATTGAGCAGTGGGACTAGATCACCTCAGGGTGGTGAGATCTGGCACACCATTTGAAGAAGAATTGAAAACAGAGCACGATAAAATATAAGTTAGCGTCAGGATGAGAAAGGTTTATTGACGAAAGGTGGTTAGCAACGAATACGCGATAAGTATATAATGTCCAGAAGTGACTCAGAGAATCCTACAAACGCGATAAAGTTAACAAGATAAGCACAATTACCGTAATCAAGGTGGAAAGTTAACAGAAGTTCATTCTGGTAGACAGAGCAGACCAATTGAGTGGGATGAAATTTATCCAGCCTAAAAAGAGGCCTAGCTTAAGTGTAAGTAGGTTTAACCCAGCTGCGGTGAGGAAGCATCATGAAAGCAACATCAGCCTCAGCATGGGGCAATTAATACACATACATATTATTACACATATACATATACATGTACAGACAGATATACATATATACATAAATAATTATGTCCACACGCTTATCTGCATACATTTATAAATATTTAATTAAATATTCATAAATATCTAAGGGTTACTCCATACTTATATATTAATTTAAGTAAACATGCATCCAGATATACATATGTATGGCATAGAATTATACATGCCCAGATATAAGCATACATATATACATATACATATACATACATAATTCACACTGAGTATAGAGAGATATATACACTCCAAACATTACACGCACCGTATTATTAATGTAAATGTTCATATATGAATATACGTATATAAATATGGACGGATGCATATGGTTAGCGGCATCCGGTTTCTGATTTGCCTGTCAATGTGACCAGCCAAAGGACGCCTGCGCCCACAGAGAAACCACCGGTGGCTTGCGCTGAAACGCCCACAGCTACATTCACACAGCCCATATCCAGGGTACAGCAAAAGGCATAAGACCGAGAGACATGTGGCTGGGAGTCAAGTTTCATCAACGGAGCCGGCTAACATTCCTTTACTGGCAAAACAAGCATGCTGTATTTGTGAATCAAGCACGCACAAGGTGGTGGCTGGACCGTAGTCCGCTCCACATAGAGTGCATGGTACGACGCTTTGCTCATAGCAAGGCCACAAGGACCGTGCACCCGTCCCCTAGAGGCAGTATGGACGAGGTAGTGGGTAAGAGACAGGTAGGCACCTTGTCAGCATGCACACCGAGCGCAGCCACACTGGGGATATCATGTAACCGCTAATTACTTACAAAGACAAGTTGAACTACATATATTTGGATAATGTATACAGATACAGTGGCATAAATCATACCTAAATAGGAGTATTGTTTGAATTGGTTACGAAAAATCCGCGATAAATTTAAGTGGTCAGAAAATATATTTTAAGGAACTGCTGCAACCTCGACAGTTTTATCGAAAGTAATTACATTTGGCCTATGCCGCGTGTGTGAAATTTAGGAGATAGTACAAGTAGACATTAATAGTAGAAAAATTAATTAGGAGAACGTTGCAACTCCAGAACTTGAAATGAAGCAATTCAGCATGCAAGCACGCGGTTAGTAAATCACATGCAGCAGATCTACGAACGCTGCGCCGGTTCTGCCTACGTTCACTGCAGGACACGTCGTCGCTTCGGTCCGTGTCGCCGAGTGGCCTCGCTTATGGCTCACTATGCCTGCCGGACTCAGGCAATCACGACCACATGTGCTACAGCACCATGCGATCGAGATCGATGGAGTACAACCCGTTAGCGGTTGTCGCTTCCGCACTTGATGCCTCTTCTCCGTATTTATGAATACTTTCTCCCGCACTTCAGCAACTGCTTTCGGGATCAAATCGCTTTCGGTTCCCTTGGCCTGCAATCAAGCTTAGAACGTGAGTGGTTTACTTTGTTCATGTCTTGGTAACGAGGTTTGGTTTCCCCAAATGCCGCTTACCCATACTCAGCTAACCATATAAATGTTGTTACGGTGTTCGCAGCGGATTCATACGGCTCACATAACCAAGCCACGTCAGGTGTCTCAGCAAAAGTATGCAGTCCACTACATACATTTCACTTTGTCTCTACGCTTCGGTGTTCGAAACCTGTCACCCCAACCGATGCGCAGGATCCGTCGCAAACACTGTTTATTGAACCGATCGAGATATCCCACATCCCGCTGGTATATCGTCAACGTTTCACTGCCGTATAGCAGAACGGACAGCACCATGGATTTGTGCACCCTTAGCTAGGTGCTAATGGTAAACTGGTGGTTGCTCCGCACCCCTTACTCTGACTTCCCAACTGCTGCCAATGCCTTAGGGGCAAGGACACAAACATCACTGTGAAGCTGCTGGTCAGTCGACATCACCCTCCCAAGGTAGCGAAAGCAAGAGATTGTTTCTAATACTTCAGCACCAATGCTGATTTGCGGAAATATGGAAGATTTCACCTACGTGAAGGCTGAAAGAGACCGACGGTTTCCTTTGTTGATGCGGACTCCGAATTTGGCAGCTGTCGAAGCCAGTGTACTAGTAATGAGCTGCAACGCATCCGCGCAGTGTGTAAACAACACACAGTTGTCAGCAAACAGTAACTTACGGACAGTTGTCTCAACGAAGATGGCTTCACTCCGAAACGATGGATGTTCAGCAACCCACCATCAATACGTGCCCCACACGAACACTGTAGGCACAGGCCGCATCATTCGCACAAGACATCAATGCATGAAGTTATGTAGCAAACAGTGCAGGAAAAAAGACAAGTCTGGCTTCACACAAGTGGCAAGGCAGTCACCCGATGTCCATTCACTCAGGTGCACTCTCGCCCGCATACTACTGTGCAGACATACAATAAATTTACAAACATACATGTGCAACTAAACTTACTCAACACCAGTCACAATGCCTCGTGGTTCACTGTATCATATGTCTTGGCGAAATCAGAAAGCGAGTACAACGACCGATGTCGTTCTCTGCGCTTCTTCTGCAACGTGCGAGCCGCAAACACCATATCTGCAATCGTGGCATCAAGCACTTCGTTAGTCATGCCGCGGAACCAAACGTAGCAAATGAGCATATGGGTACATATGGTATGGCAGCATCCGTATGCGGATTTGCCTGTCACTGTGGCCTCCATGGGGACAGACACAGGACTCTCGCGCCTACAAAGCTGACTATGGGTGGCTTGCGCTGCTCCACCCACAGTTCCACCCACACACCGCAGTTCCGGTGTAAACCCGAAGGAATAAGGCCGGGAGGCATGTGGATGGGAGCCGCGTTTCATCAACGGAGCTGGCCCACACAAGTTCAACAAACAGAACAGATGCATTCCGGCCCAATTGGGAAATCATGCACTCCAGACGTACACATGTCTGTGGCTGGACGATAGACCGTTCCACACAGGAAGGAATCAGTCTTTGAGCCTAGCCCCGTCAAGAGGAACGTGCACTCTGTCTCCTGGAGACAGCATGGATGGGTAGTGCTAAATATACAGGTAGGCACCTTGTCAACATTCACAGCAAATGTATCCACACCGTGGAGACAAACAACAGCTACTTCTGGACTGCAAGATTACTCAGCACGCAAGCAAGCTACTACATACGCCGCCCTATTGGCCTGGATTAGAAACTCGGATGGGTGCGTACACATCATGCTTCTATTCCGCTTTCAATTGTACCTTCTCCTGTACCCGAGCAACCGCCCTTATGATCAGTCCACGGAGTTCACAACAATCAACTTTGCCTTGGATTCGCAACACATAAAACCAAGATGAGTTTGTCATAAACCTATCTTCTTCATGTTCTACTGATGTTATTTTCGGTTTGCTCGAGTGCCATTTCCTTCACTAGTTTAGATGTACAAAAGCAGTATGAGTATCCACGTGGAATACATTCAGTATACATACATATATGGATTGGGGTCATTCGTGTCCAATGGCAGTTCGGATACAACGTATGCACATGCGTTTACCCAAACTTAAGTTTGAGCTGTCACAAACTGGATAGAGACACATTAGTCAGCATCAACAATAGTACGACAAACGTGTACGGGTTTCGTTTGGGGTCAGGCTACCAACCACTTTCGCAGGCATTAAAATAAGTACCCAATACGAACTGTTGATGTTTCCTTCAACATTTAGAAGTGACAACCTTAAATCTTGGGCAACCATATTTGAAGGAACCCGATATAGCAATAGTGAAGCAACTGCTAGGTAGAAGGATAACTAAACTACTGGTACAGTAAAAAAGTGTGCACTTAGGTGTTACCCTCTACATGCACAGTCCGATTTGAGTAGCTGATGGGAGAGAGCACAAAGCATGCGAATGCCATGCAGTGTCCACTTTTGGCCCTCTGTTCTTCTGACGGGTTCGATCGTCAGCTGCCCGAGTTATATGCACCTACTCAAAGAACGATTGATGCGCAACCTTTGAGATTGACAAATGACATCAAGTAAGTCCCGCTGCCCACTGTCAAACATCTGACTTTCCAGACAGTGTTCCAATTTTTTGCGCAAATGTCCAAGTACTCAAGCGTTTGTACATACCGACGTGTACTGTGCTGTGACTATAAGCCTTTTGCCAACGAGCTATATATATATATATAGTACGTTTCGGGTGCAGCCATTCGGTGCTCGTAAAACGATTGCTGCTATGCGCCGATTCCTTCCAATGTAATATACTAACACACTGCCGTACGATTCCCGTTAGGTTCCCGTTAGGTCCATCCCAAGCATTGGCTATGTGCAATGCAACTTCTGGTAGGTATCGCTGCGCATCCGCTTTCCATCTGCTTGGTACGTGCGTTTTCATAAGCCCCGGTAAATTCAGTATGCCTGATGAACAACTGGAAATATAACTATGCTCACAGTCATCACTAGCCTGCGGAGGGGAACATGAAATGGCGACAGCGTGATAATCGCTAGTCGGTTACTTGTCGGGATTGTTCACTTTCCACAGAATTTTCAAGGTAATTTCTCTTCGAATGCGTAATCCAATATGCTCACACAGGGGATACTCGTTAATCCATGGGTTCCAAATATCAAACTGTACCCTTTATGCGTACTGTAAGCGGCAAAGCAATGATAACCTTTTGGTTCAAACGTGTCCATCCAACTAGAAACATACACAATAATTAGCCACCCCGGCATTAATATGTACCAGGCACACAAATCGCTCAGAAACACCGCTCGCAAGTCAAGTACGAATGAGCTCAAGGATGAACTGAACCATTATTTTGCGATGCTCCGGCTCTCTAAGCGTCATGCTAGTTAGCATTGAGCAGCCACTCAAGGTACTGTTATGGTAAGTAATACCATGGAGCTTACGTAGTGATGTGAATCGCGGCCGAATAATAATACGAAGAGAAAGATGTCGTAGCTCACTGTTTCGGTAGGTAACCATAATAGACTCCGCTTGAGAACGTAGCAAGAATAGCATAGGGCATGAGGAGTACAATATTGTACAAGACGAGATGTGAAGTCATCGCGAGATACAACCGCGGTAAATAATCCTAATAAAGTTAGGTTACCTGTGGATCATCCGTTCTTGGCATGTGCAATAAGGATACCACATTGCATCGTCAGTAGTTAATCATTCCAGAATAAAACTGTACCCAAACGTGTCAAATTTTATAACATAGAACTTTAACAATGTTTGTTTCCACGCCTGTTCTTTGCGGACCTGGTTGTTTCTCACTTCCCCTTCTTTCCGGGGTCCGAAACTGCTTGGGATCTGGGATTGGACCGAGAAAGAATTGTTGCAGGGGACAGGACACAATAACCCAAAAAACCTACAGAGAACATGGCTGTACAACAAATGGATACAACGGCACTCACTATCACGACCGTTGTCCATTAATGATAGCTGGACACGATGCCTTGATATAACCTGACAAATTCAGACACACGAAACTGATGTTTTGTTCACCTGCACACTCACAAGGACGACTCTTCGTGAATCTCCCATCCTCGCTTAACCTCAGCGATTATGGCGGCTCTCACCAAGATACCTGCTCGACTAACAGAGGAAATTGGAATTCATTTGACTGTGCATAACCGAGTGTGATATTAGTCGGCAGGCTGCTCTGCCAGTTTTACATTAGTGTACAAACGGATTTCTGATAGCGGTCCAGGACATGGTGGGTTTTCGCCTGGCAAGCTTTCTCCCTATAAAAAGCCACAAAGGTCCGTCTAACAACACTGCGATGTGGCGGATGTGACTCGCTACTGAACAACGTCACTGCCCACGACTACATACTAGCAAGTCGACTAGAATCATAATTTAATATTTTCCTGACACGTTCAAGAGTAAGATACGCCCTGCCTACATGTATCGTTTTCACTACACATCTAGTGCCTTGACTGAGCACTACGCATGCTAGAACCCAACGTGTCCTCATTCCTTGGCGACTTTATTCCTCACGATTACTGTTACAATTTCCGCGGCCTGTACAACATTCGGCTTACTGCAGATTATATACATAGTGACGTGTTTGTTGCGAAATATAATTGCATGTAAACGTTGATCATGCCTAGTTTGGTGTGTCTCGATAACTTCGAAAATAACATAGTTATTTATTTATTAATTTATATGATGCAGAAGGAGTAGGCAACTTTTCATGTTAGCAGAGAAATAGTGTGATTATATCCAATGCAGGCTATCCGTGTCGTAAGTTAAAACCAGAGCCGTTATAATCGTCTCTTGTCCGAGGTGAGCGAGAAGCAACAGCGATGTAGAACCACCATGCCTGGTGACAGACAGTGGTGTGTTACTATTGATTTTCCCCCGCTCATTTGTTCTGACCGCTAGCAAATGTCGACCAATTCATCAGTGCCTGGAATCCTACCTGTACGCAAGCATTTTTATTTGGATGTCACAACGTGTTGCCGCTGTTCCGGTAGCAAACTTGATGACTTGTCTGAATCTCAGTGCGTTTACCTGAAAGCGGCAGCAGTAAAAGCGGGCGTGCGTACAGAGACCGAAACTGATGCTGAGATACCTTGACCTTATATTGCAATCCGCAATAAGTCACGGTCTTACAAGAGAAGAAATGTAATAAATCCATTTGTCAAGTGGGAATGTATCGAGATACGAACAGATGTTAGCGGGACTTGTAATTTAGTCGAGTCCCATTTAGACCTCGATTCATCAGATAATGGTGTCGCGCGAGTGAAAATGCTATCAGTCTGTCATTTTGAAGTGTGGCGCTTACAAGTGTTTCTAAATGGCTTCCACTTAGTCCTTCCACCTGAGACATCAGTTGACATACCAAAGGTCCCTGGTTCGAGTTGCAGGACTGCAGTGTTGCGAACGAGCATTTGTTCACGCTTGTATATGGACTACCACCAACTAGATGTAGAAACAATAACCTTCATGAGCAATAACATCACGAACGTGCGCGGGTATGGATTGAATGTAAAGAAAACAACCATATTCCACTAGCGTTGGAAGACCTCACGTTTACTTCTCTAAGCAACCAATACGGCTGTCATTGGTTAGTTACCATTTAAGCTTTATCCTAAAAGTGGCATCTATAAATTCAGTCAGAAGTGTGCGCATCAACAACAGCTAGAGACAGATGGAGAGAACGGGAAACGACTGCCAGCAGTACGGTTACCAAGTGGAATGATAAACAAATAAGAGGTACCATAAAACGGGGAGATCCTATCGTTAGTGTCTGCTGCAGATGCCGTCTGCTATATGCGTTAGAAGCCGGTAATATCACAACTTATCTGATAACAGCGATGACGCGCTCACCGAGTGGATATATCTGGCAACTATCACTGCGTCCTGTCCTACATTCGGCTCAGGAAAAGTGCTCAAACTCTTTTAGCCAGTTTACAAGAAGTTTCCTACATAACATCCAATTACCCCACCGTTGGCGGATGTGGCTATACTCAGCCGTAGCGATAAGCTATTTATGCAAACGAAGAACTGCTTTTGAGTCTCGCTTAACACATAAGAACGCCCTGGTCCAGCCAAAATGTTAACTACGGTACAAGTAAACAAACTACAACTGAAGTACAATATGTGTATACGTCAGTCCTGGTAGAAGCGAGGCAAATCACACGGGCGAGACAACGTGTGCGTGCTTGCAAGGCTAGTTGTTGGACACTGAACACCGGAAGCACCCGAAACTACGGATGTGCTAAACCATATTCGGCCATACCACTGCTTGCAACCAGCACACCGTTACCATAAATTTTATATTTATACATCAACATAGTCCTGTTCAATTTACTTTGCAGTTTGCTCGGCCCGTTTTTCTTTTTTCCATTGTTATAAAGGAAAACATTACCTGCACGCAACACCTCAGTGGACAAACTTGCCATGCTCACCTGGACACCGCATAAACACAGAACAAAGAAATCATTCGCACTTCGCAAGCCTGATGCCCTAAAGGAACCCAGAAAACAAATCAAATCAATACAAGTCACCTGAGTTATCCGACTTCAACAGCGCCAACGGCTGGCGAATGACTCCGAAGGAGACTACACAAACATGGGAAACAAATTGGCGAAACCTGACTGCAAATATCCGCGAGGGTAATCGGTCAGATGCAATCTTGTTAATGTCATATCACCAATCGGCAGTGTTCCAGGACATGGTGCGTTTACGTCTAGCAAGCATTTTCCCTGCAAAAGACCACAAATGTCTACTTAACAACACTGCGACGTGGCGGATGTGACTCGCTACTCAAAAAGGCACTGCCCCAATCACACAGTGGCAAGTTGACCGATACCACATTTACAAATTCTATGCATATATCTGCTTTTGTACGAACACGCCTACACATTTGATCAGTTACATGCCACTATTCTTAAATACTTTTGCAGCTTCTCCCTCATGCTTCACTCACCTGACTCGCCCTGTGCACACAACCTCCTCGGACTAGTTCCTCACCAACATACTCCACATAAGTGATCTGATTCTTATCTCTACATCTCGCATTCTGTGGACGTAGACCTCGTACAACCTTTGGTCCATATGGGCCCACACTACTGACTTTATCTGTACTACTCCCGCTCTTGATGCTGCTAATCATGCTACCACGTACAATATTACAATATGCTGATCATGCTCAAAAGACGTGCCTCGCTTTGTTGAGAAGAAAATAGATATTAATTTGTTTATTTAACTTCATTCCAAAGCGAGGAAGCGTTGTAAAGGCCTTGGACTCCAGGTATAATTGTTGATCCCTACACCCAAGTTGTTCCACCGAATGCACGAACAAATGCGGAATATTGTAAGCAGCAAGCGCTTGGTAGCCAGTAGTGAACGCAGCCCATTCACATATATCTATATATAAGTACATATATATTCATATTAGGTAATTGCAGTATTGTTGCATTTCTATACTTGTATAAACTTCATTACATGTCCTTAAATTTCCTGGTGTGTCTACCTCAGCAATGTCACCTCACAGCAACCGGGATTACCCATTAGCACCTTACATTTGCTTGATGCGTTAGTGTAGCATTTATTAATCATTTATATGAGTATCCATCAATATCATTCACCGGCTCCCTCAGACAGTTCGGTAAGCGATCACCTTATTGGACGAGGCAACATTTGAATGAGTTCACGCCTTCTAACAAGTAATTAAATCTGCAACGCAATTCATGATTCCTCTGTTTTCGCCTTACAAGTACCACAAATTTAGAGAACCAGTGACGCCTCATTGACGGTAAATTCCAAAAAACACATCCACAAAATTCAGACAGGAGATCCGAAGCTCCGTTATCCAAGGAAGTAACTTCCATTTATCAGTTGCTTCAATCCAGTATAACCCTTGCACGCAGGAACAAATCGCATAAACTTTTCTTCGCCCCACAACAGATCCTTTCAAATATCACGAGTATTTACCATTTCCTGCTTCTGAATATGTAGTGAGCTTTAACTACAACGGTAGTAATCACCTTACTTTAGCAGAAGCGTTATTAGGAAGAGAATCTATCTACTTTCAATTTCCATTCTTTCACAACGTCATCATTATCAATATCCCATGCACCCATTCAAACAATCATGGACGTCACCAAAGACTATGACCGTAAAACCCGTCCTCTCCCTTACAAAAAATAGCCCCCACATGGAGCTGCTTGTTGTATCCCACCGCGGCGTCGTGTGTGTATTGCGCGCGTTGGATCAGACAATCAAACATACCATACACATCATCAATCTACAAACAATCTCTAGGTATATAATAAGGTACTATTATTTCATATTTTACATAAAATATTTAGGTAATCCGACGGAATCACCAGACTGCTACGAAGTGCACGCAGCTCTGCATTTATTAATGCTCAGCCTGGTACGCGAACTTAGCGTACGTGATGAGAAAGCGGGGTCAGCTGAGGTCGGAGTTGCATGGAGCACATCTTTACACTCCGCCAACTACTCCAGCGTCTTTAAACAGCTGGCGGGTCATCGATCGTCGTCTTCATACACATCCGAGCCGCGCCTGACTCAGCTGATTGAGCTGCTCCTTCGAGGTGTCTATTGATGAGTGCCCGAGAAATATGTCATCTTACTTCAAGCCACATACTCTTAAACCTCGAGCGGAGTGTGGGTGTACAGCAAACAATCGCCCACTTTTGTTATCACCAGTGGTGGAAGACAGGATTTCTCAGCATACCCTTCGTGTTTAAGTTGGCTACGGACAAAATCCTGGAGCGTGAGCTGGAGAACTGTAAATCTAGTGGCGTTGAGCTGCTTTCGGGAACCGACTCTGGCATGCTGAATATGCAGGCGACATCGCCGGGATCTAAAATTCCTCGCAGGTCGCGCAAGATGTCCAGTGAAGGTAGGAGGTGTCTGTCTCCCAGTTTCGAATTAATTTCGCCCCATTGAAGTGCCAAGTCTTCGTGCAGGTCTGGCTAGGAGCTGATCCTAGCCTTACACTTTCGGTTCATTTATTGGTAGTGGTGGACCCGTTCGTTTAAATCGGGAGCTGCCTCAGCGCAAATGGTTTAATGGATGAGGTCCAGTTGTGCGTCTCCAATGCTCGGGTCGCTTTCTCCATTCTTCGCCATCTGGCGCAGAGCTGATCTGAGTCTAGCACTGAAGGGCCGTGTTTACAATACCACAGTGAGAGCGGTTTTCCTCTGTAGCTGCAAGACATGGCCTTTTCGCGTAAAGGATGTTAAGAGGCTGTTTAGTTTTGAGCACCGCTGCCTTCGGAGCATTGCTGGTGTACGACGGCAACATCAAACTAGGAATGAAAATATTCGACAAAGGACTTTCAGATAAGACAGACTTGGTCGGCCACTGAGCAGTATAGTTTCTCCGAGCAGATTCCAGTGGCTCGGGCACATGCGCCGTATGCCTACTCATCGCTTGCCTCGCCGTGAAATCATCTCGCACGCAAAATACGGCTTGAAGCGTGAGCAAGGTGACCAACATATTAATTGGGCCAGATGCATGAAGGAGCCAACATCAAAGCTGGCCGTGTTCGGACGCTCTCGGCTCCCTGGCTGCAGTGTGAAGGATCGGGAGCACACATGACTGGAAGCACACTCGGAGATGGCAAGCAATAGTGCACGCTGGGGGACTCGTTGTGACCCAATAGTTTAACGAACATCAGTTTACTGCTTTTTTCCTTAAGTTGTGGCACCATGCCTATGGTTTTATTGGTCGCTTTGGACATATATATATATGGTTGGCGGCATCCAAATTCGGATTTGCTTGTCACTGTGGCGAGCCACAAGGCGCCTGCGCCTACAGAGGAACCGCGGGTGGCTTGCGCAGCACCACATACAGCTACATTCACACATCCCGTATCCAGTGTAAACCCAAAGGAGTAAAACCAGGAGGCATGTGGATGGGGGCCCAGTTTCATCAACGGAGCCGGCCCACACTCTTTTATTGGCAAAAACAAACATGCTGTATTTGGGAAGCAAGTGTACACAAGGCGGTGACTGGACCGCAGTCCGCTCCACACTGCTTGCGCGGAACCACTCTTCGAGCCTAGCAAGGCCACGAGGACCGTGCACCCCGTCCACTCCAGCAACGACCAACTGTCCCCTAGAAGCAGCAGGAACGAGGTAGTGGGTAATAGACAGGTAAGCACTTTGGCAACATGCACATCAAGCACCGCTACACCGGGGATATCAAGCGACAGCCAATCACTTGAAACGACAGAAAATAAAATAAATCGAATAATGCATACAGATACGGTGACATAATTCTTCGCTAAATTAGCATATGAAGTAAGATGGTTAGCAACAAATCCGCGATAAGGAAAAAATGTCCACAATTTACTTAAAAATGCTACAAACGTAACAAAGTTACCTAAGATAAGCGCAATTAGCGCAAGCAACGTGGCCAGTTAATAGAAGATTATTCAGGTAGGCAGAACAAACCATATAAAGTGGAATGAAATTTATCCAGCTTAAAAAGACTTAGTTCAAGTGTAAGTTGGTTTAGCCCAAATACGGTGTAGTAGCATCAAGAATGCCACATCAGCCTCAGCATGGTGCATTATATATGTATATATATATATATGCCTCCATCATAGAGGTCTGAAATGGAATGGCATCAATTGATTTAAAATTAATTCATTGCCATCTCCCCGCTTCATGTGAACAGACTTTTTTGCCGAAGGCTTTCGTTGAGGACCCTAGTTCTCCTACTGTTTAGGCCTAGGCGCCCTGGCATTATCTCGGCCCACATACTAGCACGACCTTTTCAGAAATAAACTTCATCCTGCAGCAGCTGTCGCGAAGGCTAACATGGGTCGCCTTATCTGCCGCATACAACAGGTCGGCTAAGCGAAAACCTATTACTGCGGGACCAAGACTTTTTCTTTTTCACCTGTTTCTCTTATTCTCATACAGACCCAATTCCTAACCTACTTTCTATAATTCGCGTCGTACTTGCCAGCACGCAGTGCCAACCAGTGCAACTAGAGAAAAGCACCTGCAGCCACCATCACACAGCACCCATCGAATGCCTATCGGCAACAGCCCCTTATCAAATCAAGCTGTCCCGTTTCCCTTTCAGCGTGCACTGTTCGCACTCCAACACAAATAGGCTAACAGGCTGCATTCGCGCGCACCTTTGCACGCTAGGTATTGACGTGTGTTTTGTCCAAAGCTACGGTCACTGACCTTAATGGGGCCGTCAGCTTAGCTGCGTCCGGCTTGTTCTCTCGCTATTGGTCACATGTATTCGGAGACGCCGTTGCAGCACCCACGTGTCTACCTGGTGTAGACGTCCCTATAAGCTCCAAGGCTGAGCTATCATTGGTTGATTGGGTTTCGAAGAAAAGCCGTTTATGTGCATCCGGTCTGAAGATATCAACTTAGGTTGATGCTCAAAATAGTACAAAACGCAGTTTTTTGTGACTTACGCTTATGCTTCCGCTGATTGTAGGCGCAGGCTACCTGTGGAGGCCACAGTGCCAAAAATGTCCGGATCCGGTTGCCGCTAACTATATCTACACATATGGCGTACCTTATTGTGTATCAGTGCACTTGCGCTCTCTCTTATTGTTTCAATGAAGCATTGTTTCCTGCGACCAGTGGTGCGGATTAGCTGGAAAATTCTTGCGGTAATTGCCTCCTGCTCCTACTTCCTTCATTTCTTGAGCCCAACTGGTCCACTGGACTGTCTAGTCAGCACGTAGGCTGCTCTTTAGTTCCGGCTTAATAGTCCGTCTGGCCACTTTGTGCTCAGAGCCAGCCGAGAGGTTTTATCTGGATTCAAACAGGTTCACCTACCTCTCGGATATCCAAGTACTAGTGGGGTGACGATTTGTAATGCAACAACAAGATGCTCCTGCGTCGTGCACGGCTTCCGAGATTCTACTATACTGAAGCCTAGTGTGCACAGGACAGGACAGTGAAATTTCAGTATGCAGTGCATCTTGACAGTGTTGCTTGTCCGAAAGCTGAGACAATTTCTCATTTGCCAATCGGGGGAGATGCTTGGTGCGCCTCCGGGTAAAGTTCCTGGAGAAATGACCGGGTACCAAGACAGCTGCACCCTAGCTTTCTAACACTTTGCAGACATGCAATTAAATTTACAAATGTACTAGGACAACCACACTTACTCAACACCAGTCACGTGCCCCGTGGTTCACCGCATCAATGGCCTTGGCAAAAGCAACAAAAACAGGTACGAAGACTGACGTCCTTCTCAACACGTCTCTTGCAACTGACGAGCTGCAAACACCATATCTATAGTGACGCGACCCAAAAGGAATCCACATCGCTCTTCCGCCGTGTTGGGTTCCACAACCTGCCTGACGAGGCGATTGAGCAGGATTTGGGCAATCACCTTTCCCACAAAACTCAGCAAGCTGATAACAAGATAATGCGTGCAACATAGCTTGCTCGCTTTACCTTGTACAATGGCAGCAAAAAGCCTCTTTCAGCTCCGGAGGCACTCCTTCTCAATGCAAACGCGCTGCACCAAGTGGTGCAGCGCAGCCACCAAAGCGGCTCGGCCCTGTTTCAATACCTCGGGCGGGATCCCTTTGGCATCGGCGCACTTGCCGTTTCGCAGCCGATCAAGTACTCTCTGCGTCTCACCCAAAGTCGGTTTGTCCGTCAGACTCGCCTTCACGTCGTGCTGCTTGAGGCCGTTCGTTGTAGGCCAGTCGATCTCTGAACGGTTGTTCAAGGGAGAGTCAAAGTTTTTTTTCGTCAGATCTACATTATGTTTGCATTGTGCAGGTAGCGCCTGAACTACCATCGACCAGCGTCCTCAGCGGCTGTAACCTCGGTCCATACACCGTCTTCAAGGAGTCAAGGAACTCATGGTGTTTGCGGCCTTCAGCGTAGCATTCTATCTGCTTCGTCCTCTCCGTCCACTATGCATTGTAATGCCATGGAGCTCAAGGGTCATTCGCCGTCGTAGTTTGAGAAACTAGCCACTGTATTCTAAGTCACTGGGGTCTGCCACATGTGCAGCAAATGCTGCTTGCTTCTCACACACCAATGCATCATGCGTGGCATTGTTCTCATCAAACCAATCATGCTGCTTACCGTTTGAGCGCCCGATGGTCACGGCGGCAGCAGGTGTTACCTGCCCGCGTATGTGGTGCCACAGCTTGCCCAATGTGACTATGCATTTCGTATCACACAGGCGTGCATCCATCGCCTTCTCCACTTCAATATGTTTCTCCACAGTACCGAGGGAGAGAATGTTAAAGTTACGCCGATTCACAGCGGGAGTGTAAAACCGATTTACGCAAATATATGTACAGTTTGGTCCGCACCAAATTATGATCAGTGCCATACTCAGCTCCACGCAGTACACGTGTCAAACGCACTTCAGGCATATCACGCTAATGTACGATGACATGATCGCACAGTTGAGCCTAAGCATACCGTGGGTTAGATCATTTGCTATATCGTTTTACGCAGTGTAACCCGAGTGTTCGTGATTGTCAGGCCGTGAATGGCGCACGGTGAGAGCAGCCTGTCACCGTTCGCATTCGCCGAACCAATGCCATGCGGACCGATAACATCTGCCAGCACCAAGGTATCACGCCCAACGCGCGCGTTGAAATTACCCAGCGAACATAGTCCGTCGCTCCTCGGCACCGACCGTATGAAGGTGGATAGCTAGTATAGGATTGATCACGCCTGTCACCAGGGTATAACTTGTTCCGACTGTACGTGCTTACAAAAGTGGCAAACTTGCCTCTTCCGCGTCGTAGGCGAACGGTCATCGTTCGCGCGCTGATGAGTGTTGGTTCACCCGCCATCTGGCCATGGAGACGACCGGACATTGCAAACCCGACCCATGTTCACGTGGTGCTGAGGCGGCCTTGCCCACCCAGTAGAATGCGTAGCCAGCACCCGATTCATGCAATTTACCTTGCTCAGTGAGCTTGGCTTGACTGAGCGCCACAAGAGCAATGTAGTAGCGCGCCAGTTCCATCGCGACTAATGCAATGCGTCGCTCCGGGCGCTCACTCCAATTCCAGTCCAGTAGTGCTCTTTCCAGCACCCAAATCTGAATGCATTGCGCGCAGGCATAATATTACATCAATGCGCAACCGCATGCAAGGTGTCCGTTGTGTTTCGGTTGTTTGCTTGAGGGACAACACCCGGCGGCTTTGGCTCAATAGTCTGATCCACAAGGCAGTGTGGAGCTGGTCTAACTCTGGAAGGTGATTGCAGAGACAGATTAGAAACAGATTTAGGGCCGTCCAACCCAGCCTTTGAGGTATTGGAGCCATTCCATATACATATATATATATATATATTTATAAGAAACTCTGTGATAAAGATATCGTGCCAGCGGAATCATGGCAGAATAAAAATACAGTTGGAATAATAAGAAACAAACCAACAAAAACCATAAAAATAAAAGCCATATTTGTACAGCTTGCTACTCACAGATTTTGCAATTTTTCCGTTTGGCTTTAAGGGGAGTAAGGATGGACACCACTACGCATCACTTCACACGTCAGCCACTGACATGGTTTCAAAGTTCATCAACCAGCAATTAGCTCCCTCTCGGACCCCCAGATAGTCGACAACAACCGGCCGAGGCCAACTGTTTCGTCAGATTTATCATGCAAATTCGCCAAGTTTCAGGCTATCCTTCAGACTGTCTCGTCCAGCCTGTCCAGCAATCGCAAACAACGCGCGACGCGGGTAACACTAGACAGGCATGCGCAGTACGTGTCCCAGCCATCGCAGTTGATGCAGTGAGGCGAGCTGCTCGAGCGAGTGGCTTCCTCGTCTCAAGTCAAGCTATTTAACTTCCACATTGCTTACGCGGTGCTGACACCAAACACGGGAAATGGATCGGAGGCAGCGGTGTTCGAAGACCTATAGTCTGCGCAAGTCACCCTTACGAATTGGCCAGCTCTCGCATCCGTACCACAGTACAGCACGAACAGTCGCACAATAGACCCGCCGTTTGATGGAGAGACGAATGTCGTGGCGATGCTACAAGTGCCTAAGGCTTTAAAAAGAGAGGCGTGCTCTTGAGGTACGCATTGAAATCCCGTCTCCAACGGTCCAGCCAACAGTGATTTTAATACCCAATCAGACAAAGCGCTCCACAACCTCCAGTGTCTTACCATCATAGGTGGGTGCAGGCCCAGGCACCTGCCGGTCTTGAAAGGGAGCCTTGCATTTGCATGGCAACAAGTGCATATCATACTTTGGTTCTATAACCGCTAAGCGCTCTAGTGCAATTGGAACGGCGTTTGGGTCATCACCTAGCAAGACGCCATACGAATAACCTAAAGCAAGTAATCGATTACTTGGGAGGAGCTCAACGCCAGCGTTTAACAAATCGCCCATAAGCTACTTTAGAACATTCTCAATGGCAAATTTACATAAAAAGGGAGATAGGCATAATTGTGGATCTCAACTGCAGACCAAAAGGAAGGCGCAAGCTTGACATACAACATTAATAAATAGCGCATTATGGAGACGAAGTTCTAAGGGACGCTAGTCCTCATCAATCAGTGCTACAGTATAGGCTGATCGATAAAATCGAAGGCTGCACAAATATCCAAGCACGCAGTGATCGTTGGCCTCTGATACACGTGGCGGGGCTCGTGGATCTGACGGAGTGTGGAGATCTGATCGATGCAGCCGCGACCGACGCAAACACCAGTTTGTTCTTCTCGCTGCAACGAATCGCGGGTTTGGAATGACTTTCGAGGTATGATGGACACCAGCAGCTTACAAACGACGGGGACTAATCTTTTGCCTCCATAGTTAGAGCAGATTGTGCGTAGGCCCTTTATGAATATGGGGAAGGCCGTCCATTCAGCCCAAGTTGATGGAACTTCCTCTTTCGACCAAACTTTTGGAAACAAAGCAGTGAGGTTGCGCACCAAAGAAGCTCCACGGCCTTTAAATAGAGCTGGAGGAAGACCATCAACGCCGGGGTTTATAACGCTTCATGTGGTGGAGCTCTTACTCCATATCCTGATAAGACGGAGGAGCTGTGGAGGTTAAGCACTCGGCCCCAAGGCGAGGGCCAGTGGTAGCAGATGGCTCTGTGGGCCAACAAATCTGCGGGCCAAGATATTCGGCCCGTTGCTCCAACCGTCGTGGAAGATTTGTGAGTAAGGTGCCATGGTCTGCCTATACTGTTTCACGTGTACCAGCTTGAACACATTCGGTGACTCGAATAAGATGGAAAGTTTTCAGTCATTACTAGAAAGACTAACAAGCTCCATCTCCCTAGAGTTTTCACACCACAAGCTTCGCGGTCCGTTTGCAGACTCCTGTGCCACCCACGACCCAAGGATTGGCGTTCTTTGCTGTTTGGAATCAGACGAGATCAAGCGGCGTTTGTCCATCATCGATAGGGAGACGGCGACAATCCAATGCTTTGGGGGTTGACGGGCAACTCCACAGTGTCGATACAGGCGGAAACTAAGGCATCTTTGGTCTGCGCCCACGGTGAAACGAGGTCACGATCAATAGTTGAGCCAAACAGTGTTGACCGTAAGGTTTGTTACCTGGTTAAAGACAGGGTTTTGTAGATTTGCGACGTCCTGTCATCAGTGAACGCTATTGGGTTGTCCTCCAAAACGCAAGCAATGCTTGATCGGAGTCTAGTTAAATGGACCAGTACGATCGGCAGTCCGTTACCCCTCCACGGCACGTGCAGCCAATTGCTGTGTTCAAAAGAGGGAGACACTTGCGTTTTTGAGAGAAGGCTCCAGGTAAGAGTGTTTACCGTCGAGTGCCGAAAATTCTTGCTGGAAAGCAATAAGCGATGATCAGAGCAAAAGGAAACAGTCTGTCTTCTTTGACTGATAGACTGCTACCGAGGCCAAGACTACCCCCAAGCTTGTGCCCGCTGGGGGAATGCGATAAACCTCCGGCAAGAATGATTATATCAGTTCAGTTGGGAGAACGCAGTTCAGGTAGCTGCTGTTAAAAGCTATCCTTGCCTGCATCCGTGCTGCAGTCTCTAGGGGCGTAGGCGGAGACGACAAGCAAGGCACGGTTGACGTCTTGACGTCTGCTTACATTACATGCACTCTTACTCAGACTGCGCATAGCCAACTGTTGAGTGGGATCGAGTCAAGCGGAGCCGATTCAGCCCTGGCACTCAAGGCAACCTCAGCACTAGCTTGACTAGTGGCAGCGGCTTCTGGGTCTCCGAAAATCCGCAATTGCTATTTGGCGACAAGGTTTACCGGGGAGGCGATAGGGTCATGGAAACCGGTCTCTGAATGGCAACAGATGTCTACTGATGGCGTTACAAGAGTAAGGGTCCGACATGCACGCCGTCCAATCTGCATCAAAGTCCTAACATTAAGTTCTGCGATGAGGAATGGAGAACCAGGTCGAAGAATAGCTGGAGCTTCGGTGGATTGGGAGACGGATGCCATCGCAAGACAATGAAAACCGGGAATATGGCTGTTACTTCTATCAGTTGCGAGGAGTGGGATGTTTGTGACGGTTACCGAAGAAAACATATGAGTGCATATAGATGAAGGATGAGAGGTGGGTGTATCTGTGTGTGGAGGTTGCGCAGTTGAGTTAGCATAGATGATAGGCATAGTAAAAGTAGCAGTAAGCAACGTGGTCCATGATTCGTCAGTGGGCGTGATACAGCTCGATTACCCAGGCCGAAGCAGAGCGTTGTCTTAGGGGCCCTACCCCAAACATTTGATTAAATATCTAACCCACAGGGCAGCGGGGCGATGTGAAGGCATCGCAACCCATTGGGAACCAATGACCAAATAGACGGTTCATACGCCGTTCGGTCCGTGAAGGATCAGGGGCCAGAAGCACCCTTGAAGTACAGTGCCCCTCAGGAAGGGGCAAGGGGCAGTGACTTTATTTAGTAGCGCGTCACATCCGCCACGTCGCTGTGTTGTTAAAGAGACATTTGTGGTCTTTTATAAGGAGAACGTTTAATAGGCGAAAACCAGTCACATCCTGGAACACTGCCGCCTAGCCATTTGCTAGGTCGGGAAATAACCGAACCACCCAGCTGACACCACGAGGTTGTTCGACAAACCAGCCAACGCCGTATAACTCACTGGGTAGAAACTTTCAAGCTCAGTGATGATAGCCCTCTGCTCCCGGACCTCTTCCTACCCAGGTGATGCAAGGCCAGCCATGGACGCTTAGATTAGAGCCACCGTCAGAGGCCGAAGTGTATAACGCGATCACAGCCCTCAAGCGCTTTAGTGCTGTGTGCCCGGATTCCCTGCCACCTGCACTATTTAGGGTTGGAGGTGAGGTCTTCTGCAAAGCCCTTGTTGTGGTGCCGCTGGATGTACAGCTAACCTGCTGCTACCATGCTGTTGACCGTTGTCAGAAATGTGTTGTGGTTTCCGCTGAACTTACGGATAACCTGCCTAAACCTGCTTTCCTGACCCCAAGCAGTACAACCGGCCACGAAATGAGAACACCAAGACTATTCGGTCGGAAGGATCCGGATTATGATTCTAATGTAAGAGAGCACGAAGCAATAAATAGGTTGTAGGGACCGCTAACTCAACAAAATTGGAGATGCTAATTAATATTAGTAAACACATCTGAAACGGTTTAAGTTCATGGTCCGACGCCCTTGATCCTCATAGATTCGCATTTTACTGTATATTCACGTTCCATTGATCCACCGGTGCGGCAATGCTCTGGGCCTGAATGCTAACTCTCCGTAACAGCACTGCTCTCCTCATTCGAACAGATCTGGAAGGAAGTGTCCCGGCTAACTGGGGTGAAGCAATATAGTGGCAATATACAAGAAGAGCAGTCGCACAACCTGTGCTTAGCAAAGGGGTATTAGCCTAACGGCAGTTGTGACAGAATTACTGGTCATGATTCTCGTTCGTCGCTTTATAGTGGTACGGGAATTTCGAATTAGGGAAGAGCAGGAGTGTTTCTGTCCGGGAGGTAGCTGTATAGAGTTCTGCTGGCAGGTGCCATAAAAGACCCACACGTACCGCAGCCCGACAGAAGCTGTGTACGTTGCTTTCAAGTGTGCATTCGATGCAGTCGATCGATGTATTCTGTAAGAACTACTTGCCCGGAAAGGTGGTCCCACGAAAAATGTGAAAATCCTACGTGCTCTGTACTCGTATACCGCTGGCCACGTCAGTGTCTACGGTGACCTTTCGGATAGCTTCCTAACCACAAGTTGCCTTCGTGAGGGTTGTCCGATTTCCCCGTATTTGTTCCATTCCGTAGTGCGCGCTATCATGGAGAGTTCCGTTGCGTAATCACACGATGTTGGCGTTGAAGTGCTGCCTGGTGAAATGTTAGTTGATCTTCCCTATGCGGACGATATCGTCTTGCTTTTCGACAATTTGGCGACGGCACAATCAACCCTGAATAACCTGTCTAGAGTGGTCCCATTATTTGGTATGCGCTTCGCACCTTCAAAGTGCAAAGTGATGCAGCAGGAACACCAGTTGCTTGATGGCCGCTTGACCCATGAAAACGAGAAACTCCAGCTGATTGATAGCTTCACTTACATTGGCAGTTGCATCAGCAAAAATGGGGGCACAGAAACTGAAGTCAGTTCACGCACTGCCAAAGCCAGTATTGTCTTCTTGAACCTGTGGCGTACTTGGAGTGATAAGGTTTCCCTCTGTCTGAAAAGCCACGTATACATGGCCACGGTAAGGAACGTCCGGTTCTGTGGGAGTGAAACTTAGCCCATTTGGTCTAAAATTCTGAGGCGCCTTCAAGTCCTTGCTCACCGTTTTCTGCGAAGCTTCGCTGGTATCGGATGGCACCGGCCTGTCCGCAACGATGAGGTGGCTGGCTAGCCGAACAACCTCCTCGTGGTGCCAGCTGGGTGGTTCGGGTTTAAGCCGTTCCAGCAAGTAGTTCGGCGGCAGTGTTCCTGGAAGTGGTGGGTTTTCGCCTGGAAAGCTTTTTCCCTATAAAAAGCCACAAATATCTGTTTAACAACACTGCGACGTGGCGGATGTGACTCGCCACAAAATAAAGTCGCTGGCCCGTGGATATCCGGAAAGTGCTATCCAACCCACAGACATCAATCGCTTATGCTCACATTCCTGAGGATAACAAATAGTCAAAAATGTTCCGGCATATTCAAAGACACAAGCTACGTTCAAACAAATTTACTACGTATATATACTCATACATACCTTGTTATGCCAAACATGTACTTTTTGTACATTTTTGATCACACTATGTAAGCTAAGCATGATCATGCCTGTAAAGGTGTGCCTCGCCTTGTCGAAAATAAAATGTTTATTCATTTATTTATTGAGTACTAGGTAGTGATAATCATGTCTGCTCCCTGTTAGAACATATAGTACTGAATAAGTTGCGTTGGCTTGGGCACGTGCTACTTATGCCTCCTCAACGCGTACGTAGGAGGACCTTGTTTAATCTGCCAGGTGTAGGTTGGCGCAAGCCTCGAGCGGGCAGAGGTTGACCTAGCAGCGTGAAACGAAGTGGCTGACGACCAAGCTGGCTGCCGATGGTCCGTCTCTCCTTTCGGGCTGGAGCCCACGTGAACCGCCTTCTGCTTGTCTCGAGGGGTTAAAGGACATGGCTTCTAACCGATACCAGTGCCGCGTCAGCTGCAGTCACCTAATCGGATTGCCTGTTTAAAGTGTGTTTGGTGCTGAGTTATCTGCGGGATAGTGGCTGATTATGAAGCAGGGCCAGTGAAATCCGCAAGGTGGCTGTCACGCAGATGACGCCCTGTCTTTTTAAGATAGCCAGCTGGGTTTGACAGTAAATTGGTAACACCAGATGTAGGCGCCTTGCCTCTGGTTGTTTGCTTAGGGCATTATAGTTTACAGAGAAGTCTCCCTTCTCTCCTCTTATTATTCTTTATTTCATAGGCCCTCATGGTTGTATGGCAGCAAAGCATCAGTTCAAATGGATGGTGTACTGCTGTGGTTGATGATTGTTGATGGTGATGATTTAAGCTTAAGCTACCTAGTGGATAAACGTGCAGTAACACATTCCCGATAAATATTCTGTTACAACATAGAATCCCCAATGATATTATACTTCTCCGTTTTATAAGCTTTTGAAATTAAATATGGCCAATCCAAATCTGGTGTTTTCTCTACAAACCTACAGCCACAATTTTTCGATTAAATATTTGACATAACATCTAAGCATTTGAAATGGAAACACCGTACGTCATTTTGCGTTTCGTTGTAATAAAAGTATCTTTCTTATCAGTCGACGATATCAAGGCTGCCTAAAAACATCGACGTGGTGGGCTTCAGAGCACACTGAGATTGATTCGCTTGAGAGTTGTTGCAACCCGGGGATTAATGAAACTCCCGTTTAATGTACGAAGCATGTCTTACGGTCGCTTGATCACTGTAAGGCACTAAAAACATGGCAGTCACGTTACGTGCATGCAGCAGTCCATCTGTGACGCTTACATCCGGTATTCTTACCACTTTTACGTTCTTGAAGTACCCCAAGCCGTGGCTAGCTTGTCACAACCACTTAGTAAGAGAGCAGCATAAATGTAACTTGAGAGGGGATGACAAGTAGTGGCAAATGGGATGCAGTTGTCACAACTGCCCAGGTTATAGAGCCTCAGCCGAGTGGATGGGAAAAGAAGCACGGGTGACGATTGTAAGCAGAACGGGGTAAGAGGAAACAAAAAGTTCCGTTTTATCGAGGTCTAACGATCTCCTTACGCCATTGCTAGTTACAATGTCATGCACAGACTTGCTATATCGTCCACCCAGACAGATCTGGCGGGATTTATTTCACGCAGATGCAAGTATGCCTGTGCCCATGGTATAGAAAATCGGTCAACGAAATCCGCTAGATGTAACTTTCTAAGTCGATATCTAGTAACGCGCACTTTTGAACAAAAGACCTTGCATAATGTCCTGCAGGTACATAGGCTTTGCCCTGCTTAGCTGATGCTCAAGTGCCAATAAATCCTAGGCGTACCAGGATGCGTGAACCTTCGTCCACTGCAGCACCTGCTCTCTAGGCGTCGCGTTCGATAGCATTGTGCAGCTGATTGAGATACGTCCATGTAACATACAAAGCAATATCAAGGAGCGGATGGTAAATAGAAAAAGGGATAAATAAATGCGTGTCTTGCTCACGGTGGCATGATCAAATAAGTACGATGGTACGGATGTTTCAAAGCAAGTGTAACAGTGACAACCAGAGTTAGTTCAGATGTGCTTGTTTGAAACTGTACAGGTGGGACAAAGGGAAAAATGAGGTAATTTCACAGCCCTGTGTTCCGGCACTTTCGTATGAGCATACTCAGTCTGCAGTAAATTGCCGTAACAATTCAGTCAACAATAGATCAAGAACTGGAGCTGCAGAATTAGATAAGGACTATTGAAGAACAAGATCAACAGTTATTACGCGATGGCTGTGTTCATGTGACTGTAGCGTAGAGATCGACGGTAAATGCGCAGAAAGGAATGTGGCGACGGAATATGCAGATAGGAAGGTGTCCGGGCTTACCAAAAATAGTGATATATTGTGCTAGTCAACTTGCCAAAGTGCAGTAATGGGCTGTGACTTTATTCGGTGGCGCGCCACAGTCGCCATGTCGCAGTGTTGTCAAACAGATTTGTGGCCTTTTATAGTGAGAACCCTTGCCAGGTGAAAACTTACCACGTCCTAGAACTCTGGCATCCATCCATTTGCACGACAACCTGTAACTTGCAATGCTTCTTATTGACAGGTTATTTATCTGTTAGTCGCAGACAGGATACACCCATAATTTCTGCTAGCCTATACACGATGCGCGCGTTAGTTTTTCGTCCATGGGCCTTGTCAAGTCTTGACGCAATGGCACGGCCCGTACGGTAATTTAACCATGAATTGAACATTTTTTGGGACGTTACGTATTTTTTGTCGGTAGAACCGCTTATTGTCTCCGGGGAGTATGTAAGCGGTATGATGTTGAATAATGTTTGGAGCAAGTAAAGAAGCCGTACCCAATTGTTCACGTCTAAAAGTGTAGCAACTTGTCCGAATTAACAACTCGGTATTCCCCTTGGGGTAAATTGTATTGATTGGAAACAATGAAATCCACGGCCACTTGGACGGTAAAGGCGGGATGGATTTCTCCAGGTACGTGGTAAGTGGAAACTACTTGCACAGTAATGAAAACAGCCGGACCCATATGTGCCGGCCATAGTGAAAGGTAGCCTTAGGTTGGGATATTTTCAATTTAAGGGCATGGCATATGCAGGAAATTCTGTCCTTAGATGGCAGGTGAACTGTGCGGGTTGACATTTAATGTCATTAAAAAGCTCTGGGTAAGGAGTATGAGAAGAAGAGGCGGGCTGAACCCAATTGTTCAGGCCGCTGTATAATAGCATCCAACCGAGATAACCAAAAAGTTATTATACCATCCGGCAAGTAATGAAACAGCGGAATAATGATCCGTGCACTGCCAAATAAAGGACTATTGCGTTTCGTGGTGGTGTTGAATGAAAGCACTGGACTTTTCGTCGGTTGCTGGCCACCGATTCTGCGTAGCTCTCGTAGATAAAAGGCCACGGAAAAAGGCATACGCACAAGCCGACAACAACGATGCATCCGGAACTCAATGAAAACTACTATCAATTGCAATGGTGCTTGAAATAATAAAGCTCATATCGTTTGCACCATATTTAATTAAATATCACCAGCACATGTCTTCTGTAAAAACCTTTGGGTTATCCGATCCTTGATTGGAGACGTCTAAGTGGACAAAGCGTAGTCAGAAACTAAGTAGCCGATCCGACCAGACTGGATTAGTAGGCGGCAAGAGACGGTCGTTCAAATAAGTTAGGAATACAAATGAAGAGCGTTAACATAGCTGTACAGGTTGGGGATGAAAGAACCTATGCTAATTAAGCGTAAACAATTCCGACAAATACTTGACGGAGAAAAGCGGTGCGTTGGTTATGTAATGCCTGCCTTCAGTTACGGCTCGGTAGCAGGGAAGCAGTTAGAATAAAGGGGACTGGTCAGATGCGGCTAGAACAGGGCAGGGCACTGAGTTGGCTGTTCAGTTAAGGAAAGGAGAGCAGGGACAGCAATATGGCTAGGATAGGGTAGGTTTCAGAAAAGCTTTATTGATAAACAGTGGAAAAGCTCACGACGCTTTGAGGTAATGTGAACAGTCCATTGTGTCAGCCGAACAGAGGGCGGTAACGTGTTAAACTTCTGCGTGGGTTCGGAGAGCAGGAGGCTGCTTAGGAAGAGTGAGTTAGCCAACGCGTTAGGATTGAGACGTACAATAAAGGTAAGAAAAAGCCTATAACAATAAAAAGTGAACAAGCCTAGCAGGCTCACTGGTTAAGTGAAACATGGCGTTGAGCCTGCAGGGCCTATACCGCTTCGGCCGCGGTAGCATAGGAGCAATCAGAGAGAAGCAGACTGCTCAGGTGAACACGGCAGGGAAGTGAGAGCTGGCCGCCAGATTGAAAAGGAATAAAATAGAGCGCGAGAAGCAGGGGTAAGGGTCAATGTGAGGTTTTATGGCTAAAGATTAGAAAAACACACCAAGCTCTCCAGATAAAGTGAACTGTACATTGTTACGTCCGCTTTACGCGACCCGTTAACTAGCGTAAATGCGTCTATTGGTGAAGAATTTTGCAGCAACTGGTAATGTTTACAAAATAAGAAGTCCAGGCTGCCTTGCACCATCAGGGATTAGGTAGCAGTTTTCGGGTTCGCGCGTGAGGTATGCTGTAACAGGCATCTCAGCATTCGACGGCGCGCAGAGCACGGGGAAAACGCGCGGTGTGCTGTGCAAGTTGCAAGTGATGTACACATACGATTTGTAGAAGCGCTTGCCATTCTTCCGTTCGATTTTAAGCAGTCTGGACGTGCATACCATTTTGTGCACCGATGAGGCCTTTCCCCCTGCATGACCAAGATAGTCAACATGTTTGGGCAACTACCAACCCAATTTAATGTAGCGCTTCACGTGTGCAACCTAGCGCGCAGCTTATGGCCTGGGCTGGGTTGGTTGGTCGAAAAACCACTGGGAGCTTTGCTCTTCCAGGAGTGTGCCCGGTATGTTGTTGTTTAACATTACTAATATCTGACAATTATTAGCATCCTCGTACATGGAAACGTTGCAGCGTAGCGTCATTCCGCAGCTGCAGTCTTAAGAGTTACTGAATCATATTTGGTAGCAGCAGGGTGGCTCACCTCCAACTTCGGAGCAGTTGGTTCGTGCCTGCCGGAAAAAGACATGCTGTGGACGTTGTATGGGTCGTGGAGGAACGATTGCCGGATTCGAATCACAAGGACCTTTTATTATAAGGATGCCTGAAGTGCAGACTTGATAATACCAAACCCAGCAAATTGGGTGAACAGAATGAGAACATTGTGAACGAATGTAGGCAGATTCGTTTCGAGACATTGCAAAAGTGCTCACTAACGTCGTCCCGCGAAGGCTTCCCCGTGAAGAATCCTAAGTAGGGCACTACGAACATCTAATAAGTTGATACGTACAGACCTTTCCTACCTTTCATGTAAATGCAAGTGAAGCAATTAATTGATGTAGGTTCTCTATTCTACTTGGGAAACAACATCCAAGTTCTTATCATTTTGTGCAACTGGCATTTGTCGGACTGTTAGAGCAATAGTTGTATTCACGACCAAATTGATATGCTGTCCAATGGTGCAACCATTGATTCGGAGCGGACTGAAATCTAACAGCCTTATCACGTCGGCAAGTCAAGCATTCGTCTTTTGTTGCATGAACGGTGAAATTTAGCTGTACCACACACCACATCGAGACTGTAAGGCAAACAACACTAAACTTACAATGTGCTCCTGGTAGTGTGGTTCTCTCTAGCAGCGAAAGTAGTACAATAAAAGCTTACGGGTTTGTTGGAAGCCAGTCATGAGGAGCTAAGAGCTCTTGTAGTGACAGCAATACGGCACCAATCGGCCGGTCATGCCAAACGGCCAAGCTCATTTTTGAAGTTGTTAGTACAGCAATTCACGATTCACTTCTCAAGCAACCCATTTGCTGCCGGTTCGCCTGTTTGCTGGCCGACTACTGATCAACCGCAGCACTGCAAGTTCAGTGTGGCTAGGTGGTGTATGGTGGAAGTCCAGTTATCACAGCCAAACGGCATGCGCTGCCTTGGGCTTGCCCTGTGGTTGAGGCGCGTGTCGTTCATTGCGGTTGTAGAGTTTGTTTAAATTCACTTCTCAGCCGAACAGCTTAGTGAACATTGCGATCGTAAATACATATGTCGCCTTTCTGTGTCCCATCGCACCTCTGCCGGCACAGCAATTTTCGCCCTTGGACAGTTGGCCATTCAGCGTACTGGTATATATCAGCACTGAGTGCAGTCTGCAAAGACCAGTAAAGTACATGCGCGTACATAACCGTGAGACTGCCCTGTAAAACATACGTAACAAGACCTTAGGAGAATTTGAGGCAGATTTGTAGGGTTATAACTTGTTGAGCGCTACAGGATTCTACGGATAGAAAAGTTGAATTTTCTTGCATTTCCTTTATTATGCAAACATTTGTCAAACGTGTGTTTGTTTGTGTGCTTGGTGGTGTTTATTAGGAACATCAACTTTTACTGCAACAGAATTTACGTGTCAAAACCTTGTTCCCAGTCTACTTCTGTTAGATTGTAGTTGCCTTATTACCCACTAAGATCAATACATCATCATTCGTTATATACCTTAGTTAGAGGTGTAAAACACAATTAATCCCTCAAATTAGAGCAACTTGTTCTACGTTGTAAATCCTCCACTTAATATGACCGTTCTCTGCGTCCATTTGGATTTCCATTGGTACCGTAGAACTGCAACTTCGGGTAACTTACCCAACATATTAAACGTTGATGCTACATCCCATTCCACAACTGTCGGTTTATAGTATCGCTGGTTTTACATTCAAACCTTTGCGTCAGCTACGGCCTTTCTACCTTTAGCATAACCCAGCTCCAATTTACTGACGACTAATTAGTCCATGTTCCTCTAATCTCCCAATAAACAGCGGCTTCTGCTGTGTAGTTGATCCAACGCTTGCACACGCTGTCCACCGCGTTCAATTGACTCACTTTCGACAATGTAAGGTCACACCTTCGAGTAGTCCACCTAAGCTACTTAAGTGTCGATGTGCTACACCTTCCATAACGGTTGGTTCAGGGTTTTGCTTGTTCTACAACCCAATAGTCACATAACCTACAGCCATTCTACTTAAATATAAACCTTCACCACTTTACTGAATGCAGAGTAGTCTAGATTGTCTTTATCTTCTAATAAACATCGGCTTCTGCTACGTATTTAATGCGGCTATTATCTCCAGCCCTCTCTGTGTCCATTGGTTTTCTTTTAACATTTTGACCTCCAACTTCATGTGGTTCACCTAATTCACTTTTGCGCCGCTGCGCCACACTATTCCATAACGGCTGGTTTGATAGTGTTTCTTGTTCTATAACCAATCCACGCCTCATATACATCACTCCACGATTCACTGTAACGCTCCTCCATTTTGGCGATCGCATGGCAGCCTGCGTACCCTTACTCGCTTAACAACAAGCGGCTGCTTCTAGTCGTAGTTAATCAGACTCTTACCCTCACTCTTCCCTGAGTTCATTTGACTAACTGTTAAAATCGTGGAATTATATCATTTGAATTTTCACCTAATCTACCGAGCACCGATGCACCACCCTATTTTACAAGAATTTGTACATGGTAACACTCGTTTCACAACCTAATCCTCATTTTAGCCATGACCTTTCTAACTTTACTATAACCCTCCTCCATTTAACTGAATGCTCGGCAGTCAAATTACCATTAACTCTCACAAGAAAAGGTGTCTTCTTATACCTAGTTAAGCCTAATCTTATCATCCTTGCTCTCTGCGTCCACCTGGCTTCCTTATGACACAGCAGCATTCCTCCATCGAGTGATACACCTAATCCGCTGTCGCGCTACCAAATTTCATACTTGTTGGTTCACAGTATTGCCTAACCTACAACCCAAATCTCGCTTCAGCTGCGGCTACCTACCTTCACTATAACCCTACTTCACTCAAACTACTGCTTGGTAGCCCATGTTCCATTTAGCTCTTGAGCAAGCGTTGCTTCCTCTTTGTAGTTAATCCGTCTCTTACTCTTATCGCACTCTGCCTCCGTTTGGCTTTTCGTTGACACCTTACAACCCCAACCGAGTGGTTCACCTAATTCAATATAGCTCCGATGCACCCTTCTTTACGCAACTGCTGGTTTGACAGTATTGGTGGCTCCTCAAACAAATGCACACCCCAGCTGCGGTCCGTCTACCTGCACGGTAACTCTCCTCCACTTCACTGATTGCAAGACAGTCCATATTGCTCAAGCACAAGAACGAGCGGCTTCTGCTACGTAATTAATCTGGCTGTTACCCTTACTGTTCTTTGTATCTATTAGGCTGCCTTCGACACCATAGTACTTTACCTACGAGTAGTTTAACGTAGATTTTGGATGTTCGATGTTTCATCCATTTCCACAATTCTTGGTTTATGGGCTGACTTCCTGTTGTCTATTCACCATTCGATCGCCCCCTGTCTCTGTACCAACTTCTTTTCTCTTCCCAAACATTAGTCGCAGCACATTAAACTAATGCCACGTGGACTACTGGCTGGAATCATGCACTTGATCTTGATGTACACAACAGTAATTTACTTGTTGGAACATGCTTCTTGATGCATCATCGAAATACACTTTCAGCCTAATTTCTTTTGCCCATTGTACGGCAGTGTTTCAAAATTCTAAATGTCTTCAGGGAGGATGTGCACATGGCTTGGTTCTAAGACTGTTCTTTTACGGCCTTCTCAAGTTCTGTCATTCACGTTCCTGTTACTCCGAGGTAGGGATCTTTATTACGGTCCGAGCATAGACTGATGAACTGTCTCCGTTTTAGATGGGTCAGAGCAATCGAAAAGGACTTACTTGGAACGTGATGTCAAAACAAAGTCAACAAACTGCACCCAAAATCTCAACGGCTGTCGTCCAGCGAGTATAGCTGGACAAGAATTTATCACACAGCAGCAAGACAGAAACTCAGAGGAAGCAAGCCCCAGGTACTCTGGAAATTTTGTTTACCTGCATAATTATTCATCCTAATCGACTGGCCGCAACGTCTATGGCGAACCCTGGCTGAGCTACCTGGTCAACCAGTCGAGGAGTCATTCGCTGTAAATAACTACGTGAAATAATGGTTGCTAAGAGACTTCGCCAGATGTGCATGACAGTTCAAAACGATCGACGCCAGTGTTCCAGAATGTGGTTGATTTTAGCCTGACAAGCGTTCTGTCTATAAGATGCCACACAAGTCCATTTAGCAACACTGCGAAGTGACGCATATGGCTCTCTACCGCGCACTGTCACTGCCCACTGTCACACTCTGATATATTGACTGCAGAACTTTGTACTATTTTTTGACAATTGCAAGAAAGCTGCTCTCAGTATTCGCATACTGTTATCACCTCACCAACTGTGCTTCTGTTGACTCTACGCAAGCGTAAATCCAGTTCATCGTTAACACGCTTGCGAGTTTGCTTCTCATGAGCATGTTTTCCATTTCTGTAACGTGTACAACATTTGGCCACTGTTAATTACGTGCACTGTTACGCATCCGTATTGTAAGGTAATTGCTTTTAATGTTAGATCATTCCTGTGTTAGTTTGCCTCGACGACTTAGCCACTAAAATAATTACTTATTATATTTATTTAATTGTTAGGGCAAAGTTCTGTAAACTCATTAATCTGCTATCTATCAAGCGTACATTAGCTGTCTGCTCGCTATTTAACAAATATATCTTCCCACTAACGGGCGCTTACTAGATGGTTGTGCCAACCATATCCAACGGCCTAAGAACTATTTGCTTTTACTTTTAACGCCAACGGTTTCTTACGGGCGGTCACACTTGAACAAAGTGAAGGACTTTGATGCCTTGATCGGAGGTCCTTCTGCCTCCCTTTTCTGTGTTGAATTTGAGGTTAAGTGTTTCGTTTCATTTTATGTCCTTACTTTCCTCCCTCTTCTTAACATTTTGCCACAAACCTGCAGCAGTTTTAGACCTAGACAAATGGGCTCGAAATCAGCCCCTGACAAATAGAAACCCGGCAGACTTACAAATGTTCTACGTAATGCGTACAAGAGTTTAGTAGGCAAGGAGCTTCTGTGTACACATTTCCTTTTGACTAACCAAACAACCGCTGTGGGGTGCCAGCTGAGTGCTTCGGTTTGTTTACTTTGCGGTACAAACTACAGGACACTCGTTAAACGACAGCCAGTTTCGTTATTGGAACCGGATCCAACCATACTGGCCAAAACGAGCAGACACATCAACGTAACTTCTGGTATATTCGTCCAGCTAGATTCCGCTAAGTGGCGAGCACCGCCAACTGGAACCTTTCACAATCCCTGGACGTTGACGAGGCAGGAAACTTACTACTCCCCAAGGTGTTGCAGGTCACCGTAACCCATGTTCCTAGCCCCAAATGAAGGCTTTTATACAAAGAAACTACTTGGATTTTCTGAGACGTAATTTCCCGAAGAGCAACTGAGGCAAGCTAGGGCGCATCCAACCTGACACAGGCAACACCAGACGCTTTGAAGTACGTGGTTAACCAAAAAATATGCCCTCTAAAAATCGCCGGAAATGGCCCAATGCATACACAATCAAGCAAAGCAATCACCGACCTGCCCGAAGAAACTTTTCTTGTAATCAAAACAAAGCAGCAAGGCTGGCAGCTGTATTCCTGTTCTGTGGTCCCCCAAAATACCGCACTGCTGTACGAAGATGACGATAAGTTTCGCCTACTAATTTTTTAATACCCCACAACCTACGCCGTTGAACCTTCCTTACTATCGACGGCCTAACAATGCATTGTTTTATTATGGAGCTGGTATGGCTGCGCCAAAATTACGCAGGTTAAGCCTGGCTCATCTGATACCTACACTCACCATCCGTCGACTAAGAATGCATTAAGAAACAAGCGAGTTATTTACAGGAGAGATATCAAGGGTCAAGAAAGCAACTGAGCTCTACTCAGGCCACATACATCTGCCGTGTACGCTGTATTGAACTCATACAACTTCGCATGACAATTCTGTGGCTCGCGCGTCATGCTTTATTGAACCGCCCAATCTGTTCATTTGCTGCGGCGGTTACCGCACAACCTCAAACTGACCTTAACAAAGATTCCCTCTGGACACCATTACTTGGAGAAAACTCATGTGCCTTGCCGGCATCCACCTTTCACTATTGTCTGTTTTGCTATTGCGATATAAAAAAGAAGATATAGAAGATATGGTTCGCTTTGACTGAGTCAGTTGAAGAACGCTCTAACGGCCAGTATTTTCTCTCGTTTGAATCTCACTGCAGTCGTGTTAGGTAGTGCGCATTTGTCTTCAGTCTTAGCTTGCGTGTATATCTTACGGCTAAGTGTCGTTAAGCTGCAAGCTTGCCGATTCGGCTGGTCACCTTTCCCGAGTGCGGTACTATATGCGAAGGGTGTCTGTTCACTCCGACATTGGAAATACTGGGACGCGTTCCAACAGTCATCCACTGGAACTATGACGTCAGTTCCGGATTAATCAAGCGACACGAAGGGAGAAGGCTAACGTGGATTGTTGTATGAAGATCGGTCAGCTTAGGATTGTTCTCAATATGGAGACGCATACTACAAGTGGATTTGATAGGTACGTACTGTTGACCTGAGCCACCAACACCTGATCAGAGACTAAAATTAAAGCAGCAAACTGCCAGTCTCGATATTAGAATGGAATTGCTCGTAATTGGGGATTGGCCTAGATGTAACATACCTCCCACCGCCTTAGTGCAACGTTAAACGTTGGGCGACTTTCTGAAATGCTTAGTCAATAATCGTTTGATGCTGGTTCCTGTATTTCTGTTTGTGCTCATGGCAGCCGCCTCAGGAAAGTGTTGGGATTGTTTGTTCTTGCCTATATCTGTCCATTTCTAACACAAGCACCGACTGTCAAGACGAAGTGCTAAGGATCCTGTTTAGCTTACTGGCGCACGAAAAGAGGCCGGGGTTTAAACGGAAGCCCGTTTTGTCCCTGGATGCTTTACTGTCCTCTTTAACCTGAACCCAAACTATGTGCGAAGCCCCAATGGAATTCGCCCGTTATATTTCCAGGTGTCAGCCGAATGGACTGCCGATTCAATTTACCAAATATTCGGTCCCTGCCTGGCAGTCAGTGGCTTAGTAACCAATTTGAAACAATATCATAATATTCAACTACACATTATGGACTCGGCACGATCCTGTAAACTGTCGTCTGATTTGTCTGACGTCTATGATCCGTAAGGTCATGGAACCAGTTATCACAAATGCCATCTAAGCTAACTTAGGAAAGCTGGGCAAATATTACGCAGTGCTTGCATCCGCAGCTCTACCAAACTTGTTTCCAGGGAAGAGTGGGTTTAAGCAATAAAGGATGGTGGACACATAGACGTAGTCAGCATTGACTTCAGTAAAGACTTCGAGAATGTTCCAACCAAATAAAGTTTGCTGTAGCGTGAGGGATTAGGCGCAGTTATAAGCGCTTCTTGTGAGCTAGGACTCTTCGCGTAAAGGTGATTCAAACGCTGTCTAGTCCCGGTCTATGACTAGCAGTGTGCCACAAGGCACTGTTACTGGACCGGAACTTTACAAGCTCTACATTAAAACCCTCACTGTTGATTTTCAAGCTGACTGCTTAGTACTTGCAGATTATCTCATGCAATGGCCAGTAGCAACTAAACTTGATAGTGCTAAGATGTCCAACAGCGCTACACTAGTTGTATGCTTTGTCCATCAAATGGCAACGCTTTTTGAAGCAAGGCAAATGTGCTGTGTTCCAAATTGGTAACATAAGTTCGTTCCTCAGATTCCATACTGCTGTTGGACACGCACTTGTGTATGACATCAGGATCTCACAGTTTGGCTGCAACTGCCTTATCATACAAGGACTGTTTGCGCGACGAGAATGTTTATGTTCCTTTTTTCCCTGAACGATTGGATAATGCCCAGGACGTTCCTACTTGAGCGGTTCGTTACGCCAGGAAAGGTAAAGGTGCTCCCAGGTCTAGAAGAGCCGATAAAACGCACAACTTATACCATGGTTGGCAAATAATTGGGCACCATTCCTGCACTAGTAGTCCCAGCTGTGTCGGAAACGTGAAGTGACGTGAAACATGAAGTGTACAAACAAAATGGTGGGTAAATTGTTAGGAATTTTATTTAAATGCATGATAATAACAACGAGCGAACGAAAGCAAAGAATATAATGTCCAAGTAGAAGACAGGTAACGTACAGTGAAAGAAAACTTTTCGTGTAGCCAACAAAGTTCTTCACACCATATGCAAACTGACTACCATTTCTAGCAGCCATTTCCAGCACTCAATAACTAAGCAACAATAGAGTTCGCCCTGTCTTTTCACAACGCGGATTGCGTAAATATATGGGATGTCGACAAAGACAACTTAGCTTGGCTAAGCAGCTAAATCCGGTACAACCTTATCCTTTACTACATGATAGGTAAGAAGCAGGTTTCATAGGTGCCGTCGGTAGCGCATAAAATACACACCCAAACTACGTAGGCGCTCGAGTATTGATTGCCCTCGTAACGCTCGACCAACTTGTTACCCACACACAAAATATCCTTGGAGCTTCATTTTGTCCCGAGGGAGGCACCGTGAGAAAGCAGAGAGGCAGTATTTTGACTGAAGCCGAACCATAGCTACCCAGCATAAAAAAGCTTCTGTGGTTTAGGTTAAATGGTCTATTAACCATAACATAGAGAACACGTTATGTTCGGCCATCTTTTAGTTGACATCAGAACGCGACGTCGAAGGATAGGCGATACGTAGGACAACATAGAATGGGAACGGGATGAGTTCGACCTCACGAAGCAGGTGCCTCGAAGAACTGAACACGTTTAGCGGCAAAGTAAATCGGACCCACAGTCTATCCACGGAATTGAATAGCCTCAGATACCCCAGGAACATGTACCATATCCCATAACGGAGTTGTATCAGCAACCATTAGGAATGATACACTACGTTCCCCAGGGAGATCGTTCACCAACATAGAGAACAGAAGCAGCCGAAGGACCGAGACTTGTGGACCACTGCTAAGGGCCGTATTACTAGATAATACGCTTTGCCCCACGCGTACACGGTTTTCGCTTCATTGAAAGAACGCAGACACAATGAGAAATGAGCCTACAGACTGAGACTCATACGGCATCTGAGAGAAAGTAATAAAGTTTTTTACAACTCTATCAAATTATGGACGATCAACAACATTTAATTGCGATTCCTCAACGGTAGCTTTTTGTCAGTTAATCTTTTATCCCTTTTCGGTTAGAAATTCGTATTGCTATCATTATTTCCGGATATGCGATGTTCTTTTTGACAACGTATGTGCATCGTTTCACAAAATCAAAGGTTTTGCGAACTAATCGTCGATACTTGTGTTAAAACACCCCACATAATCGGCCTCTATTACTCCTTCTAGTAGTGCATTCCATAACTAGGATTCTTCGTTCGCTTTTATGTGGGGTGCTACTTTCTCCTTGCAAGGTACCCTAAGTTTGTACCGGCGTCCTCGGGTGTTACACGGTTCCCGCAGGTGAAATATTGGCCGCAGTATGGGGAAGTGATTCAACTGCATCACTCGATGGGTCATAGGAAGGTCTGCTCTTACTCGATAGTGGGATAGTGTGTGGAGTTCGAGCCTTCCACAACCTTTATCCGGAAGCTTTCATAGACTCCGTATCATTCTAGCTGCGATACGCTGTATTTTAGCCAGCTTGTTAGTTTCTCACTGGGTTATCGGATGGTAAGTTGAGGCACCGTATTCAAGGATTGGTCTAATGACTGAGGCGAACAAACGAGGGAAGATTTCTTCGGATCAGGTGGAGAAACCGCGTCTAAATGCTTAGAGCAGGCAAACTCACGCACCGTAAAATTTCTCCGTATTTGCTAGTGATCTCATGGCGTGTCTCGCGAGATATCCTAAGTCTCTGACAGATGTGTTAAGGTGGAGCAACTAGCCGTCCAAAATATATGATTGCGTGGCTGGACGTCTGGTGCTACGGAGAAACGCCGACTTGTTTGAGTTAATAGGGAGGTGCATTTCAGTGGGCCAGGCTGCCAGTCGCCTAACGTCAAGCTGGAGGCCAGCGCAACCGTCCTGATTCTCAATGATTCTCCAGCTTTTAAATTCATCTGAAAACAGGGCACAGGGTGAATGAAGCTGCTGCGGATGATCGTTGATATGAATAAGGAAAAATACTGGCCCAAATACAGTTCCAACAGTTCTACTGGTCGATGGGAGCTAGTCTGACAAGTAGCCATGTACTTGTACTCTAAACTTCAGTCCCACCATAAACTCCTGTACCCACTGAAGTAGCATGCCATCGATTCCGTAGGTTCTCAGTTTACGAAGGAATAACACGTTGTTTACTCTGTCAAACGCCTTAATAAAGACGATGTAAACTACGTCACCATCCTACTGTTCATTGTAAGCTCGCACCCCTGGTGCTTTGCATACATCATGTTGGCGATGCCGAATCGCCCATTTGTAAAGCCGTGATGCATAGGCGTCAATACATCCATCGATCAGAAGAACGACGGCAGGCACTTTAACAACCTCCTCAAGAATTTGGATAATATCCCAGTCAAACAGCTCGGTCAATATTTCTCTATTTTACTCAGATCACCACATTTGGGAATGTTATAATTGAGGGAAGCCTCTCTTGATATGCCGTTGTCAATGCCAGGCCAGTACACATAACTGCAGGCAGCTGCCTTCATTCTGTTCATACCGGGGTTAGCAGAATGGAGCTGGCGGAGTACAGCTTGCCGGAGACATGAGGGAACGACAACTCGATCTGCAGTCATGAGACAGGAATTGATCACGAAAAGGGAGTCGCGGCGTTGGTGCAGTTGCATGCGTTCACCAGAGAAGGCAGTGTTTGGCCAGCACGTCTGAACGTAAGTGACGGCTTTCTGAAAGACAGGGTCTTGAGAAGTTGCACGACGCATGTCGGCAGCAGTGATAGGGAGACTTCAAATGGCGTTCGACAGTTGATACCGAACGTCGTCCTCGACGGTTGCAACGGCAATCACTGGGTATTCTACTGCGGCATGGTTGGAAATGAGGCGGGGGAGACCGTCGGCTGGACCAAAATCCTAATTACGGCATCGTGTGGAGATTGGAGGCCAGAGACGAAGATCAGGCATTTGAATTGCTCCTCGGTGAGCGAACCAAGTTGAAAACGTTGGCATTCAAGATTGACCACGCCCGCGTACGTGATGAAGTCGTAAGCATCACGTTTGGCCAGCTGCGGACATTGATAACGAGCACTGAACAGAGGGGACTGCTAGCCAAAATTCTGTAACAACGTTCGGACCGTCTCGTCAAAGGTAACGTCGCGTGGGTTCCTCGGTAAGATGAAGTTGGTGTAGCGCTGGAGTTCGAGCGTAACAAGTTTGCGAAGAAGCAGCCGAACCTTCCACGCGTCGTCCTAGCAAGCCAAGCCAAAGGTGTAAAGGTCCTCGTACCGCTTGTACCAAAATTCGAACGTTACCCTGGCCTTGGCGTCGTACAGGAATTCGCTGATGCCGCTAACCACATAGTCCATTGACTGAGAAATAGAGCATGGACCCGCAGGAAGGGAAGGACTGGAGAGCTCTTCGGTTAAAATGGACAGCAACTTAAATTGTTGCTGCAGCATCAGTTTTAAATCGGCGTATTCGTCAGTCATGGTTCGTCAACTCTGCCACCACTGTTATAATTGAGGAAACACGGCCTCGGTTCTGATTGCGTAATTGCTTGATAAGATTGTCGCTGGCACAGTTGGAGCACGCTGACGATGACGACTTGTACCGCTGGCCAATCGAACGGAGTTGCGAGGACCTGAGGACGCTAGCTTAGCCCGTGAGACGGAAAATTGAGCGAGCGTGTGGACGATCCTAGCATCACGTGTCCGGATAGACGCTGAGCCCTCGGAACGGACGCAAACGAGAGGGGTGACGATAGACGCGCGCTAATGACTTAGACGCGAAGGCTGGCCAGCTAACGACTCACACGTAATCACATGACCCGACGGGGGTCTAAACAGATGGGTTTAGTTTGCCTCATACTCACATTAGAAAAATTTACTCACTTTGAATAATATATTTACATGGATCCCCATTCCACAACCGAAGACAAACAATTCTGGCGTGATTACCTTCTTTGCTTCAAACATTCCGATTCTCCAGTCACCTGGAGCTTCTCTGAGGTCATTTCACGAGCAGCGTTGCGCTCGCGTAATTGGCTTTTCCGATGGCCTTCATTTGAATTTTTACTTGGCCATGGAGACATTCACACTTACATTTGAAGGAATTTCGAATGCACTTTGCGGAGAATGTCATTGTCGCCTTGTTAGACATATTCAGCCACAAGAATCAACTGCACTCACCGTCCCCAAGACATGACCAGCGTGGATAACTGGTTACGGTTTGCGAGCCGGACAAGAATATAATAGAAAAAGCCGGCCACCATTAACAATGTGTTTACTTACCTGCATCACTATCATTCGAACCTGCGACCCTTTTACCTCATTGACCGGCTTCAACGACTACTGCCGGACCATTACTAAGCCATTCGGCCGACCAAGGAAGAAGTTTGGCTGTCAACCGACTGCGAGTAATAGAGTGCAAATCGGTATATATCTTGCTTAGATGACTAGCACTACTGTGCAATGGAAGCTACGGCAATGTTCCAGGACGTGGTGGGTTTTCGCCTGGCAAGCCTTCGCCCTATAAAAAGCCACAAATGTCCGCTTAACAACACCGCAACGTGGCGGATGTGACTCGCCACAAAATAAAGTCCCAGCTAAACATTTCACACTGACGCAGTCCTCAGCCTTTTACTTCCAACCTGTGGATCTGATTTCACTATGAAAAAAGCTTTGATGGAGGCCAGATCATCCCGACTTAGTAATGGTCATTGGTTGCACCAACACCTTGTTTTGGCTCCTGTGCTCATGGATCACTACATGGCGAAATTACCCCAAACTTGTATCTTGACGCAACAGCCATGACTGATTTTCGTGCGTCACATCGCCATCATGTTCCTTGATCAGTCTATTACCTGACAATATGCTCACTCGTATGGACTACAAAATTTGTTTATTCCTTTTATTAAAAGGAAATGTTTTACTGTTTCAAGGAGCTATGCTTGTATGCATACTTGATCATGACTTTGCAGGTGTGTCTCGTTTTACCGAGAATATACCATTTATTTAGTTATTTGTTTAAGTAAGGCGAAGAGGAAAAGAAAGACAGGCGGTCCTCTGTATGACTTTTACGACCAACAGAAGGCCGCCTGTCTTCTTTTCCTCTTCGCCTTACTTGGGAGTCGATCAGGTCACGTGATTACGTGTGAGTCGTTAGCTGGCCAGCCTTCGCGTCTAAGTCATTAGCGCGCGTCTATCGTTACCCCTCTCGTTTGCGTCCGTTCCGAGGGCTCAGCGTCTATCCGGACACGTGATGCTAGGATCGTCCACACGCTCGCTCAATTTTCCGTCTCACGGGCTAAGCTAGCGTCCTCAGGTCCTCGCAACTCCGTTCGATTGGCCAGCGGTACAAGTCGTCATCGTCGGCGTGCTCCAACCGTGTCAGCGACAATCTTATCAAGCAATTACGCAATCAGAACCGAGGCGGTGTTTCCTCAATTATAACAGTGGTGACAGAGTTGACGAACCATGACTGACGAATACGCCGATTTAAAACTGATGCTGCAGCAACAACTTAAGTTGATGTCCATTTTAACCGAAAAGCTCTCCAGTTCTTCCCTTCATGCGGGTCCATGCTCCAATTCTCAGTCATTGGACCATGTGATTAGCGGCATCAGCGAATTCCTGTACGACGCCAAGGCCAGGGTAACGTCCGAATTTTGGTACAAGCGGTACGAGGTCCTTTGCACCGCTGACTTGGATTGCTAGAACGACGCGTGGAAGGTCCGGCTGCTTCTTCGCAAACTTGTTACGCTCGAACACCAGCGCTACACCAACTTCATCTTACCGAGGAACCCACGCGACGTTACCTTTGACGAGACGGTCCGAACGTTGTCACAGAATTTTGGCGAGCAGTCCTCTCTGTTCAATGCTCGTTATCAGTGTCCGCAGCTGGCCAAACGTGATGCCGACGACTTCATAACGTACGCGGGCGTGGTCAATCTTGAATGCCAACGTTTTCAACTTGGTTCGCTCAACGGGGAGCAATTCAAATGCCTGAACTTCGTCTCTGACCTCCAATCTCCACACGATGCCGATATCCGGACGCGCCTCCTGTCCAAGCTACAAATGGATTACTCAGTCACACTCCAGATCCTGGCCGAAGAGTGTCAAACGCTGCTCAACCTGAAGCACGCTTTTGCAATGATCCAGAGCGCCGCCGCACCTCGTATGGTCTAGGTAGTCACAGCACCGAGGGCGCAATCGTCTGCGCACCCCACCCAATCCGACCCTACGAAGTCCCCACCCTACGCGTGCCGATTCTGTGGTGCCTGGCATTTTCACCGCGACTGCAAGTCCCGCCAGCATCGTTGTCAACGCTGTGGCAGGGTGGGGCACCGGGATGGTTACTGCCATCCTCCATCTCCCAAGGGGGCCAAAACTGGGCTGGCCCCAACCCGCGATCCAAAGAAGCGGTCCCGACCCAGACCCACACCCAAACCTGGTCAGGTTGGCAGCTCCCTGAGCCTGCTGGCCATGTTCCAAATCAACGCTGCGGATCGGAGAATGTTCGTCAACGTCTTGATGAATGGTCAGTCGGTCCGATTGCAGTTGGACATTGCGTCGGACACCACGATCATCTCCGGGGATTTCTGGCTATCCCTTGGCAAGCCACCGTACGAACTAACCTTCCAATGTGCCACCAGCGCCTGTGGTGGTCGCGTGCGGCTAACTGGACAGCTGCATTGCTCCGTCTTCTTCCGGGGCGCCACGTTCAATGCGTTCTGCTACATCACAAAGGCGAAGCTCAACATGCTTGGTCTCGACTGGCTCGAAACCCTTGGCTTGGCCGATCTTCCTCTTCGGGCCATCTGCAACGTGGTACATTCTCCGGCAGTACCAAACGACCGGACCAACGACAAAGCCAATCAGTTCATGCCCGTGTTCCAGGATTTTCAACAAGCCTCAAAAATGCCACCACACCAATCACCAGTTTCCTGGTAACCGCCAACAAAACCGTGGTCCTGAGTGCACATTGATTACGCTGGACCCATCGATGGCAGTTCCTATCTGGTCGTGGTCGACGCCTATTCAAAATGGCCAGAAGTGGTCGCTGTCAACCGACCAACAGCATCCGCCACCCTGGCTTGTCTCCAACGTATCTTCAGTCAACATGGCCTTCCCAAGGTTTTGTTGTCCGAAAATGGTACCCAGTTTACCTCTTCCATCTTCGAAGACTTTTGCCGCCGACACTGCATCGAACACTTCCGCTCACCGCCTTACCATCCCTAATCCAATGGTCAATCGGAGCGATTTGTCGACACATTCAAGAACGCGCTTTTGAAAGCTCGCGGAGAGGGGACCTTGAATGTGTGTTTTCAAGCCTTTCTGCTCTCTTACCGGTCCACACCGAACCCAGCTACGCCAGGATGCCAGTCACCATATGAAGCATTGATGGGCCGTAAGCTACGCACAACCAACGAAGCGCTCATTTCGTCTGAGAAGCCGCCTAGTCATTCTGGCGCCTACAGCAAGCACAAAGAATTCGTCGTTGGAGCTCCGGTCTACGCTCACGATTACCGAGGAAATCATCCTCGCTGGATCAAAGCAGCAGTGACGGCCAGACGGGATGACATGCGGCATGATGTCTCCGTGGGTGATGACACCTAAGTTTGCCATCGCAATCAAATTCGTCCGCTCCACGGAGAAACCTCCACGCCAGCCAGCTATCGCGTGCGCCTGCCGTTGCACATTCTGCTGGATACCTTTGGAATGGCTCCAACACGGGAGCCCACGGTAGAAGCTGCTCAGTCGCCGCCGCGTCTCGAGACCCAACCTGGCCGAGGAACAAAAAGAATCCGGGGGTCACTAAAATCCCTCCAGGTCAATCCTCGCCAGAAGCGGTACGCTTTCTCTTCAAAGGGAGGTGTTGCAGACCCGTCAAACATCCCCGCAAAAACGCGCCAGATACCCTGATAGAATGGCTGTGGGAAGCGGGGTCTATTTCCGCCCCACAACGCAGCAGAGCTCAGCCACTCCGAGACGCGGCCCAACTGCGCACTTTCGACAATGCTCATTTGCAAAATACCACCTCTTCGTGGTGACTGTTTTCCCTAACTTACTAAACCACAGCACTGGCTGTGATTTGCCTTTGTTGGTCGTAAAACAGCCTACAGAGGACCACTTGCCTTTTCTTTCTATTCTCCTCAGTTGGAAGCCGGTCGGGTCACTTGGTTGCGTGTGAGTCGTTAGCTGGCCAGCCTTCGCGTCTAAGTCATTAGCGCGCGTCTATCGTCACCCCTCTCGTGTGCGTCCGTTCCGAGGGCTCAGCGTCTATCCGGACACGTGATGCTAGGGTCGTCCACACGCTCGCTCAATTTTCCGTCTCACGGGCTAAGCTAGCGTCCTCAGGTCCTCGCAACTCCGTTCGATTGGCCAGCGGTACAAGTCGTCATCGTCGGCGGGCTCCAACTGTGCCAGCGACAATCTTATCAGGCAGTTACACAATAAGAACAGAGGCGTTGTTCCCTCAATTATAGCAGGGAAGCGAGCTTACTGTCGAGCATTTCCAGCCGTTGAGGGCAGGCTTTTAGTGAGCGATTTATTGTTTAGGTTTGCCACGACTGGTGCAATGCTAATTGATAGGGACTTGAGTATTAGGGATTGAAGTCAGTCTGATTCGGTGGAGTTGCACGAGTAGCTAATGAATTTCGACCGCATCGCAATGCGGGCTGTCGAGCAAACCTGACGTAACCAGCGCCTGTAATGGAACAGCCGCCGTTCTAATGGAAAATACGGTGCGGAAGTGCATAGCTAGGGTGTCCGCGCGCTCCGTGCTTGTAATGAGCGTCTGGTGGTGCAAGCCCTCTAAAACCGTTAGGTCGCCCCCAGGTTTCAGTAGGCATTTCAAGTAGGCAAATATTTTTGGGTGCATTTGTAGCTGAGGATTCTAGCTTCTCATCGAACTACCGGCTTTTCTTGACCCATGCAGCGTTACATAAGCTACTCTGTTTTTGTACAGCGTGTAATGTTTAACACAACTCGAGCTGATGCACGTATCTCAAAGCGTGCGATACCATGGCGCTAACTGTCTATATTCCGCAGCAAACCAATGCGGTTTGACAGTTCTAATCTTTGAATACTTTAGGGCAAAGAACCAAGTTCACAGCACGTCAAGGTTCCCCTTCACCACTGACCAACAGGCCTTAAGCGACGCGTCTGTGGTAATGTCCAATTAGTCAGACTTGTGGCTTGTACGGGCTCGTTGAAGTCCGGGTTCCAATAGTTGATTGTCGGCTACCGTTGGTAGTAAAACGAGACCGACAGTTCTACGCTTGCTGCAATGGAGCAGTGGTCATTGTTTGACAGATGTTCAAAGACTCTGAGCTCGTTCAGCTTCTGATTGCATCTCGTAAACGTTAGGTGCAGCCAAGATGCTGCTGCGCAGTTACGAGTGTCGGTTAGATGGCATATTGCGTTGCCCCGATTTTAATAGGCAGTTTAGGGAATTGAGCCTCAAGGTTGCCAAGACCGAGAAGAAATCGAACGTCTGCTGAAAATATCAGCTAAATCGGTATATCCCATCAGTAAGAACTGAAATCGGCTCACGTGCTTTTGTATACGTGGTAGCCAAACGCGACGATGATTTACTGGGCTAGGTAGATAACACACACTAGTAGGTCTGTGCGCCTGAGGCGGATTGTGCACCACACTTGCTCGCATACACCAACCTCGCTCTTATAGATACTGCTACGTTTGCCAGGTAGTGCCTTTCAGACTTGCGAGAAGAGATATTTTTAGCTGCCGCATATCTTGATTTGCAAAGGTGTATTTTAGCGGTTGACATGACTGGTTAGTTTCTGGCCAAGTCAGACTACTTGTTTAATCATCACACTGTCTTCGCCTACACCCAAGGGTCTATCGATGAGCCCCTGGAGGAACTCGACATCGTGATTATAACAAATCTGAGGGTGTAATCTTTTGACTCAGGTACATGGAAGAGCATGTGATTATGACGCCTCAACGAAATTGGTGATGAACCTGTGTGAGCAGAACTAGAGGCGCGTAGTTGCTTGGCCTGTTATTTATAAGCAGGAGCCGCCTGAACTTGCTTACGTGGCCCATTGCGCTTTTAAGTGGTCCATGGCCCATTGATGTTCAGAAGTTTACAGATAGGAGCTGCGAAATTCCAGAACCGAGCAGTGAAGCGGCATTTTGTAGGTTCCGAGGCTGAGTCTTCCATCGGTGGGGAACAGTAAACTTTAGGCTCAGCCGGAGTCAAAGAAACTAGTGGTGGTGCAAATCGCGGAGGGACAAGAGCAGGAGATTTGCTAGAACTACTTTCACGAGGACGTTTGACTTCAAGTGGCGAACGGCTTGTTTGTAGCTGGAAGAGAGATGTACCCATGGTAATTGGCGGTCGCTGTATATTCTGATGTCTTACACCGCGACACTTTCACAGGTATCTTAAAGAAGCCGATGTAGGCTGACGAAAGATTTTCAAAGCACGGCAAAGGATGAGCGAATACACGAAATATGAAACACAACATCACAGACGAATCACCGAAGTTTATTAGCCTCTTTCCCACAACTTTCGAACACGAACCTCAAGTAGCTTGAGACGACTTCACAAGGTGGAGCAAATCCAAGAGGGCGGACACCGATGGCAGTGGGGCGAAGCAATGAAATTTCCAGGATTATCCAAAGAAGAGTCACTAACTTTGTACCGCTTGGGAAATAATCCAAATGAAAAATAACGCTGAGAACACAGTAATCCGAAACCAAAGTAGTATTCAGCACACGGTGTTCCAAAAATCCGCAATTTTCGTGGCTAAAGCTGATGCTGAATCTACATTCTAAGAGCTCAGTGTTGGTGAATGCCTCAAGTGGAGTACAGTGTAGAATGCTTTTAGAAGTCGACGATAAACATATTCACTATATGATCTTGGTTCACTGCCAAAGGTAAACTGCACAACCAACCCATAAATTTGTAAAGCACCCAAATAACTTCCGGAAGCTGTGCTGTGCATTGCTGATGAGATTAAACTATTCACTTGACCCTCCAAATGACCTCACACTAGGTTTTCAAGCAAGTTGTCTACGACGCTAGTCAAACTGACTGGCTTACAATTAGCAGCCTCCCGCCACTATTTCTGAGGATAGGAGAGATGACAATTTCCATTCAGTAAGTTGAGCTGTGTCTGCCAGTAAAACTAAATGAAGTTTCCATTACTTTTAGCGATTTGAAGTCAATGGGACGCGCATGCTAATCCTTGGACGATCAGCGACTGTTGCACGGAAGGCGCACTACTAGTTTTTTACGGGTTCTATTTGTGGAAGTCGTGAATGCCACCTGCGCAAGCAAGCCATTAAGAATGGAACTCCTACTCCGCAGTTCCGTACCGTGTTTCAACGTCTAGGCTATACCTCGCCACTTGCAATGTATGTTTAAACAATTCACCACGAAAATTTGTGGCATTTTCTAGCAGGATAGCGCCTTGGATTTGCAATTAACCCAGATAGCACGTTGAACAAAAACCGGTAAACTTTTTATGAAACAGGTTGAAAACCTGACTACATTCATTTGTTAACATGTAACGAACATTCTCAAACGATATTTACATTATTCCGTAAACGCAAATGTATTGTTGCGGTCTGGAAACTAAGCAATGATTGCGTTGCTTTCGAACAGGGATTCGCCTTTGCAGTTTTGTGGTATTTTGCAAAAACATTACAACACTTTGTGATTCCGCTTACGTCACACGCCTGCGTGACTAGGACCGACCGGTCAACGGTACGCGTGTATTCAAAATACGGTGATGCCTGGTGGGTACTGTTTGATTACACAATGGCTTCGCTGGCCAGCTAGAACGAACGATACTGAGGTCGATAGCCACAGATCGAGCTCGATAACATGCAATCGACCTGTCAGATCAATGGTCAAATTTTAGCCTCCCTCACTGATCCGTTAAATAACCATGTAACTTGACCCAATGAGTCGAGTTCAGTTCATTAATTTACTCTTACATATGACTGTAATGGTCTGAAGAGAATCATCGAAAACCATTGTTCACCTATGGTCTCATGTTTTTTAATTTAAATTCCGTTGGTGCTAAGTTGCACATCCAAGTTGTGGCATAAGTAGTTGATCGTCTGTGTGATATAGCTAAATTAAATAAATTATAGGGAACCGTGTATTGAGGTGATGTAGTACATGATTCATCGGCATTTTACTGAGACAAATGTGGTGAAATAATAAAGGCCATTAAGCTGGCGGAGTATCAACGGGATCGTTTGACGACAGGTCGGCGGTGAAATTTAAAATTTTGTGGTGGCAACTGGTACATCTGTTTTTCGACTTTAATAAATGGCCTTCCTAATACTAAGGATAGATAGCATTAATTAATATAAACCGTTTAATAGTAATACATGGGGCATCTTGTGTAAACATTTTACTGAGGTTTGCAGGACCCCAGAGGGTTCAGAACTATCTGAATTTATTGTAGCGGAGACTGCAGTTCGTATACTGTTACAAGGGCCGAATCCTTCTAAGGCCTCTGGGCCTGATTTAATTCACCCGAAACTGTTGCATGAGTTGGCTGCGGAACTAAGTAGACCGCTAGCTATTGTGTTTCAGAAATCGCTTGACAGTTGTGCATTGCCTTCCGAATGGAAGGAAGCTGTCATCTGTCCCATCTTTAAACATGAGGACAGCAGTCTGCCTGCAAATTACAGGCCAGTTAGTCTGACGAGTGTAGTAGTCAAACTCCTCTAGAAACTGGTGAGAGATTTATTGGTGAGTCATCTGAGTAGATTTAATCTACTTAGCAATGTACAACACGGATTCCGGAAGGAATTTTCGTGTCTGACTAATCTACTGGTGGCTCACGAAAATTGGGCGGATGCAGTGGATAACGGCCACACACTGGACGTGCTTTTCGTCGACTTTTCGAAGGCACTTGACAAGGTACCCCATTTGAGGCTTGCGCAAAAGCTGTCCTCCTACGGGGTATCTGGCCGCACCCTTCATTGGGTGACTGCCATCTTGGAGGGTAGAGAACAGTGTGTACGGGTAGGCCGGGGCCTATCTTTAGGCAGTCTGTCCTCAGTGGCGTGACGCAGGGCTCGATCCTTGGACCGCTGTTGTTCTCTATCTATGTGAATGACCTACCCGCGGAGCTTGAGGTAATATCGCTGCTATGCGCTGATGACCTGAAGCTGTGGAGCATTGTTGATGTTCCTGGGGGTTCCGAAGCTATTCAGCGAGCATTGGATAAGCTTTGGGACTGGTCTACTTTGTGGTTACTGCCCATAAATCAAGCAAAGTGCTCCATTCTTCGAATTGGAGGAGTTGTCCTCCTGCGAAGTACTTGGTCGGTGGGGTCGAACTCCGCCGTGTATCTAGCCAGATTGACCTAGGCGTCGTACACTATTCGGCTTTACACTCCGGCGACAACTGGAAGAAGGCCGCAAGCAGGGGTTTTCGCATGTTGTGGTTAATCCGACGTTCTTTCGGAGTCTTGACAAGCGGTATCTTTACGAGGCTGTTCTCGGCTTTCGTTCGGCCTCATCTGGAATACTGCGTCCAGGCCTGTCCGCCCTGCCTCGTCCGGGACAAAATGGAGCTAGAGAGGGTTTCACAAGTGGGTACTAGGTTAGTCGAGGGATTACGGTGAAGGACGTACCCCAAGCGTCTACTTAGTTTGGGAATGCATTCAATGCACTACCGAAGGCTTAGAGGAGACCTAATCCTATCCTACCGTATCTTGACTGGGAAGGTTGGTCCAAATTTATCTTGGCTATTCAGTCCCGCTAGATTGTCTGTTCTACGCGGTCATTCGTTGAAGCTGGACAAACCGCGGTCCGATGGGATTAGGGCGGAAATCCGGTTGTCACGCAGAGTCGTCGACCGCTGGAACATGCTTCCGGAAAGTGTTATCAGGGAATCTACGTTTAGGGAGTTTGAGCGGCAACTTCACGCTCATGGGTGGCAACACGAAACCTTTCCCTTTCCCTGACTAACTCGCGTCTTCGTACTTCGATTTTCTTTTCTCTACTTTTCTTCACGTATTGGTATTATTTTCTTATTTAAGTGCACTTCCTTATTCTGTACCTTCGATTTCTCTTCCTATCCTTTGCTTACTTCACGTGACTACCACAGCAGGGACTGCTAGGGCAGGAAACGTGGGTATTAACTGGTTGGCCAGGGTGCGATACGGGTGTTTCCGTTTTAGATCCATCAATAACTGAGCACTTCATCAATTCCTGTCTAAACGATCCACTCAAGATGGAACACTCACGGGATTCTCCTATCGTTCCAGTCCCCATCTGAACTGAACTGAACTGAACTGAAAGTGGTTAAAATGACTAAGGTCGTAATGGTGGCGGAAAATCAAGGGATGGGAATGCGCTGAAAAATCGTTTAAGAAATGTAGCATTATTTTTGCTTGGGAAATGCTTTTAATTGTTGCATGTATTGATACAGAAGCTGTCTGTGTATTATAAGCGGAAATGACCTTTTGCAATGCAGCAGGTGGAGGGGTGAGAAATCTACACGGAATGTTAATTGCAAGGATGTTGCACATGGACGATTTGAAATGCGACATTTTAAGGCAATTAAATTATTTTGTGTGATTCTAATGAACGTAGAGGTGTTGATAATAAGTGTGGAACTTACGGATTATGCCTTGAAGATAACCTGGAAATAAATGTGATGTCGTGAATCTGCAGAAATAAGAAATAAATAACTGTTATGACAAAGGCATGACTATGTGCATGTTTTATAACATGCGGAATGACATGCATAAATGGGATAAGGAATAATGGCTGACTAAGATCTTCTATTACTGGATGGTTGCGGCTATAAATGAGTAATGTTAAGTGAGGATGCACGGAATAGGGTTTTTGGTTTGTGTCAGCGAAGATGAATATTTGCAAGTGTTAAAGTTATTTATGTATATATACGTGTTTGCGAAGCTCTATGCAAATAAGAATAAGTTGTTAGGTGCTCAGATGCCAAAGTACATAGGTAAGCGAAATATGAGAAGGCGTACATGTAAGCCATGTATAGATATATATATATATATGTATATATACGAAAGTAAAAGTATATATTTATATATTTATACATATTTATGGAGACTAAAGTATATGTATGTATGTGTACTTATATATGTACATATATATATATTTGTGCGTCCATGCGTCTTAATAAACTACCTATGTAGATGTGTGGGTGTAAATATATATATATATATATATATATATATATATATATATATATATATATATATATATATATATATGGTTGGCGGCATCCGGTTTCGGATTTGCCTGTCACTGTGGCAAGCCACAGGACGCCTGCGCCTACAGAGGGACCATGGATGGCTTGCGCTACACCACCCACAGCTCCAACCACACACCCCATTTCCAGTGTAAACCCGAAGGAATAAGACCGGGAGGCATGCGGATGGGAGCCACGTTTCATCAACGGAGCCGGCCCACACTCCTTCACAGGCAAACACAAGCACGCTGTATTTGGGGAATCAACCGCACACAAGGCGGTGGCTGGACCGTAGTCCGCTCCATAATGAGTGCATGGAACCACTCTTCGAGCCTAACACGGCCACAAGGACCGTGCACCCCGTCCCCTCCAGAAACGCCCAACTGTCTCCTGGAGCCAGTATGGACGACGTAGTGAGTAATAGACAGGTAGGCACCTTGTCAACATGCACATCAAGCGCAGCCACACCGGGGATATCAAACAACAACCAAACGCTTGAGAGGGGGAGAAAGAAAAAGAGAAAAACTCGATTAATGCATAAGGAAACGGTGACATAAACCTTAATTAAACAGCATAGATAATAAGTTGTTTACAAACAAATCCTAGCTAAGTGCACGAGGTCAGGAAGTATAGTTCACGGAATGCCACGAACACAGAAATGTTATGGAAATCGAATACAATTGGCTGAAGCTATGTGTGCAAGTTAATGGAATAGAGTACATGGAGATATTCATATGAGAAAGGAAAGCATTAGGCACAAACTGTAAACCCACCACCTGAAATAGAGAGACTTAGCATGCAAGCACGCGGTTAGTAAATCGAAATCAGCGTGCCTACAAACGCTGCGCCGGCTCGTCGTAATCCTCTGCAGGACCCGTTGTCGCTTCTGTAGTGGTCCCAAATGGCACAGCGCATTGCCCACTAGACATTTATCCACTAGACATTTATATGAGAAAGAAAGAAAGGCATTAGGAGGGAACCGAAAACCCACCACCTAAAATAAAGAGACTTAGCATGCAAGCATGCGGTTAGTAAATCGAATTCAGCGTGCCTACAAACGCTGCGCCGGTGCTGCCTACGTTCACTGCGGGACCCGTCGTCGCTTCGGCAGTGGTCCCGAGTGACCTCTCTCATGGCTCACTAGGCCTGCCTGACTAAGGCACTCGCGACCGCATGTTCTACAACACAATGCGATCGATGCCGATGGAGTACAATTCATCGGTGCTTGCCGCTTCCGCACTTGCCGCCTCTTCTCTGCATGCATGAGGGCTTTCTCCCGCACCTCAGCAACTGCCTTCGTGATTAGATCGCGCCATGTACCACGATCAGTCGCCTTCGATTCCCATGATCTGCAATCAAGATTAGAACGTGTGAGGCTCACTTTAATCATGTCCTGGTAACGTAACTTGGGTTTCCCAGCATGCCGCTTCCCTATACTCAGCTGACCGTATAAAAGTTGTTTCGGTATTCGCGTCGAATCCATACGGCTCACATGACCGAGCCATCTCAGGTGTCGCAGTAAAAGTATGCCGTCCACTGCATACATCCCACTTCGGCGCAACACTTCCGTGTCTGCAACTCTGGCGCCCCAGCCGATCCGCAGAATTCGTCGCACACACATGCTCCAGTTTATGGGCAGTTTACATGTGTAACAGAGGTTATGAGGAGGTTGGTAGTTAAAATTAATTTCGTGACAGTGACCAAAAAGCTGATGGTGCGAGCACAGCGTTGGCAATGTTAAATAATCCCAATCACTATATGGCTGGCGGCATGCGGTTTCGGATTAGCCTGTGACTGTGGCCAGGCAAAGGACGTGTGCGCGTACAGAGGGACCATGGATGGCTTGCGCTGCGCCACCCACACTTCCATCCACACACCCCATATCCGGAGTAAAGCTGAAGGAATATGACCGGGAGGCATGTGGATGAGAGCCACGTTTTATCAAAGGAGCCGGCCCACACACCTTCACAGGCGAACACAATGACGCTCTATTTGGGGAATCAAGCGCACACTAGGTGGTGGCTACACCGTAGTCCACTCCACACTGAGTGCATGGAACGACTCTTGAAGCGTAGCACGACCACGAGGACCGTGCACCCCGTCCCCTCCATCAACGACCAACTGATAACTGGAGCCAGTATGAACAAGGTAGTGGGTAATACATAGCTATGCAGCTTGTCAACATGCACAACTAGGCCAGCCACACGGGGTATAGCAAGCAACAGCCATTCACTTTAAACGGGAAGGTGAAATGTAATAAATGCAAAAATGCATACAGATACCGTGCCGGAACTGTTACCTAAATTACCATATTAAGTAAATGGCTTAGCGAGGAATCCGCGATAAGTCATAACTGGACACCATTTACTTATAAATGCTTTAAACGCAACGAAATCGCGGAAGATAAGGGCAAATAGCGTAGGCAAAGTGACCAGTTATTTGAACATTAAGGTATGCAGAAGAAACCGAATGGTGGAATGAAATTTATGCAGCCTAATCAGAGGCAGTTGAAGTGCAATTTGGTTTAGCCCAACTTCGGTGAAGAAGCATGAAGTAACTCCGCACGACATATTTCCCTTCCTTGCAATCCACAGAGAATCGCGCCTCGCAATCGTAGGATTGGTACCTATATGCGTTAGTTTCCATGTTGAATAAACATTAACTTACCGCTTGCCACGCGATCCTGAACGTTTACAAAGAACACAACGGTACATGATGTAACCGTGGCAGTCCCCATCCGGCAACTGCTTCCTCCTTGCACGATGGTACGCCGCAGCAGACTTGGAGGATGCACGGGAAAAACAAGTCGCCGTTTCAAGCTGAAAATGTCCCAATTGCTTCTCCAGGTCTTCAACACTTCCGATAACAGAAAAAACAAGTATGGCCACCAAAATACAAAACAAACAGCATGCACATGCACCAATACAAGTTACCATTTGCACGGCGTCGTACTTAACACACAATCCAATTCCCACCCACACCCTCCACCTATTTTCCAGGTATTTGCGCATTCATCCTCTTTGGCATTGTCGCTAGGCAACCGTTGCTATGTACCATTTGTACCACCGAACATCACGGAGCAACAGAAATTTTTCTTCCGCCTATCAAACAGTCCCAGAATCAACAGATGCGAATTCGCACGAAATGAGATCCATAAGTAGGGCATTTTTGTAGTTTGGGGAATGATTTGTAATACTGTATGTGGTTGGGCGTAAAGCGGAGAGCTATTACACAAAGAATTTACTTTTAGCAATACAGCAGGTAAAACCCTAAGCAATCCACATGACATATTTTTGCAAAATTTATCTACACCTAAGGCATTAAATGAAACTTTCTAAAGCAACGTAGGTATTTGGGGGATTCCTACTGAGCTGATATACGTAATGAAGAAGTATGAATCTTACGGATTATGAGGTAAAGGGAAACCTGAACTAAAGGCATTTTGATAATTATGGTGAAATAAAAAAGGAATAACTGCTATGACAAAAGCATCACTACGCGCATCGTTGATGGCATACAGAGGAATATGTTCAAAAGTGACAACAAGTTACGGATGATGGATTATTTCTATTATTGTATTGGTGTGTATATGAATGCAGAATATAATATGCGCATGCACAATTTGCTAATGTTCTTGGTGATAGTGAACGGGAATATTTACAACTGCTAAATTTGTGCTGGTGTTCCTAGGTGTTTGAAAACTGCAACACAAAAGGGGAATAATTTGCATGTCTTCATATGCGCAGATACTTAGGGATAACTGTATATAAAAACGCTTATGTTTATGCCTGTTTATATATATATATATATATATATATATATATATATATATATAGCTATAAAGGAAAATGAATCAGGGCCTGTTGCGCAATAAAAGATAACTGCTATCTATCATGTACAATTTAATTGTTGACCGATTGTAAATTACTCCTGCTTGTTTTAATCTTCCTTACAACCGGATCGACGCACAACGGCCTTGTAAGTACTCGCGCTCACTTGCCCGCTCTCTTCTCGCTTCATTCGTCCGCTTCTTATTGTAGTCCATCGAATACAGTCCGCTGTGTCCGACTCCCATTGACTTCTGATATCCGCCCTAAATTAAGAGCACCACCTCGGACTATTATTAACTAGTCCTACAGGCCGCATGCGATGATCGACGGAAAGCAGCATGCAGCATTAATGGGTTAGGAATAAAGTGAAAGGTTTCATGTGATAAACGCGCAAATGTAACATGCGTTTTACGTGCTCCAGGCATCTGTCAATGAACAGCAAGGTATGGCTAGATAACAGTGATTACTTTCCCATTGTTTAGCATAAGGATGTGAATTCTTGTGAAGCAAGTATATATATAGATATGTATATAAATATATATGTATATATATGTATATATATGTATGTGGTGGGTTTTCGGTTCTCTCCTAATGCCTTTCTTTCTCATAAAAATATCTAGTGGGTCATGAGCTGTGCCATTTGGGGCCACTACAGAAGCGAAGACGTGTCCTGCAGAGAATTACGGCGAGCCGGCACAGCGTTTGTAAGCACGCTGATTTCGATTTACTAACCGCGTGCTTGCATGCTAAGTCTCTTTATTTCAGGTGGTGGGTTTACAGTTTTTACCTTAATACATTTCTTTCTCATATAGATATCTCCCTGTACTCTATTCCATTAACTCGCACACATCGCTTCAGCCAATTGTATTCGATTTCCATAACATTTCTGTGTTCGTGGCATTCCGTGAACTATACTTCCTGACCTCGTGCACTTAGCTAGGATTTGTTTGTAAACAACTTATTACGTATGCTATTTAATTAAGGTTTATGTCACCGCTTCCTTATGCATTAATCGAGTTTTTCTCTTTTTCTTTCCCCTCCTCTCAAGTGTTTGGCTGTTGTTTGATATCCCCGGTGTGGCTGCGCTTGATGTGCATGTTGACAAGGTGCCTACCTGTCTATTACCCACTACCTCGTCCATACTGGCTCCAGGAGACAGTTGGTCGTTGCTGGAGGGGACGGGGTGCACGGTCCTTGTGGCCGTGTTAGGCTCGAAGAGTGGTTCCATGCACTCAGTATGGAGCGGACTACGGTCCAGCCACCGCCTTGTGTGCGGTTGATTCCCCAAATACAGCGTGCTTGTGTTTGCCTGTGAAGGAGTGTGGGCCGGCTCCGTTGATGAAACGTGGCTCCCATCCGCATGCCTCCCGGTCTTATTCCTTCGGGTTTACACTGGAAATGGGGTGTGTGGTTGGAGCTGTGGGTGGTGCAGCGCAAGCCACCCATGGTCCCTCTGTAGGCGCAGGCGTCCTGTGGCTTGCCACAGTGACAGGCAAATCCGAAACCGGATGCCGCCAACCATATATATGTATGCACATGTATTTATCTCCAAATATATGTACGGCGTAATGCAAAATTATATGTATGTATTTAACCACGTGTTCGTAAAATTTATGAACGGGCACGAGAAAGTTTCTCTTAAAGGAAATGTATTTATGGCATTACGAATGTCATGAATTTCAGGCATGGGAACGATGATTGGTATATCGTATGCCTTTCTGTTGATAAGAAGACGAAGGTATACATAAGAAATTCAGCTGAGGTTTATACTTATACTTTTGTATATGAAGTAAGTTGATCGCTGGATATTTGTGGATACGGTAAATATGCTTAGCAAATGCCGGCGAACCCCACTCATTTAACACCGGTGTCGCCATAGACTAGGCCAACATTGAATGGTTTCTTTGCTGAACGGGTTTACTGTGAGCGAATGGAAATACTGCCAAATGGTCCTTGTGTAGAGGTCACTAGCTTGCACATTTAGTGCTTCGTTAGACAATAAATGGGATACCATAACTCATACTAACCAGTTGCAGTGCACACAGGATGACGGAATGCAAGCTGCGATGTGGATGTTGTCTGGTAAATTCATACACCTGCTATGGGGGTTGTATACAGAGCTACATAGGGAAAGCACAATCTATTGTGCAGGCAGTCATTAGTCTCCGGAGCAAAATAAGCGCATTTAGGTTTGCGGGCGTTGCTATCGTTCTCTCTGACATGGAATATGTAATGGTTAGCGCCTTAGGTCCCAAGCGTCGGGGTTTAGGTAATCCATAATTTCCCAGTAGTGGAGTCATGATCATATGGTCACACACATACACCATTGTGTATTGACTACTACAAACTGGTTAGAGCAATAATATTCTGTAACGTGGGGTAAGACTGTGAACGTGCTGGAATGTGGATTTAACGTAAGAAGGACAGCCATATTCCAGTACTGTTATAGATCTCACGTACAATTGGAACCAAGCAATACCCTTGCCGTTGGTTAGTTAAAATTTAAAAGTCCATTGAAATGGTAGCCATAGTTGTCGTCTGAAATGTGCTCATCCGCAATAGGTAGAGGCAACTAGAGTGATATGGGAGGGAATGCCTCCGATACCGTTACCAGATGAGATGCTGCAAAAATGGCATATTCAATAAAGCAGTGGTACCTGATCGTTAAGGCGTGTTGCATATGCTATCACCTATACGCCTTGTAAGGCATTATTATCACAGAATCTGTGATCACCGCTATGACGAGATCACACGAAGAGTACATCTAGTAAATGCTACTACCTTCTGTCTTATAATTAGCTATGGATACAGCGCAGCAGCTGTATTAGCCAGGTTACAAGAGGTAGGTTGCATAACATGCAGTTACCCAACCGTTGGCCGATGTCGCTGCCTACTCAACTGCGGCGATAGCCTATTAATGTAACTGCCAGATGCTTTGTGAGGCTCGAGTCACACGTAAAACTACCTTTTGCAAACAAGAAAGGAAACGTATACGTTACCCAGCGTACAAATAGGCACACTGAAACTGAAGTGCAATATGTACATACCTCAGGCCTGGTGCAAATGTGTCGTTGCAATGCAGCGCACACACATATGGGTTGCTGTATCCGGTTAATGAATTGCCTGTCACAGCGGCCAGCCACAGGACGTTTGCTCTTAAAGAAGGACTATGGGTGGCTCGCGCTATACCACCCGTAGCGCCAACCACACGCCCCATATGCAGTGCAAACCCAAAGGAATAAGCCCTGGAGGTATGTGGGTGAGTGCCAGATTTCATCAATGGAGCCGGCCCACACTTCTTCAAAGGCAAACACAAGCACGTTGTATTAGGGAATGAAGCGCACGCAATGCGGTGGCTGAACCCTGGTCCGCTCCACGCCGAGTGCGTGGAAGCACTTTCCGATTCTGAGACAGGCATGAGGGCCGTTCACCCCCGTCCCCTCCAGCAAAAGCCATATATTTTTACATATACAGAGTGCATATTATTAGATGGGTGACCATTGCTTCCGGTCATAGGACACCATATACAATGACATAGTGGAACTTGCTAACATTAACCTCCGTGTGATTATATCCTTTTAGCAAACGGTTTCCAATCAGGTGTAGTGGTGTTGGTTGATCGGCCCTCTCCGCTATGTCTAGGGGCAAGATGGATTAGTGGAGAATGCCGAAGGCATATAAGTAAGCAAGACAGATAACTTTTGGTATCGCTTGAAAATGAGAAAAGGGGAGATGATTTGTAATACTATTTCGAAAGCCCGTGTACATATGTTCTGGATGACTGAAGGTACTGCGGAAGCAAGTAACCAATCGAAATTGACATGGATTGATGACATTAAAATGCCGCGGCTTTGACTAGATGGCATAGTGGCGAAGGTTATAATAGACTACATCAGTTCCATGCTGACGAATGCAACCGTTGGCGCTGTACTTGCACTGAAGTAGCTATGCGAACAATAAATGGCAAGGCATGGAAAACGGGCATGCATACTGAACACGAAATATGCACGCCGAATGCGGGAAGGTGTGAAGCCCCTTGAACCCACTAACAACGAGCACTTAGGAACGGTGCATGTAGATGTAAGCTACGCAGGCACGTTAAAGCAATGTTTGTAGCAATGAGTTATGGCTGACATATAGCGTCATGACGATTGCAACCATATGCACAAGGACATGGTGCAGGTAACGGTTTCGCACGTAAATTTACAAGAAAACATTACCTACAGTACAGAGAAATATGTACGTTAAAGTGAGTCGGTCGAAATAATCGGATGCCTGTCAATGTATAACAGTGGTAAACGCGAACAGTGTATGGGGGAACAAATCCACGCGACAAGTAGCAATCCGATGTTCACAAGAAGTTACTAACCTGTAGTATTGCAAGATGTTTCATTGCGGTTGACGGCGCCACCTTGGTAAATGGGAATGGTACTCCGCCAGGCCTGTAACGCAAGCGTCACGGCATCATACAAACACGGTGCCGTAATGCTTCATAACGGCAGAATGTCATGGTTTGTAAAAGGCAGTATGAAAAGTGGATGCACTGGTCGCATATGATGTTTAAACCATTCACAAATATTCCTGACCTCACGGGTGAGCTTGTTAAGGTCTCGTAACCCACGAAGCGAGAACACTGAGAAATGGTTTGTGGATCTTTCAAATAGATGCAAGTACATTTCCGTGGAACAGATTCACAAGGTGCCTGCAATAGAAAGATGCACGATGTGTCATTGCAAATTGGTGTTCATTACTCGCAACTGTATATAGGTTACAAAATGGCTGAGGCGTTGTATTTGGAGAAGACGAGAGAAATGTGGATACGATAAAGTAACATGATTTACAACAACGGCGTATCATCACTGATTGGAGCGGACACCTGGATGCCATATAATCCGGATGACGTATAGAATCGGGAGTAAGGAGGATGCATGGCAGTGGTTTAAATGAGTACCTAAATGCCCTAAGCGAACTAACGGTGTGTACGTGCTGAAAGGTTCTGCTAACGGTATGCAGATACCAGTAAGGGGGCCAGGGAGCCAGAGTGTGCGTACATTGTGTGGTTAGATTTTTAGACTCTTCCCATGCCCCGCGTCATTATTTGCTAGTATCCCCCTAATAATTAGGTAGCAAGCACAGTTGCAACAAGTGAGTCCTGCTTGTGCAGTAGGAGTAGAGGGAAGCGACACTGAGGTCCGTGCCTAATGCTGTCCTCTGAAGTTTCCAACAAAGGCCAATGCCGGTTATGTTAGCAGCGGGGTGGAAGGGTAGGCGGAGCATAATTACGTCGTACTTTGACTCGCTTCCCCCTAACCAATGGCTTATTATCCACCTGCGGTGTGGAGGTGCCTTATGCTTCATGAAGGGGACAGCGACTTACTAGATAACCGGTCGTCGTACGTATAGCATGCAAAGGAATTGATTGCATACCGTTTGCCTAACGTATCGCGGAGTTCATGAATGCGGAATGCCATGATAAACGTAGTTCGTTTTCGCATCCGGCCCAATTCAAAGGACAATGAATCTCAAACAATGTCGGGGAAGCGCCATGAGGCGAACCGCGTTGAAGAAGCATTGTGTACGCATTTGCAAACCTCTGCATAGGGGCACTGGTAAGTTGGCCCCTGTGTTCGGCTCACAATGTAGCGTCACACCGTATAGGTGGATTGTGGTCAACAAGCGGGATGGGTCTATCAAGCAACGCCACACATCTTATAACAGAGCCAATTGTTAGTCGTATTTATCTTTCGTGTCTTTGGCATAACTCATTGTGGGACCATTTGTCCTATTAAATGTTACGAACTTAAAACATCTGAGGTATATACAGAGGGACATCCACAAGTGTCTACCGGGGAACTGCAACATAGGTCAGCGCAGCACACTTCAGGGAGTTTTAAGTTACCCAGCATTGCGCAATTATTGGCAGCGTATATATGGTTAAATACAATAAACTCCCTGGAGGTAGTTGCAGCAGTTCCATTTGCCACTGCAATTGTAAACTAAGTGGAGGACGTGCACGCAATAGTGGACAGGGATTCAACAATTTGATCCGGCTACTGAAAAACGTATCTACTCACCACCGGAGAGTAGCTCCACGCCTTATAAGTCAGATCCTGTAAATACAATCACCATGACTTTGTAAACAGCGAAGTTGAAGAGGAGAAGTGACAACAGGCATCATTGTCTCACACCGGAAGGGAACCTCTTGTAATCTTGAGGGAATCTGCCAGTTGCCTGTGAGCACAATATGACCAGAAGGGTTAGTAGACGATAGCGGACAATCAGCCCTTGTGCTAACAACAACGGTGCCGCAGACTGTTGCAAAGAAATTGGCTTTAACTTGCCTGGCAATTGCAATACAACTAATACTACGGACTCTTCGTCGTCCCCACACTCTGGAACGGGAATCCAGAGGTACGGAAGATCAGGCATATTTTCGCCTAGGAGGTCCAAGTATGGAGCCAATATTCACTATGCGGGGATGGTATTGAAGCGGCACCCATACACCAAACGCTTAACCTCTTTGTATCTGAATTATAACAGAAGTCACCCCACCTGTCCATTAATGCACGACATTCCAAACACTTGTGGAAAAAGTTGTTCCCACGGAATACAGCGACATTTTACCTGCCCTATAGTGGAACACTCCAGGGTAACTTATTGTGCATGTTCAGCTGTGTCTATAGTTGCAGTATCCCACAGTCGCTTAGTGTGGAGGGAGAATGGAATGTACTGCTGAACATGATGTCGTCCTTAACTGAGAAAGCCGTCCTGATGTACAAACGCTCAGCATTATACGAGAGGAACCCCCTGCATCGAACTGGAACTGAGGTGCTCACTGAACAGAGGACAAACACTGGGAGATATTCAAGAAAACCCAAGTAGTCTAGCATCATCGAATATACAAAGGGGTACGAAACTTATGCAAACTAAACAGGCGGCGGCGCGACCTACCTACGGACATTGCTTCGTTGGGGTATGGCAAACACTCACGGAGATTATTTTCTCATACATAATGCCGGGTAGAGCAGCCCGGCTGTTAATAACAACTTCCTAACTGCCCCTGGAGAAAGCACTGTACCACATAAACGAGATACTTAAGACAACTTAAGGCCTTGCGGTAGTCAGCTGTCTACGCCGTGGAGTCATGGTTGCTCAAGAAATATGCGCTTATGTGCACCCCAACGCCGGATCTAGTGGAACCTGTTAGAAATCCTCATAGTACTAATCCCAGAGTGGAACCGTCACTCAGCACCAGGCGCTGCTTAGCTACACGCAACATTACTCCACATTTAGGCCGATTACATCGCCGACCACATCTACCAAATTACGCGGATCTCAACTGTAGACGTCGTCTCACCCGGCGCTTGGAAAGTAAGAGCAATACCGCCTTAATGCGAACTTGTAGAACCGAAAAACCCTGCGAACGACCACCCGATATGTCTGACGTTCGTTGTCTTCGAAATCTTGGGAATAACAATCCAGCGTTCTCTCTACGGTCATTATGAAGGAGTATGCGCGATGTACCCATCGCAATGAGGCTGGACCTTACCGTGGTGCGATGGTTTGTGTGCCTCAGTGAGCCATTTAGCTATACTGGGTGGTGCTTTCGCACATTCAGAGCCACTCATACCAGATTGGTCAATGGTTAGAGGCCAGATAAACTCAGTCTCCTGGTCCTCCAGGTTGGGGGTTGGAATGAAGGTGGCTGCTTTTTCCTTAAAACGGACTCCTTATAGCCCAATGCCAAACCCGCTGCCTTGCGGACAGGTTTATGAACCAAAGGTTTTGGTTGAGAACCCTAATCGTTCTCCTGTCTGGGCCTGGGCAACCTGACAGTATCTTGCCCACGCAACACGGTGAATCGCACTTCAATCTATGTATTGCAGCACAGTAGCTGAGGTGATCCACACCTCTAGCTAATGTGTATGATGATGATGATGATGATGCGCGATGTATTAATCGCAGGAAGCATTCCGCAGTGCACGATCCGACATCACTAACCTGCTTGCTGCATGCGATGCATGAGTTACAGCGAGAAACGAGAGGAAACTCCTTGAAGTCCCCTTCATTGACATCGACATGGCATTTGACAATGTCCCTTATTAACGGCTTATGCTCATACATTAGCAAGTTTGTGTACCCAGACTTCTCAGGGGCACCAAACATTGATGGTACGTGTACGGAACACTTTTCCTGCTAGTGCATAAGAGCAGCGGGGTTACGCAATGCTCTATCCTTAAGCCAGAGCACTTTACAATGTACATCCACGACCTTCCAGCGGCACTACAAACGCACTCTTTGGTAAACTTTGATGACCTAACGATGTGGTCTACAACTTGCCACGAGGACACTGATAAACCGTGACAAATATATCCTTATCTAGATTCTTGCCCTGGGTCCTTTCAATGCATATCATATTGGAGGTTGTCTCATAATGTATGTCACACAAGCGAACGCCTTGGGAGTGATCTTCTCGCAGGATCTCAACGCAAAACTTCACCCGCAGAAGAAGCTCCCGGCAGCCAGTTGAATGCCACGGGTTCCGCAAACATCCGGCTGTAATAGTACGTCGATAATTGGTAAGCTGTCACCTACACTTGCCTATACGATCGCGCAAAATGGTCTCCCGACCGCTTACCCCTAAAGGAGTATGAACATGATGTGATACAGAAGTGCGGAGGCGGGGTTCAAAATCTTTATCAAAGCGTCCGGATCATCACTAGCCTCCCATACTTACGATTAGAACCGGTTCTCCATGGGATATCTCCGTTGTATCGGAGATCTGCACACGAAACGAACAATTACTTCCTTTGGCCCTTGCACCGTCAATGGAGCCAATGATCGACGTAATGCCTACCTAGCATACTAGCACAAAAGGACCCGTAACTGACGCTAGAAACATCAGTACACAGAAAGCAAATTAACAGCACGGAAAAAGCGGAGAATTATTTTGGTACTTATGCCTAGACTGCGAAATATAAAAGCAGGAAATGAAACCGTACAATGAGTGCACCGGGATTCACAACATTGCAAAAGTCAGGTATCAGGGATGGGGAATTGCACTAACGGAAACTGTCACCAATCGCTGGACAATTCAGACAAAACATAAAGAAACTGCATACGACACAAGTATACCAGGAAGCAAAATCATCCAAGTGGGCCGGACACAACTTCCACACGCACTAAGAGGAACAAGGGAAACAGACGAAAGCCGGGTCACCGACGTAGCAAACACTGGTTGCATGATACCCATGGGTACACACATCACACATAACCCATTCAGCGGCGTTATCGTGACCTGCGATGTCATCCTCTCGCGGACAAATACCGCAGACGTCTTCCGAAACGGTTCCCTGAGTAACGCGCTTGCGTTTAACGGGCACTCGGTAATAAGAAGAAGTGGTGGTGTGCATTTCCGGAAATTCTGATCTACTGAGACCACTTTTACTAGGATTCACCTCCGTCACCTGATATTTCAGTGGCGATTTCCGTTTCCTAGCCACGGATGCAGAAGTAGAGGGGAAAGTTGCATGCGTTGAAGTCAAGTGGCCTCCCTTATTCCCATCAGTTACTTGCAAGCGATACGGAACATTACTTTGAGAGACAGTAGATACAGCCACGGCTGACTGATCATGCGAGTTTCCCGGCGGTGCTACACCGCAGAATATGCTTACGTTAGCCTCAGTATCCAGTGGAAGCGGTACAAGCCACTTGGATTTTCGACAACACAATTGTAATCTGCCTTCTTTGGACATCAAAAAGCCCAGCGTTTTAAACGCGTTCAAAGCGACCGAAAATTTTGCTGATGCGTAACTACATAACTAAGCGTGACTGTCCGACAACACTTGCTGCGACTTGCGCGGTTTCCAGGCACGGTTTACAACAACAGCGTTCTCCTTGGGCTCACAGTCTCGCAAAGCCAACCCACAACCCTCGTTCACACCGTCAGAACTAGGTGTGGAAGCTTGCCGAGGAACAATCCACCGACAACCATACAATATGTCATCTGCAGAATGGTCGTGAAGGCAAGCAATATAACAAATGTGACAACGTGGCAACCGCCACTGAAGACTAAATTCGCAAGCACAATCACTTCCACGGGTGATGTAGACACGACGAACCTTGGACCGGGGACAGGACACCAAACAATACCGTCCATCAGACCGGCAACGGAGAACAGAGGATACGCGAAAGTGAGCTAGAAAACGTTCACCGCAAAATCACGCAACTGTTCATAAAAGAACGCCACAGCCGGGACTTCCGATGGAATAGATACCACGTCCATGTTTCGCCTCCCTATGATGTTGTTTCTTTCATGCACACAACTACTCACACGACCAACCATACAGGTGAAGAGAGTAAGCAGCGACGATCGCTCGGACAAATACTCCTTAAGTTGTTTGTTTTCATTCTCCACTCTGTTTGTTGTACGGCAACCGAAGAACACCACATTTCTCTGTCTGTAAGCGGCTCAACCGTCTGCGTATTTCAGCAATCTTCCGGACAAATACCGGTAGCATTTAGTATTACACAACCTGAACTATAAAACTGGCACACATCAGCAGTGTTGATAAGCGTATGCAACCACGCAGGTAACTGCATTTTCCAAGCAACTGTTATCCCACGTAACTGATTACAACATCAATTCATATCACATATAACATGTCAACGGCAAAATACAATCTTTGCGTTCGGATACCAACGATTAAACGCCTTCAACTGCGCTACACATTTATCCATCACTACAGCACGACAATATCTGGTGCTTGGCACGGACAGCAGCATCGCTTCAACCGCAAGACTATAGCTGTACGATGTTTCATCCACTAAAAGGGCGAAGAAAAAGACAATCCAAGACCAGTCACGTCAACGAACATGCAATGCCACAGTATGTATCCACCATAATTTAACTGGTGCGTTGCATCACATAAAAGCACCTCACCATATCGTTTCACGATGGGACGGACCACAGATGGAGAGAAAAATGCAACGGAGCTGCTTCCCATCTGGCACCAACCGGCAAACTCCATGACGTTCCAAAATCGATGACACGTCTGCAACCTCACATGCTGCTTTACTCCGATGACGTCTCCACAAATTACTAAGATCCACGTGAGTGACACGCTTGCCGTATTGGTGATATAGGAATCGTCGCAAATCCGTTGTGCTGTGGAAAATTTCCATCAACCGTAGTACCTCCAACACTTGTCCCAGTGAGAGCAACGGTCACGTGAGTATAACCATGGGTTTCCAAGAAGAAACTCATGATTGCGAATCATGCAGAAACTTTCAAAGACATACCTTCCCTCCTTCAAAAGCACCGAGAACCGGGCCTTGCAATCGTACGATTGGTATCTAAATGCATACGTTAAGGTAATTGATCACTATGAAAACTTACCGTTGGCCACGGGATCCTGTATGTTTACAATGCACACAACGGTACTGGATGTAACCGCAACAAACTCCATCCGGCAAATCCATTCGGCTTGCACGCCGGTATGCTGCGGCAGACACCGATGTTCCTCGGAAAACACAAGACGCCGTTTACAATTAAAACTTCCCAACTGCGTCTCCAAGTCTTCCACACTGTCATACTTCGCCGCAGCAAAAGATCTGAACAGCTCTCCGTCATCCACAATCATAGCAGCAGCTGCACCGCCAACTATGGCCACCGGAATAATAAAACAACAACATACACATGCACCCTTATCCATAACCCTTTAGATTATACTGTACTGTTATGTACCATTTGTACCACCGAATTTCCTCAAGCAGCAGCTTTTCCTCATTGTGCAATTAAACGGTCCCATGCCTAGTGGGGCACTAGACGCTCACAAGTGGCTGGAAGGCGTGTACGGGGGTGGAGGAAAAGGAAGAGCCGGGAGTAATATGGCATTGAAAATGCCAAATAAATAGATTTATCCTCAGGTTCAAGTTCAATTTCGGGTGGGACTGGAAGCACAGAAAAATTCCGTGACTGTTCCATCTTAAGTGGGGAGAGGAGACTGACTGCAAATTACAGGCCAGTTGGCCTCACTAGTGTAGTAGTCAAACTCCTCGAGAAACTGTTGAGAGATTCATTGGAGAGTCGTCTGAGTAGATTAATTCTAATTAACAATGTACAACACGGATTCCGGAAGGGATGTTCGTGCCTGATGAATCTACTGATAGCTCGCGAAAGTTGGGCGGATGCAGTGAATAACAGCCACGTACTGGACGTACTTTTCATCGACTTTTCGAAGACATTTGACAAGGTACCCCATTTGAGGCTAGCGTAAAACTGACCTTCTACGGGGTATCTTGCCGCGCCCTCCATTGAGTGAGTGCCTTCTTAGAGGGTAGAGCTCAGAGTGTACGAGTACACCGGGCCTAACGTTTAGGCAGTCTGTCCTCAGTGGCGTGACTCAGGGCTCGGTCCTTGGACCGCTGCTGTTCTATATCTATGTGAATGACCTAGCCGCGAAGCTTGGGGTACCATCGCTGATATGTGCTGATGACCTGAAGCTGTGGAACATTGTCGAGGTTTCTGGGAGTTCCGAAGCTATTCAGCGAGCATTGGATAAGCTTTGGGACTGGTCTACTTTATGGTTACTGCCCATAAATCAAGCAAAGTGCTCCGTTCTTCGAATTGGAGGAGGTTGTCCTCCTACGAAGTACTTAGTCGGTCGAGTCGAACTCCTCCATGTATCTAGGCACGTTGACCTACGCGTCCTACACTCTTCGGCTTTACACTCCGGCGACAACTGATAAAAGCCCGCAAGTAGAGTTTTCCGCATGTTGTGGTTAATACGACGTTCTTTCGGAGTCTTGACGGGCGGCATCTTTATGAGACTGTTCTCGGCTTTCGTTTGGCCTCATCTGGAATACTGCGTCCAGGCTGGTCCGCCTTGACTCGTCAGGGACACAATGGAGCTAGAGAGGGTTTCACAAGTGGGTACTAGGTTAGTCGAGAGATTACGGGGACGGACGTACCCCAAGCGTCTACTTAGTTTGGGAATGCATTCAATGCACTACCGAAGGCTTAGAGGAGACCTAATCCTAACCTACTGTTTCTTAACTGGGAAGGTTGGTCCAGATTTATCATGGATATTCAGTTCCGCCCGAATGTCTGTTCTACGCGATCACTCCTAGAAGCTTGACAAATCGCGGTCCGATGGGATTAGGGTGGAAATTCGGCTTTCACGTAGAGTCACCGAGCGCTGAAACATGCTTCCGGGAAGTGTTATCATAGAATCTAAGGTTAGGGAGTTTTGAGCGGCAACTTGACGCTCATGGGTGACAACACGAAACCTTTCCATTTTCCTGAGTAACTATCGTCATCGTACTTCCATTTTCTTTTCTCTACTTTTGTTCACGCATTGGTAGTATTTTCTTGTTTCAAGTGCACATCTAAATTCGGTACTTTCGATTGCTCTTCTTATCCTTTGCTTACTTCACGTGACTGCCACAGCAGGGACGGCTAGGGCAGGAAAGGTTGGCATTAACTGGTTGGCCAGGGTGCGAAACGGGTGTTCCGTTTTAGATCCATCAAGAACTGTGCACTTCATCACTTCCTGCCTCAACAATCCACTTAAAATGGAACGCTACCGGGATTCTGCCATAGTTCCAGTCCTATCTGAACTTGAAGTTGAGCCAGGAATTGTTGTGTTGCTCATGGTCCTTGATGGATCTAAAATGGAACATCCGTATCGCACCCGGGCCAACCAGTTAACGTCCACATTACCTGCCCTAGCTGTCCCTGGTGTGGCAATTACATGAAGTAAGCAAAAGATAGAAAGAAAAATCCAAGATAGGGAATAAGGAAGTGCAATTGAAATGTAAAATGAAATGAAATGTACAAGGAAATTTAAACTAATACCAAGGGATGACGAAAAGTAGAGAAATGTAAATCGAAGTATGAAGAGAAGTTACTCAAGTAAAGAGAAAGGTTTTGTGTTGCCACCCAAGAGCGTCAAATTTCCGCTTAATTCCCCTAATCGTAGATTCCCCGATAACACTTTCCGGACGCATATTTTAGCGTTAGATGACACGAACTGACATCCAGCTTTCAGTCCTAATCCGATCGGACCGTGGCTTATCCAGCTTTATGGAAGGACCGCGTAGAACAGCCAATCTAGCTTAACTGAATAGCCAAATTAAATCTGGACAAACATTCTAAGATAAGATAAGGCAGTTTAGGGTTAGGTCTCCCTTAAACCTTCGGTAGTGCGTTGAATGCACTCTTAAATTAAGTAGACGCTCGAGGTATGTCCGTCCCCGTAATTTCTTAACTAACCTAGTACCCACACGTAAAACCCTCTCTAGCTACGCTTTGTCCCGGACGAGGCAGGGCGGACAAGCCTAGACGCAATATTCCAGAGGAGACCAAAAGAAAGCCGAGAACAGTCTTGTAAATCTGTTGCCGTTCAAGCTTCCGTAAGAACGTCATATTTACCATACCATGCGGAAATCTATGCGTGTGGCATTTTTCCATTTGTCGCCGGAATGTAAACTCCAAATCGCGTATGACGCCTAGAACAACCCGGCTAGATACACGGGAAAGATCGACTCCACCGACCAAGTACTTTGCAGGAGAACAACCATCTCCAATACGAAGCACGTAGCACTGCCTGATGGCTGGAGAGTAACCATAAAGTAGACCAGTTCCAAAGTTTGTCCTAGGCTCCCTGAATAGCTTCGGAATCCCCAAGAACATCGACAATGTTCCACAGCTTCAAGTCATCATTAAATTGCAACGATAGTTCCTTAAGCTCTGGGGGTAGGTTATTCTCATATATAGAGAACAGGGCTTGGTCCAAGCTCCGAGCCCGGGGGCACGTCACTGAAGACAGACTGCCCAAATGATCGGCCACGGTCTACTCGGACACATTGTATTCTGACATCCAACAAGGCACTCAACCGATGAAGGGATCGGCCAGATACCCAGTAGGAAGTAAACTTTTGTGCCAACCTCAAATGGGCTACCTTGTCAACGGCCTTCGAAAAACGAGAAAAACCACGTTTAGTGGGTAGTCGTTAGCCAAAGCATCCGCATAACTTTCGAGAGCCACCAATAGATTCGTCAAAATGAAAATCACTTTCGGAATCCTTGTCGTACTTTGCTAAGTAGCATAAACCTACTCAGATGACTCTCCAATGCAAATCGCACCAGTTTCTCGAGCAGTTTGACTACTAAACCTGTCAAATTAACTAGCCTGAAATTTGCAGGCAGACCCTTGTCCCCAACTTTTTAAGATTGGACAGATAACAGCTTACATTCATTCAGATCAGACATGATCAAATGTTAAAGGCAAGTATGTTACTATGCATGTAATCGACTGTGGCTAAACGGTGTACAAGTTGCGGTAATATAATAATTAATTATGAGGAACAAGGTCGTCAGTGTGTTGAGGATAATTTCGGTTTATGTAAGCAAGCAATAAACAGTAAGAGCACAATAATGACTGTATGTGCAGACAGTGAGCATATTTTTGCACTTGGCTAGAAGTTCATACAATATGATTCTACTCAACTTACCAGTGTGATTTGTGGCCGGTGAGGCTGTTCATTAGCGAGTTAAATGCGCCATCTCGTAGGGATGTTAATAGGACTGTTGTGGTTTTTCCAAGTTCAAGATCAAGTGGGACTCGTACTATAGGAAAATCCCCTAAGTGCTCCTAAAGTGGGTTGATTCAACCAGAAGTTCGCAGATGTTGAAATACAGAAGGACCTAAAACAAAGACCGCATCACACCCTTCCCTAACAGTCTCTGCTGGGCTAGTTACCAGATGTAAAGAAGTGAAAATACTAAAAATACTGTGAGTCAGTTAGGAAAAGGTAATGGTTTGATGTTACCATCCAAGAGCAACAAGCTAACGTGCCAAATCCTTAACAGTAGGTTCTCAAACCACATGACATAGGGGCGATTTTCAACAAACTATAGCGGCGCTACAGACGGGTTTCCATCCTAATCTTATCAGATCGTCGTTTGTGCAGTCTCAATGGGTGATCGGGGAGCTACCTTAGCTGGACCAAATAGCCGTGGAAATTCCTGGCCGATCTTCCACTTCGAAGTACGATAATTGAGTATCAGGTCATCTCTTGTTCTTTGGTAGTACATGGAGTACGTCTTCATAGTAAGCAAGCGTTCAAGGTACGTCTCTACCCGCAGACCCTGCACTAATTGAGGTCCCATGCGCAACACCCTCCCTAAGTCCATTTTGCCACGGAAAAGACATAATGGACAAGCCTAGATCAAATATTCTAGGTGCGGTCGGACGTATGTCAAAAAAAGTTTCCCAAACAACTTGGCCGCTAGGACGCGAAAGAGCGGCGGATAAACTACATGATACTGAACCCATGACAAGCAGCTTTCTTTCAACTGTCTCCAGATAGAAGTGTTGGCTAGCCAAAAAACCTCGTGGTGCCAGCTCGGTGGTTTCGGTTTAATCCTTTCCAGCAATTAGTTCGGCGGAGATGTTCCGGACTTGGTGGGTTTTCGCTTGACAAGCGATCTTCGTATAAAAGGCCACAAATATCTGCCTATCAACACTGCGACGTGGTGGATGTGACTCACCATTTACTAAAGTCACTGCCGCGTGGATATCCTGAAAATATTTTTCAACCCACGGACATCGATCGCTTATTCTTACATGCTTGACGATTACAATCAGACAAAATTGCTGCGGCGCATTCACAAACACAAGGTATACAGCTACATTCATACACAACTACATACGTATATACACCAATAACTACGTTAACTGTCATGCCAAAAATGTATTTTGTACACTTTTGATCACACTGTGTTAGCTTAACATGATTACGCCTGTAAAGGTGTGCCATGTATTGTCGAGAATAAAGCTTTATTTATTTATTTATTTCAGTCAACCTGCTGAGTGAAAACAAGGATCTTACCAACGCCGAGAACCTATCGGGTGGGTGGCTTAGCAGCTCCTATTAAGATAACAGAGCACTTGGCCCTATTAATTGAACCATCCTCAGAGCATATACAAGTCACCCTGAAAGGTTTCAGAACCCCGGGGATATACACAATGTCCCAGACGTTAAGTTCGTCAGCAACTATTAAAGATGACCCTTCTAGCTATCCTGGCAAGTAATTTACATAGACCGCGAGAAATAATGGCTTTAATACCGAGCCTTGAGGGACGCCACCAAAGACAGCTTACCTGAGCAAAAAGTTACGTCGCACTCGTACGCATTGTCCATTCCCTCAAGGAAAACAGTGGCCCATTAAAGAGCAAGATTAAATATCCCTAACCTCTTAACTTTATTGAGAGTCGAATATGAGGGACATATATTAAAGCTATCAAAATGTTCACGAATAGCACGTCTACATCGTGACCACTGGCTACCGCTACGGCGTAGATTTCACGGGCTACAAGTAGTTTAGTCTGACACAAAAATCAGTTGCGGAATCCATATTGCGCAACACTGAGGAGAGTAAATCTATTTAGGTGGTTTTCCATTGTATTCTTTATCAGATTTTTACATAACTTCGCTACTACGCTTATCGAACTGACACGCCAGTAGTTTGCGGTCAGAGCGCAGTCACTGCCCTTAAAAAGCAAACGGATGATTGCTACCTTACATTCTGACGGAAAGACGCAACTGATAACCGATATTGAAAACACGCATGTGAGACGTCCACACATCTCAGAGGCCAATTTGTGCAACAGCTTCGGATGAATTGGATCATGACCGAAAGCTTTAGAGGGATGAATGCCTTGAAGTAAACGTTATATAAAGAAACAAATAAATAGAGGTCTATTTTTGGAAAAACAAAGACACAGAAAGGTAGAAATTAGATCATAAATATGCTGATGTAGACGTACGAATGTTTATAACACAAAAATAGCTATAAAGCAGATAAGTCCTTAAAATGAAACAAATGTTACACGCATAAATTAAGCGATGTAGAAAGTTGATTTTTGCTGGCCGTCAAGGTCACGCAAACATTGCATGTGCCAAACTCAGCCGAGCAAGTGCCCTCTGGAACAATTGCAAATAATTCAACCTGTAGTACAATGAGCTTATCTCTAAGTATACAAAAGGTTTCATAGTCAGTTTGCGCATGGCTCCTCTCTGCTCACAATAACGCTAATAAAACTAGTTCTGCCCTTCTGCGCCTTTCAACCCAAACAAATACTACTTGGGCGAAAACGTTTGCTGGATAAAATCCAACGGATATCACCATCGCCACAACCATTTTGCTGTACCGTTTACCAAAGAAAAGGGCAGATATGTGTAACAATTCTATTGTATTGACTGCACACTTCAAAAAGATACATGAGCAGCAAGTTATGTTAGTAGGTTTCTATAAAAGTTTCATTGGAGGACGGATGTTTCCCGGATACGAAAACTTCGCTATGGCTTCAATTAACGCTCCTACTCACGCGCTCGTTGAGACCGCCAGTAGTCCTGCCACACCCGACGGATACACAGTTAGTGTTGCCAGTCAGTTTCTTGCGGATGTTAGCAGCCGAAAGTATAGCAATGCCCACGAACTGGTGCACCACATCAAGCGGTTCGAGAGAATCTCCGGGTCATACTAAAATGTTTGAAAATCAAAAACAGATGCCTCCGGCGAGAAGACACTGGGAAAGTATTAGTGTCACCGGAAAGGGTTTGCACGCCATCTTAACAAAGGCAGAAGACCAAGGCTATTGGATCTTATACATTGCGAGGCCCATTTTAAGGTCGATAGGCTGGGCACTTGGTTCAGAACAATCAGGTTCCACATAATGCATAACCACGAGCGTCTGGAAGACGAAGCATTAAACTGGTTCAGCAGAAACCGTCGATTAGAGCCGGAAAAGCTAGAGATAATCAGGCCAATGCTTGAATGCCGAAGCTGATGTTTCAACATCCGGTTGTAGGTACGATGGAAGTTCGGAAATTACCTGACGAACGCGGACGTCGGCAACGTTCGAGCTAAACCCATATTCGGGCGCAAAAATTCATGTAAGGTGTTTTGTATTGGGTGGCATAAACCCACTGTTTAAGAATATATACTGGATATGGAATCACAGTTTAACTAGCGAGGGCGACCACGGGGTTTGCGCGACGAAAACAATCAGATCACAAAATTCGTCTACCCCCACCCGAGATGCTAGAACTGTACTCCCGGTCTCCCGACGTTTTGCTTATTGCTAGCACCTTCTCCAGTAACCAACAGAGATATCCTTATACCAACTGCTTATAGTCGATGGCTATCGAAAAAGTCTGCCGGTTGCCATTGCTCTTCTCCAGCGGGAGAAGGAGACTGACGTCAGAACCATCCTCCGCACCAATATGCAGTTGGTAGGTGGTGCTTCTGGCATTAATTGCATTATTTCCGATGGTGCACAGGCTATTGCGAACGCTGAACGTAACGTATTTCCTTCTACACACCATTTCTTATGTCGCTTCCATATAATTAGGAAGGTTATCAAACGTTTTCCGCAATCCACTGTATTCAGGCGCCGTTTCATCGCGACGTACACTTGCAACTTCTTGAAAGATTTAGTTAATTTGGACTTCATTCGTATTAATGACCAGTCTTTCTTTCATTATATCAGTTGCGTCATTCTTCCCAAGGCCTACGGATGGGCCAGCAGCAGGATGCGTGAAGCTGCAACCTACGGCACACACCACACTAATTTGGTAGGATCCATGCGTCGCTGCTTAAAGATGGAACTGCTGAATGGGCGAATTGGATTGTGGGAAGCGATAAGGGTTCAATAGTTCAATAGTGTATGATGGGATAAAATGCATTGGCTTTACAAGACCCATAGGATGGTAAATGCAAAGTAGATAAAAACCATTAGAAATTATTGAGAATACCTGTAGCTCGGGATGTGGATGAAAAGATTGTCCTGTTCTCCGAGCTGGGCATTTCTGTTGCAGACGTTTCGTTACCAAACTAGGTAACATCTTCAGTGCAGCTATTTGATGCTGATTCGCGAAGTCTCGCAAACCAATGCCAGATCTGAATGGCTATTGATTGTTGTCCTGCTTCGAATGTCAGCCTTCGAAGGCTGACATTCGAAGCAGGCAACAATCAATAGCCATTCAGATCTGGCATTGGTTTGCGAGACTTCGCGAATCAGCATCAAATAGCTGCACTGAAGATGTTACCTAGTTTGGTAACGAAACGTCTGCAACAGAAATGCCCAGCTCGAAAAACCATTAGATTCCGACATGGAACTGAAATGCCAATAGTCTAAACCTAGTACATCACACCACAATGTGTTGTTTGTCACTCAGATGAATGTCTAACAATCGTTTGAAGACTGTAATGTTCGGAGCGTTTACCACATGCGTTGGCAAGTCATTCCATTGTGAACAGATTGTAAGAGTAAAAATATTTTCTACAGTCTAATCGGGAGTGTTGGATTATCAGCTTGAGGTTATGACCTCTCGATCGCTTATATGAGGCTAGGGTGAGCAGCGATTTGCACGGGTGATCGCTTTCCGTTAATATCCGGTATGCGAGAATGAGATCTCCGCGTAGTCGTCGGTATTCGGAGGAAAACATTCCGATTAAACTGAGACGTACTTCACAACTGAGACCAGATAATCCGCGTGTTGCCTTGGTATCTCTTTGTTGGGGCTGCTCTAAGAGATAAATGTCCCGTTTTAAACATGGGCACCAAGCCTGGACGGCATATTTGACGTGGGGACGGAAATAGGAGTTGACAAGCATGGGTACCAACCGTCGTTCAAAAACACCAAACGCTTGCCTCGAAAGTCTCAGGTTCATGTTCGCCACGTTCGGTGCTTTGGAACATTGGAGCGAATTCCCCAGACTTTCTTGCACAATGATACCTAAGTCTTTTTCTCTGGCCATGCGTTGTAAAACGTACTGCCCCAAGAGGTACGTGTTGGCAAGATTGCTGCGCAATGACAGTAGGTGACACTTGGCAGTATTCAGGTGTGGTGATTTGTATCTGCCTATTTGTTGATTCTATCCAAATCATTCTGGACGAGGGCACAGTCTGATGTTGAGCGAATAACTCTCCAGATTTTTGCGTCATCTGCAAAAATTTGCATCAAGGATTGAATATTATCCCGGAGGTCGTTAATGTAGACCAGAGAAAGGAGGGGACCAAGGAAGAATCCTTGAGGAACACCGCTGGAGATGCAGAGGGTTTCCGAGAGGGCATCAGCGACTCTGCCCTTGATTGTTCTGTCCTGCAAATATGCTGTTAGCCAGGTGAATAGGGAACCATAAATACCGTAGGCACAAAGCTTACGAAGCAGAGCTAAGTGATTGACTCTGTCGAATGCCTTCGAAAAGTCTAGGTAAATCACCTCAAGGGGGGATCCTTCATCAAGCGCTTTGGTCCATGAATCCCGAGCAAGAAGCAGATTTGTGAGGCAAGATCGTTTGCGCCTAAAGCCGTGTTGGAGGTGAGAAATTAGCTTCAGACTCTCAAAATATCGTGTAATTTCATCTGTAACTAACGATTCCATTACTTTTGATAAAACAGGGAGGAGAGTAATGGGTCGGTAGTTGGCAGTATCCGATCGCTTACCTCCTTTGTATATCGGAGTGACTATCCCGCTTTTCCATTCAGACGGAAGTGTTTGGGAATTGAGTAGACTTTGGAAAAAGCTTGCGAGGTGTGCTGCTATGGTGGGAGCAAGAGTTTTAAGAACTTTGGGTCTGATCTTGTCGACTCCCGGAGCGCTATTTTCTCTTAGAGACCGTAATTTGCTAGCGACAGCTGCTGAGGTAAAAGTGACAGTTGATATGCCGATCACGTTGGGTGAATGCTGGTTTGGCAAAGGTTCTATGGCGTTTGCAGTCACTGTGCCAAACTGCAGAAGTAATGCGTTCGCAGCGTCCACAGCAGTAATCGTTAGGCCACTATCTGTCTTGAGTGGTGGTATTCCTGTTTTAACTTTCCTTCTGCTGTTCACGTACTTGTACAGCAGTTTTGTATTGTTCGTGAATTTAAGTACCATGTTTTTTTGCCATTCGTAATTATCGGCTCTAATCAGTGATGTGCAATAGTTCCTCACTATTTTGTAATTCTCCCAGGTGGCGTCGCAATGTTTCAGCGCGTATTGTCTCCAGATCTCGTCTCTGGTGCTTATCCATTTACGCGTTCTGCTTCGGATCCAGGTGTTGGTCCGGCGCGGCACTCGTAATGGCATGACTTTTGAGGCTGCTTGCGTGACACAGCTAATTTTTTCTTTTAGTTCGTTCCACGCGTCGTCTGTCGTGCTCTGTAGATTGAGGTCCCAGTTGACGGTTGTCGCTAGGCTGTGAAGCACGGAATAGTTGGTTATAGTTCGTCGGCTTTCATGTCTGATTTCAGTAGTATTGGCGTAACACACATAGGCAAAATTCAACACTGAGTGGTCACTGTTGATTAATGGTGGATCGTATGAAATTGTCTCAATCATCAACTCTTCGTTGGTTAGGATTAACTCTAGAAGCGATGGCTTATTTGAACCGCGGTGTCTAGTTGGGCGGTGCACGTGGTTGTACAGAGCTGCTGTATCCATAAACTCGAGGATCTTTGATTTGAACTAAGGACCACTAGAAGTCGCTGAGACAATTGAGGGTACATTAAAATCGCCCATGATTAGACAATGTGAGTACTTTTGAGAAGCTGCATAATGAAGCGCGTTTAATAGAATGTCATCTCGGTCTGCGGTGGAAATCGGTGGCCTGTAAACAACTGCCAACAGACAAGCATACCACGTCTTCTTCGAAGGTTCACCAACCCGGCCATTTAGCTGCATTCGGCAAAACAAAGCGTCGGAGACAGCAAGGTGACGTTCGTTAATAGTCTCACATCTCAGACAATTCCGATAGTACAGAGCAACGCCGCCACCGCGAGATGGACGATCAATGCGAATAACTGACATATCACTGATTTCGATTTCCATGTCGAGCATGTCATTGGAGAGCCAGGTTTTAGTTACAGCTATGATATCCCAATTGATTGCGTTATGTCGATGGCGTAATTCAGGTAGCTTAGAGTTGAGCCCCTGAGCGTTTGTGTAGCAGCACTGTATCTGTTGACACATTAGGAGCTCGGTTCGTTGTGGTTGACCGGCACAGCTTGTGCCGGCCTGCGTACGTTTTTGTCACAGGCGTTTGCACATTTGTCTGACCTGATTTAGGAACAACCGAGTCCGGTTCGTCTGTAACTGTGGCCCGTACTTTGTTTAGGAACGGTCTTACACGTATTTCAGGTGGCCCACGTTTTCTGTTGTCGTGCCACGCTTGGACGGCCCTTGATACCATCTCAGGTGTAGCCACGGTGACTTTCAAAATTTTTGGCCCGTTACCCTGATAGTGTCACGGATGAGCGTGACGTAATTGATTATGAACCGAAAAATCGCGATATCAGGTGCAGCTCGTCGCTACATCCGTATTGTCGGTCATCCGGAGTTGGACCGCATGTGCCGCCGATTGATACCTTACGCTAATTTTGTGACAGCGTTTGACTTGAGTTCAACGTATCCGCTTGTGGTTCACAACAGCAGTAGTACGCTACGGTTTTCAACGATCGTCTACTTGAGATGGTGAACCACGACAGCGGTACGTACAGTGCAAAACTAACGTCGGTTTTGGACACCCATGCAGACACTTGCAGCAGTTCGTACAGCTTAAGAGCTGACGGTGGACGAGAGCGAATAATGGGGCACTTGCCGTTTCAACCATGCCGTTGGACGCGCAAATAATCGGAAGGCAAGAACCCAGCGTCATTTGGGATATGGCTTTAAACGACCTACGTGCACTGTATCATCGAATGAAGACAGCCCAATTCGCTCTGTATACCTCGTGGCAACTTAGTTTTCTTCAACAAGCTGGCAGTAAGAAATGCCTCCGTTCACTTTCTCCCCTCCAGTGCACCTGGTCAAGGACACAAACATTGTCCATTACAACCAGCTGCCGGAGTCCACCTTTCTGAATTTAGACGCTGCAGCTCGCCATCTGTCGACATTGCCGGAGGGGCTTGTCACGTCAGCCACCGATAACGCGGTCTTCAGTGACGAATGGTATATTGCAGTTGCAAGTTCGGATGAAGGAGGCACCGCACCAATGGTTCTACCTAGTGCAAAGTCAATTGCCGCTGTTTACGATGCAAAGCATGAACACCTGAATGCGACACCTGGCGAACAAACCAACCAACCAAGTTTACGACATTTAGTGGTGGATGAAGATATATGCGCAGAATGTAGCTTACAAGATCCGACAGAAAACCAGAGGCGAACAATACGCTGGGTTTAATGCCCGTATTTTACACGTTGGTAGCATCAAAGCTGCCTTCTGTAGCCCCCATAATAACTGTTTTCTAGTGCTTTCTCTGGGAACAGATATTTGAATAACACTGCGAAGTGAGTTGGTGGCACTTTGGAGACCCGACATATCAACTTGCTGTTCCTGTTCTGCTTCGCTGCATGTGCGCTAATGATCTCGTTACATATCCGCTGCTTTACTGATAATTTCCTTACCATGTAACAATGAACACCGTGGTAATCACTTTTTCTGTTTACGTCCACCACATAAAGCCACCTACTGCTCAGCGTGGTGGGGCGGCGTAACTAGTTGTTAATTGGACTAACACGGATCTGGTTGCTTTATATGCGTGAATAATGCAAGATAATAAACTTCCAGGGTATTAACAAATGAGATGGGAGAAAGTATGAAGACAAGAACCCCAATGTGCAGTTGAAAACAAACAGAACGCTTATGATGAACCTGTAAGTTTCGCCATACTACCGGCTTGTGCAGTGTACGCACAAAATACATGTTGTACATAAAGAAATAAATGGTTTGTTCTCGTATTTATTGAGACACACCAAATCAGGCATGATCAAAAATTACAGGCAATCATGTTTCGCACCCGCCACGTTGCAATGTTTGTAAGCGGCAGTGGCCGAAATGTGTACTAGCTGCGGAGATTGAAGAAGTAAGCACGAGAAATAAAGTTGTCAACGAATGACGATACTTTGGGTTCAAGTGCGCGTAGTTCAAACAGTCAAAGCGCTATAAGTGTAGGGAAATCGACATACATAGACAGAGAGTACCTTATTCTTGTACGTGTCTAGAAACTATTGAAATATGAGTCTTGTCGACTTGAAAGTATGTGGTTTTGTCAGTGACGTTTTTCAGTGGCGAGTCACATCCGCGGTGGTCGACACGAAGTCGTCAACGTCGACCGTATAAAGCCAGCCTTTATCGAAGAAACCATCTCGCCCACTTCATCATAAATCACCGCACCGACTTCCAGCATCCTATTCTAGTTCAACCGGACCGCGATCCCGGTCTATAAGCTTCAGCGGTTCCGACATCTTCCGAATCTAGCCCGCCGCCTCCCATGACCAATCGCCGTGGTCGGGAGGTGCGTTAGCCTGTTCGGTTCTCTGATTATGTACCGTGTATTTAGATATTGTATATTTTGCCCCATTGTTGATCGGTTAAGGTTTTACAATATCAACATCCTCGAAAAAGCTTTCGAAAAAATTCGTAGACCGACCCAACTAAACACGCAGATCACTCGTTTATCCTTTCTGGTATTTTCTGCGCGTCTTATTCTATTTTCTTTTCTCTGCACGCCTCAACACTCCCCTTAGATCGACTAGCCCACACGAGCAATATTTTTGAGGGCCCTGACGCGAACGCTGGTAGTGTCTCCGCGGGAGGACCGTTGCTTACTCGCGGCACGAGGGTCGCTTGTTCATGAGTCGACAGTCATTTCTCCGTGGGACGAGTTCAATTTGGCATGGGGCGGAATGCTGCGGGGGATGGACCACTGCCAAGCGCACCGTTTGGAAGCAGCGGAGCTTGCAGTCCAGTCAGCCTTTTTCTGGGCTATTCAGTTTTTGAAGTCCGACAAGTCCGCTCCAACGGCTTGTTGAAAATCACCTTGCCCTGCAATAAATAAATAATAAATCACAAAGGGCAAAGCGGACTATGATGTCTGACGAACTCCCATTTGACACTAATGCTCACTCATCCTTACTCCGCACGATTTTGCCATACGAACCTTGACTCAACAGTCATTTCGATTGCACATGCATTCAACGTTCAGCCATCTAGGGGAGAGCTCTGTAACGCCCAAAAAGATAACTGCTATCTTTTATGTACTATTTATTTATCGACCAATTGTTCATTATCATTTCTTGTGTTAATCTTCCTTATAACCGTCTGGACATTCCACCTCCTAGTAAGATCCAACGATAACGTGCACCTCCAGTCTTCCTACATCCGTCCGCCGCTTTTTGTAGCCAATCGGATACAGTCCACTTTGTCCGACTGAATTGACTTTTGGTATCCGCGTTTAAGTTCGTGCACTATTGTATTTACTTATCCATAGGTGAAGGGTGTCACGTCCGCTAGTACACGTGCTCAATGTGAGCATGTTGCAACTGCACATACAGCCTCTTTACGTCTGAAGAAGTTGTTCGTTAATCTTCAGAGGGCCAGTAGAGTGAACGAGTGTATTCCGTTGTTGCAGCGTCCGAAAGCGCAGCGCTATCCTGGAGCGAATGTGCTCAGGCAGCCAATGGTTAATGGCTACCAGCATCGGCTGCATGCTGTTGGATGGCAACAATAAGTGGAACACTTTTCTGAACAAACTGCTTTATTTGTACCCGTGGCCATTGATAAATAACAGCTACATAGTCCAGATTTTTGGCAATTGATTGGGTTACACCTTGAAGCCACAAGGATTAGAATGCAGTGTTGTTTTCGTCAAATTTTAGAACAGAGCATGGCCAATGTTCCAGCCAAATGCGAGCGACAGATATTAGTAATCCTTGAAAACAGACGATTGTTTGTCGGTGCGGTAAGTAGACAGCGATTAACTGGGTAGATAGTTGATGTCCCAGCTTGTAAACGAAATCTTAGTCGCATAACCATGAGAAGAACCACGATAACATGGTGAGATAAATGTGCGGGTATTTTTCTCATGACACCGTAGCACTAATGGTTAGCGATACACCTCTTGAAAAGTGCATACCCCAGCTATCAACGCGCAGAGACGGATAGTATGACAATCATGGAATGAATGATACAGAAATTAGAGCCGTAATAACGGATGAAACCGGAGTATGATATTCACCAGCAGAACTGCTGTCCGTGCCAAGGGACACCAGTAAAATATGGAACAATGACCACAGATAGTTGTGAATATCAATGCAAGCACGACTAAACAGACCTTGGTTGTGTAGTTAGAACAGCAGGGAGAAAAACCTACGAATGAGAATAGCAGTTGCAATTGTGTGGTACTACAGGTAGTTACATGGAGAAACAGAAGGCGCGGAGGAATGGAACGCAGTTGAAAAACGTGTAAGCAGCTGGGTCTACGAGTGAATTTTCATAATCTATTAGGTCTTTACAGAGCACATTAGCTAAAATGTTCCGTACGTAATAAACATTTCAAACTAGGTTGTGGGAAGTATGGAAGGCAAATGACAGATGAATACTGGGAGGTGGTACCACGTTCCAGTTTTTCGGTTACGCATGTAAAATCAACGGCAGTGTGGTGCGATGGATTAACTCGTTGTGCCCTGCATGTGCTCAATTGTGCTGATATTGTGAGTGCGGCGAATTATGGAGTCTCATACTCATGTTTCACGTATGTGTGTGTATGACGGGTTTGATGCTACTTCGCGTGAAACACGTGCAGTTTTGATGAAGGCCGTAATGAAAGCATGCACTGACAATCAACTGTGCTTTTTTCGTTGATTGGAAATGCACCCACAATTTGTTCTACCACCATGCTCTTGGCCGTGTACCACTTAATTAGCACAGCTTCGCCCTAGCAACCTAGTCGTGCTATCAGCCTTATGCATTAAAAACGTGCATAACTTTTCTATTGTTAAGTGCATGCTACAGCGATGCTCATCTGCCAGGTTGATTAACAATTAGCATCTTTGTCTACACCTTTGCTATTTGCATGTATACCAAGGGACGTTTTTCCCTCTTCTCTGTTCACCTTCTTCGACCCACGGAATCTGCGCTGTATATGTGTGGCAAAAAATCCAACGCCTCTTTGTTATGCTGTTGGCAAATGGTGTATAAAACACTCAAGCTAGGGGTTTTGATATATCTGCTCGTGAACAACATGTAGATGTGCTGCACTACCCCGAACGTTTATTTGCACACAACAGACACTCTCCGTTGCAATGATATTTCTCTTGCATCCGCTTAGTGTGGTGTTGATGCGCGAGAAGGTACCACGCCATCACACTAACAAGGCCTGATAAAGTTAGGTTATTTGTTTATATGAATATAACGGCTTATCTGAGGACATGCAACACTGAAACCATAGATAAGTCCGCATGTCAGTTTCAAAGATGCATGCAGCAAAACAACCTCATGGATTCGGTAACTTGCTACATAATTCGCAAAAACGCCACCACCACTAACCACGGCTGTACGGCTTACTGAAATATTTTCTTTAGCATCCCATTTGGCTGTACATAAACAAATTCGCGAACAGTTAGCTTGTCGTGTCCTGCTGTCAAGCAAGAGACTTACTGTGCCGAGACACCGACACAGTAAACATAAGACAGTACGAGTGTCCGGCCACTCATTACATTGCATTTCGAGTAGGCAGGATGCTCGGAAAATCGACGTGTATGCCACGCTAACTTCTCATGTCAGACACGAGAACGAATCATGTCACACGGTTATTTTGTTTCTAATCGTGTGTACCCTTTATCATTTCTGCAGGTAATTCTGCTTGCCATCATATGCCTTACTAACGCTTACGCCAGTTATAAAGCATTTCCGCTACACTCGCGTTATGCTGCAAGTACCGCACCACGGACATCAATGTGACTTTACGCGGAGGCAAGATTCAGTCACTTGGCCTACAAGCCGCCCTGCACAGCCTTACCGGCCAGGCCGGTCCTAACCATTGATCACATCTGAACCTTGATATACGAACTGTGTGTGTGTGTGTGTGTGTGTGTGTGTGCAGACTTGCACGGCTTTGCAGCTCTGCCGCACCGTCAATGGCTGCCCTGGCCTTACCAGCCAGGCCGGTCGCAACCGCTGATCACAACCCAAAGTTGAAATGCGAAATGAGTGTTTGCGCATATTTGCAAGACACACCTGTTCCGGCATGCTCTGTGGTAAATCGTAAACGACCGAAATTTTACAGCGGCCAATTACGAGTAAAAGGCTCATACTATGTTGACAACATGCCAGATTGCAATACTACAGGATTGGTCATTTGAGTCAGATCATGGTGAAACATCGGTTCTCATATGCGGAATTGCATTGGATAAGGTGCACGCATTTTGTTTTCAGACGCAAAAAGTAAGGCATTACGCAGCTAATATACTGCATGCAACAGCAGGTGTCACTGACAGAATAAGCCGAATGTCAAGGTGTCACACTTGAGGCCATTTTTAGCCATAGGTTCTCAATTTCATATGGCATTTTACGTTGTAGTTTAAAAGGTTAGGTTCATTGAAACAGTTTATAACACACTCCTAAGTGCAGAACTGCGGTATCCCTGATCTTGAACTGCCTTTATATTCACTGACCAGGTATATGAAATCACACACCGTCGAAATCTTCTGTGCTAATCACCTACAGGTAAAAATAACCGCGCAAATGTGGTTACACCCAGAGGTTTACAGTCTTTGATAAAACTAGGACGTTGTCTGGCATAATGTGCGGTACACTGAAATTGCGTCAATTTTTAACAGATACCGATGCAAGCAGGTTGTTCAGCTTAATACACCTGAGCGAATTAGATATGGACTTCTCTATGGTTTGCGCGTTTATTTCACGCGGAATCCGTTTTTTATACATAAGGACAATTAGCTCACATTATTCTGGCATATTAAGTCTGATAAGCCGGTATATTCTCTCGTACTACATCTTGGGGCGATTGTCAAAAAGTAAGTTAAGTAAGAACTTACTTTATATCACACAAGGTTGATTAAACGGATATAGCAGTTTTATGTAGGTTGCGTGTATCTAGGCAGAAATTAGCGTTCGGTGTAGTGAAAACTATGCAAGCAACTTCAATGTCGCATCATACACGGCCAACTGCTCGGTGGTAGAACAAATTGCGGGTGCACTTCCAATCAACGAAATAAGCATAGCTGATGGCGGGTGTGTGCTTTCACTACCGCCTTCATCAAATCTGCACGTCATTCGTGCACAGTAGCATCAATCCCGTCATGCACACATATATGAACCAAAGATATGAGGCTCCATAATTCGCCGCACTCAGAACATCAGCACAACTGAGCGCATGCAGGGCACAACGACTTAAGCCATCGCACCACACTTCCGTTGATTGTGCCTGCTTAACCGAATTACTGGAACGTGGTACAACTGCTCAGTATTCACCTGCCTTTTGGCTTCCATGATTCTCATAAGCTAGTTTGAAAAAGTTATTATATATTGTGACATTTCTCTACTGTGCTCTGAAATGACGTAATAGTACAGGAAACATACACTCACTGACTCAGTCTTTAGGCTTATATTTTTTATATACGACTGTTGGCAATAAGCATTATATGTCGTGATTTGTCGTCAATGCGTTCTGCAACGATGTGGTCAATTGTGAACAATTACCTTCGCTGCCTTCCTTACCCCTCTATTTTGTAATTGAGATTTTTCCCAACCACTGCTTCCAAGTTTTTCAACTGCCTTCCATTCCTCCGCGCCTTCTGTTTCTCCATGTAACCACCTGTAGTACCACACAATTGCAACTGCTATTCTCATTCGTAGGTTTTTCTCCCTGCTGTTCTAACTACACAACCAAGGTCGGGTTAATCGTGCTTGCATTAATATTCACTACTATCTGAGGTCATTGTTCCATATTTTACTGGTGTCCCTTGGCGCGGACAGCAGTTCCGCTGGTGAATATCATACTCCTGTTCCATCCGTTATTACCGCTCCGATATTCGCATCCTTCCGTGATTGTTATACTATCCGTCTCCGCTCGTAGACAGCTGCGGTATGTACAGTTCACGAGGTGTACTGCTAACAGTTACTACTAGGGTGTCATGAGGAAATTACACGCACCTTTATCTCGCCTTTGTTGTTGTGCTTCTTCCCAAGCACATTCGAATAGTAAAGATATGCGACTGACATTTCGTTAACAAGCTCGGGCATCAACTATCCACCAAGTTAATCGCTACCTATTTACTGCATTGGCAAACAATCGCCTCTTTTAACCGTTACTAACATCGGTCGCTCGCAGTTGGCTGGAACAGTTGCCCTGCTGTGTTCTAAAATGTGAGGACAACGGCACTGCTTTCTAATCGTTTTGGCTGCAACGTGTAACCCGATCAATTGCCCCAACTGGGACTATGTAGCTGTCATTTACCAATGGCCACGAGTACAAAGAGAGCAGTCTGTTCAGAAAACGGTTTCGCTTGTTGTTGCCATCCAACATCACGCAGCCGATACTAAAATCCATTTACCATAGGCTGCCTAAGGACATTCCCTACAAGGTATTGCTAAGCTTCGTAGTATGCATTGAGGAAATACACTAGTTAGCACTGCTGTTCCTCTGATCGCAAGCGGTCAAATTTATGTTATCTAAGGTGGCGATATGTGTGGTTGCAAGGTGCTCACACTGAGCATGTGTGATAACGAACGCAACACCACGCACCCATGGATAAGTAAACACAATGGCGCGGGAAATTAAGCGCGGATATCAAAAAGCAATTGGAGCCGGACGCAGCGTATTGTATTCGATGGGATACAAAGAGGGGCGGGCGGATGAAGCAAAACTAGAGGTGCAATCTAGCGCAGGAACTTGCAATTCGGTGGAGCGTCTATCCGCTTCTAAGGAAGATTAATACAAGAAAGAATAATGAGATGGTCAACAGTTAAATAGTACATAATATAGCATTTCTCTTCTTGGGCGCTACAGAGCCCCCTTTTATGAGGCTTAACATAGAAAGTCTTCGATATCAAAAATAACCGTTGGATAGTGGTTCGTACGGCAAAATCGTGCGGAGTAATAATGAGCGAGCGTTCGTGTCCAGTAGGGGTTCGCCAGAAAGCGGGGTCCGCTTGGCCGTTAGTGATTTATTATTTATTGATGGCGAGGTAGTGTGCATTTCGGCGAGCTTTTGGAGGGGGATTGTCGAACAACAAAAATTGGATAGCTCCGAATAGGCCTGTTGGACCTCAACCTCCGCTGCTGCAAATCGGTGCGCTTGGCATTGGTCTCCCCACTCGGCCACACCACGCCAAAATGACCTCCGTCCAACGAATAAACGACCGTCGTCCCCCGAAGAAGCGACCCTTGTCCCGTGTAGAAACGAGACTTGTCTCGAGGAGAAACTACTAGCTTTTGCGTCAGGATTCTGGAAAATATTGTTTGTGTAGGCCAGTCGATCGAAGATGAGAGTTAGGGCATGTAGAAAAGAGAAAATGAAGAACGCGTGCAGAAAACGCCTGAAAGTATAACGAATGATCTGCGTGTTTAGACTGTTTGGTTTATGAATATTTTTAGAAAAACGTTTTCCGGATTTTGATATTTTTCGTTCGCCAAATGTTGAGCGACCAAAAATGGGGCAAATATCTACAATATCTGCAAACCTAAACGTATTTACACTGTACATAGTCGGAGAACCGAACCAGCTTACGCACCTCCCGACCAAGGATATTGGTCATGGGAGGCGGCGGGCTAGGTTCGGGAGATGTCGGAACGACTGAAGCTTGTAGCCCGGAATCCTGGTCTGTTTGAACTATGCTAGCATGCCAAAGGTCATTGCGATGAGTTGTGACGAATTAGGCGAGGTGGTTTCTTCCATAAAGGCGGGCTTTTGACGGTCGATGGGGATGACTTCGTGTCGATTACCGCGGATATGACACGCCAATGAATAACTTCACTGCCCAGAACTAGAACTACACACGGGCAAGTCCACAATAGTGATATTTCAATGTTTTCTTGACACATGCAAGACGAAGCTACTCTCTGTCTACGTATGCCGATTTCCCTACACTCATAGCGTCTTGACTATTTGCACTATGTGCACTTGAAGCCAAAGTATCGTCCTCCATTGACGAGTATTTTTTCTTATTATTTCTTCCTCAACCACCTCAGTCAGTACATCTTTCGGCCACTGCCGATTACATTCATAGCAAGGTCTGTTGCGATACATTATTGGCTGTAACTTTTGATCACGCCTGATTTAATGTGACACTAGAAATTCGAGAATAAACAGTTTATTTATTTATTTTTTTACTATGTGCGTACATTGCACAAGGCCATAGTGTGGCGAAACTTATACGTTCACCATAAGTGTTCGCTTCCTTTTGCACTGCATACCGAAGATTTGTCTTCATACGTTCTCTCAATCCATTCGTTGATACCCTGGAATGATAGAAAAATCATATACGGATTATTATCTAGCCTTATTCACGCACACGAAAACAGCAGGGACATGTTGGCACAACTAACAACTGATTACGTTACAGCATCAACTTGAAGAAAGGTTGACTTTATACGGTGGACGTAAACAGAAGAAGAATATACCTCCGCTTTCACTCTTACCTGACAATGACATTATTAGTAAAGTGGCGGTTATTTAACGATATCCTTAGCGCACATGTAGCGAATCGGAACAGGAAAAAGCGGCTGACATGTCGGGTCTGCGAAAACCCATCAACTCACTTCACAGTGTCATTCAAATATCTGTTAACTAAAAAAGCAAAAGCAGACTGTTACTATTGGGGTTGTAAAAGACAGCTTCGATGATACCAACGCGTACAATACGGGAATTGAACCCAGTGTATTGTTCTTCCCTCGTTTTCTTCCGGATAATATAAACCACATTCTGCACATATCTCTGCATCGATCACCAAATCTTGCAAAGTTAATTAACTGGTTTGTTCACCGGCTGTTGCATTCCGGTGTTCATGCCTACATCTTATAAGTTTATTTTGGCACACTTAATTTAACTGTGTTGCTAACCTCTACATACTTTGGAACAGTAAATGTAATCATTATTATAAATCTGCAGTCGTTTTCTTGTCCAAACGGACTGAACGGCCTACGTAAACACAGCGATTAACGCTGGACAGATGACGATGAAACTTGTATCCGGCCAAGGTAAAGCTAAATACTATGCCGACGTAAATTTTTTGGTCAGTTCCAGTCAAAATATAAGCCATTAGGATGGTTTTGGCCCTGAACTACACAACTTTATTGAGAATCTTTAAAATAAATTTCTGGGACTTATTTACTTAAACGGAGTGCTGCGTTTTAACCAATTGGTTTCGCAGGACAATATATTGGTCCGTTTTAACAAACGCCATGGTGAACTACACAATAGTTGCAATTCATTTGATGTAAGGTAACGGATTCAGAGTTTTCTACTAGGTGAGAAAGAAAAGTGGTCTCACTTTGACAATCCGTTTTAGCTCGGGAATTAGGAATGACTAAATTTATTCCATTCAAACTTTCACAAAACCAACTGTACTGAAGATATACTTCATTGACACTGCTGCAACTATTTTGGCAGAATAAGGCGGAATGTGTTGCTTCCTAAGTAATGACGGGGATAACCATTTTCTTGCAGCGTGTTATGAAGGGTTTTGTTCCGTTTTCCTGAATATCCAAGGTGCATACTGCTGTTGTGCGACTTTGGAGACAAGAATCAAAATGTCCGTTTTTCTATAAGGTACCACAATGTAAAACCAGTACATTAAACTACACTCGTCACTCTACAGGAAAGACGCCATTCGTTTATTTCTATTATCATAGCGGCATAGCATCTGGTCTTGAAAACTCTGTAACCACCTTTTTCAAGTTCCCGGTTAAATTAGCAAAAGATGCACTCGCTGCTACTGATATAATAATGAGGTGTAATAGGTGGAGAAGTCGAAGACAATGAACATGTCATATATAAAGTAAGGCAGCAGAAATTAATTGAAGTGATATTTCTACGGCTCCCAACTTAGGGCTTCGCATTGCAAAAGTAGGCAGTATGTGGGTGTGTGAGATAACCAAGTGCGACCTCCTCGATCAATTCGCAATGTTTCTTGTCACAAAAATTGTGCGGTGATTGTGCAATGTGTGAAAAATTATTGCAGGTTTAGTACCGAAAATCTAACCAACATGTTTCTGTCAGCGAATAAGGCACCAATACAGTTCAGTGTTTCTATCAGCGGTAAGATAATAAAAACTGTTTCTACAATTAATAAAACAATAATTCATCGTTTACCTTTGCTTCTTATTTGCTTAACGAATTCAAACGCAGTTTCGACCCCTTTAATCAGCAATCCGTAAGAGACCGGTTTGATCAATCAAGTTGTCGATTGTGTGGCAGAATAAAAAGCCAAGGAACCAAATCAAATATTGATCACATCGAATTATGGCTTGGCGCAACTTTGATTATTTAGGGCGTCGGATAGAATGTGAACCACACGAAAGTGGGATCGATAAACCTGAATATACTAAATGCTTTTTCTCGCACAAATTTTCAAATGGTTGTTATTGTTGACCCTATTCTGCTAAGTGTTCTCATTTCAAACATGATCTTTTCAAAATTTTCTGTTATCACTGAGGGAAACTTATTTCAAGACGCCTTCAGACGTCTTATTCAGTACGCAACTCAACCTCTTATCCGATCAAGAAAGGATTATCTATGAGTTCGACAAAAGCACCCACTGCGCCAATGTGCTATGATTGTTCACATGTCAAGTTTATGAATCCAGGAATCACGATACCAGTGCGCAAGATGTACCGATGTAAGCTTGGGATGTTCATTGAATTTAGCCTCAATCAGACAGCCGTTACGGCTTCGGAGAAACAGCTGACAGCTGCACCATCTTATCGTGGATCTTCCACTGATTCTCGTCCCGTTACAGTTACTTACTCCTCAGCACGGAAGTAGGAATTGCGGCGGGTGACATTTTACTATAAGTGTGCATTACCGTGTCTGAGGGTTCTGCACTCCCGCCGGTCGCAGCATGCGTGTCATTGCATTCGTTTCCTTTGTCATGGATTACGTAGCCAGAGCAAATTCTTATTGGTGCCGGTTGTCACATTCGTGCACAAACACACGATGAACAATCAACGATAACCCGACGCATTGGATTGTGCCGCGACCTTGCGTGGTGATATCAATAAGAATTCTTCACATTTCTCGTGGTCATATGTAACCACCTGTGGACTTGTGATTTCGTAGGAATTCTCTAGAAATTAGTGCAATACAATAAACCGCTGGGGTACAGCGATCTCAAAAATGAATGAAGTTTAACGACCAACTGGAGGATTTGAATACTGAAATCAAGCCTTTACAAGATGTACAGAGATTAGGCCCTATCCTTTGGTTAGTACGAATTACATAGAAGAATGCATATTCAGCAAAACTCGTAGGCTCTCATTATGCAATTCAGCCAATGTTGACCACCTGCGCTGCAACGGCTCTGCTCGCGTTATCCATTGCAAATCTAGGACGTTATCTTGAAGGCAGTAAGTCACTCCCTCAATATTTAAAAGGCAAGTGCGAGAACTTAGCAGACAAGCAATCTACTATGTAGTATAAAGGTGTGGAATACTGTTTCTCGGCCAGTACTTTGCCTACCACCCAGCTAAACCCACTACAGCCCGAAGCACTCTCGATTAGCACAAGGTTCTACCATGCCTGAAATTCAAGCTAGTTTTTTTTGGAGGTCCGCCTTATAACCTCATGAAGTAGTTAGCGAAAACCACACATTCATTTCTCCTTGCAACTCAACAGTATCCGGAATAGAATTATCAAAAAAATGTAGTTAAAACAGCACTGAATCTCAGTTTAGTAGCAAATGTGTAACAAACATCTACATCTTCCTTTACAAGTTAAAGGTCTCATATAGATACTGTTGAACATTTTCGATTACATATCCATGTTATATATACTTCCGAGTGACGGCAATACGATTCGACAGGACACGGCCAAAAATGACAACGCCAACGAATAAATTATTCTCATTAACCTTTCAAAGATAGCGAATGAGGAAAAACAATCCGACTATGCACTTTTCACAAGACTAGTCCCATTTGGTTTGTATCCGCATAAACTATACGAAATGCTGAGATTCCATAAATGGAGCGTTCTCATGCGATTAGTTGTCGACATTTATCCCTTGCCTTTCATTCTGTCCCTAAATAAATCATAGATATCCATGATTTAGCCGTGATAGGGAGCGTAGGTGGTGATTTTTTCTATGTGTCTATTCGTGGCACCGAAGGGTTTGCACTACAATCACAAGTAAATTCAAATAAGCTAAGCTAAATATACCTATCCAAGTGTCTGTCGTTAAACTGATGAGAAATATGTGGGCTAGGCAGCAGGGCATGTCCGGAGTATTGCAGCTGAATGCTTTTTGCGCCATTAAAAAGCGATGTAAACTTAATGAACAATCGCAAGAAATGCCTTTTTCGTACTTTGCCGAAGGTATTGATGGAATCACATAGTGTGTAATTCTCTTAGGCAACTGCAGATGGAACGAATGTTTCTGCATTGCAAATTAAATGAAAAAATGTTCTTGCAAGCCAACTTATAGTTCCAATAATCCTTCACCAGCCTTGTAAAATTATATGTGGAAAAAAGCTGGTATACACAACGTTGTGGTTGGTAAGTTACGTTCAAGCCACTATCACTGCTCAAACACAATCGCTGTCCGTCAGGTCACATTTGCATTGTGCACACAATTCCGCAGGCCAGGCTTCACATTTCGAGTGGGCCAAGGCAGTCTGAATGTTTGAGCGAAACGTTTTTGAACACACAGTTGTGGCTCGTAAAGACAAATCGCACTGGCCACAGCAGATGGAAATAAATGTTTACGGACGCTCGTTGATTGATGGCTCGGTGCCTGATAGATCACTTTGAAGCACTCTGCTCAATTAAACGCATGACCAGTGTGCGTGAAATGCATGGCTATAGCTCAACTGGTTGGTTTTCTACCATCAATCATAAGCCAGGCAAGATGGCTTTCTTTAGCATGTTAGGCTCCTCTGCGTACGATTAAATTCACCTGTCCCACAAGCTCAGGTAAACGGGTAACTGCACCTTGATTTGGGGTAGGCGGACGTCTTTCCTTGAGACATGTTCATACCATTGGGCTATCGACGAACTGGATTTGCATTTTAGCTGCCGGGAAAATATTCCGAAAGCATGAGAAAGGCAATGCGTAAGGATTTCGTAGGCTATTTGTTCCTTTTATGGTATCTGCAAAATTATAGGTTTTTGCTGAACTGTGAGGGCTACAGGAGCTTTCTTCCTTTGCTTCAGGTTGGCTTGCAAAGAATAGTCAGGGTAGCCATATACGCACCTTTGAACGTATGTACTCAAGTATTTCGAAATATGTGTCGTTCGACTAAAACAATTTCGCTCAGCTCATTAGACTCAAGACCATGTCTCGTTTCGCTCTCATGGGAACAAAACTGTAGAAATTCGTGTGGTAACTATTCAAAGTACTATTCTTTTACCCGTAACACTGTAACGCGACAACTCCGATGTGTTTCATTTCCACGTAAAAAGTGAAAGGTATCATTTTCTACATCGATGGTGAACCTTAACTTATTGTGCGTCTGATTGAATTGGTTAGTGAGATCCTCGATATTTCGAGGGGAAGGAAGCAACGTAAACATGTATTCAACTTACGGGCGATAGAGGCTGGGTTTCTTAACGGTTGATTTAACCTTGCATTTTTAAACCTACCCATTACCACATTGAGAACAGGCCCATTGCAAGCCCATCGTGGTGTCGATATCACTCACCGTTAAATAAAAACTTTATGTTGAAAGTGTACCGGTGCAGAATTTCCTTAAAGGGCCAAGGTTGGTATGTCAATAACTACTTGGTTTTCTCATCGACAGAATTGCAGTTGTAATATATGCTTTCAGCTAAAGGCTCATTCGTGAAAACTTTGATAGTGCACATGGTTAGATCCATGATATTTCGATCGTGCTGGCTATCTACAAAATAAAAACTATCCATATTTAATATGCACCACAAGTTGCTTTTGAATAGGTTCCAGAACTCCGATCAGCCACGGTGCAATAGTGTGGTACGGTAAGTTCTACATTTCAACATTTGGTCGTAAAGGAAAATCAGACATATGGGTTTTAGGAAGAATGTGGAGTCTAGGAATCGCGGTACACGTGTTGCGTAGGTTTTCGTAAGTATTCCAACTGTATTCTAAGCGTTCTTAAGCTTTCTGAGACAATTGCAGATTCGACTTTCGATCCGATTTGTCTTGCCTTTCTTATTAAGCTGCTTCGAAAAATTTATAAGGTCTGACAAAATTTTGTTTGTTTTCCGGATGCAATCGGCCATGTTCCTGACAGCTGTACCTGCACCTTAATCGGGCCGAATAAACCAATTATCTTCATTACTGGCTTGATGCTTTAAATCCTAAATGTGTTTGCTTTTCACCGGAGCGCTATGCTTTCACTGCGCCCTGCGATCTTGGCGTCACGCGTGCATTAGGAGCGGCTTAAACTCTTAAGCCTATGCGTGTGATTGCGAAGTCAATTAGGAGGTTTACGTGTACAGATTTTCGAAACGGGCCTAAATTGCTAGTCTACTGTCTCTTCGAGTGGGATACATAATCTAGTTCCCAGTGACAGGACCTTCAATGTGCTACGATCCAGCGTCCTTGTGCAAAAATTCCAAATGTACTTTGCACGTTAGGTGGGGAAACACAGTGTGGGTTTCTCTTCTTTTAATGTCTACCAGAGCAAACTGTGAAGTTTTTCTCCTTGATTTGCGACGGTATCTTTGACCGTCTTCTCTAGTTCTATACGATCCCTATTCGAAAGGCTGGTTACCACGGTATTTAGCTGACTAAAGACATGCTTAAGCATGTACTTATTGAAACGCGTCGTTTCCATCTGACTGACAAGGCAGATCAAATATCAAATCTGGACCTGTCTCAAAAAGCTGAGAGACGATGGCTATTTCAGTGAGAATGCTCATGAAAACCTACGCCTCAAGTGCACCGCGATTCCTAGACGGTACGGTCTCCTAAAATACCTATGCCTGAGAGTGTATCGTTTCTAATCTGTTCCTGATAATTCGCTTTGTTCGAGTTTGCTGTTCTCTCGTTACTAATGATTTACACATTTTGTTAACTCACTTACACCGTGGCCAACTACCCTGGATGACGCGATTAATGATTTGGAACACACGTAGCTTACTTTTGTCACTTGAACAATGGAACAATGGAACAATGGATTTATGCGGGTATAAAAGCTAAAGCTTGACAAATCCCGTAGGGTGATCAGTGCGAAAATCATAGAAGTGTGAAAAATTCAATGGAAACCAATTCAGTAAAATCGTTTAACAACGAGTCACTACAAGCTTGTGGACTCACCGAGTTTGAAGTGTCAAAATAATAATCCACTATAACTCCGGAGGGGATCATGAGGCATGGAGTATTTGGTTAAAAGAGTCACTGCCCTTGAAATTCGCATGGGGCAAAGTGTTTGAGTTTGAAGCGTCAAAATATAAATCCACTGTTGAAATAAGCGTGGGGGAAAATTATTTTTAAAGTATGGATTTTGGATCTCTCAAAATTAGACTGTACTATGGGAGATAGTGCAATGAAGTGAGTGCACTATCAACTCGATTTTTGAACTCGATCAGGTTGGGTGCACTGACTACAGATGCTGGGAGAGCATTCCAGGCTTGGCAAATACGCACGGAAAAGAAATTCCGTCGACATTCCAAACGGCTGTACTGCACTGCCAGCTTCAGATGATGGCCTCTCAGGTTGTTGTTGTTGTTACTGAGCTCCAGCAGATGGCGGCAGGTATGATTGGGGTCTGTCAGAATCTGATAAGCCAAAATCAAATCTCCCCGTAGTCTTCGATATTGACCACTAAATATCCCGAGCGATCTCAGTCTGTCTTCGTAGCGTAACTGGCCTAAACCTTTCACGTTCTTCGTTGCGCGTCGTTGAGGTTTCTCTAAATCAGAGAGGTCTTTCCTCAGCCACGGCTGCCAGACTTGTATTGCATACTCCACGTGTGGTCGTATGTATGCACCTAGAAGTTGGTGAAAAACGGATGGATCGAAGCGTCCAAATGTGCGCCTGAGAAGGCCCAAATTTCGAATGCTCGCGTTCGATGCTTTCTTTGCCTGGGCTGAACAACCAAGGTCGGACTGAATCAAGACTCCTAAATCCTTTTCCTCAGCAGCTGTGTGAAGCACATGGTCACCCAGTTTATAGAAAAATGCTGATTGGTGACGTAAGTGTAATACTCTGCATTTTTCTGTGTTGAATGGGAGTTGGTTCTGAACTGACCACGCATACACCTTATCCAGATCCTCTTGAAGTATTGCGGAGTCGTCGGGTGTATTGATCGCTCTCCAGACCTTGATGTCGTCGGCATAGAGTAGGCAGTTGGAAAGAATGAGGGCCGCTATGTCGTCAATATACATCAAAAACAATCGCGGCCCCAGTACTGATCCTTGTGGTACACCACATTCGACTTGGATTGGATGGGACAGGGACCCACGCACTTTTACCTCTAAGCTCCGGTGGAGAAGAAAGCTTGTGATCCATCCTAGGAGCGGATCACCAATGCCGAAGCTCTGAAGTTTGCAGATCAGGATTCCATGGTCTAGTCGATCGAAGGCCTTTGAGAAATCTAGGTAGACCACGTCCACTCCTGCACCGCTGTCAATTAATTTGGTCCAACTCGATCTTGCTAGCAGCAGATTTGTGGTGCACGATCGATTCCGTCGAAAACCATGCTGTTCATGTGCAAGGAAGGCAGACTCTTCTAGATAGGCTGTTAATACGTCAGCAACAATAGCTTCCATAACCTTCGACAGGACCGGGAGAAGGGTTACAGGACGGTAGTTGGCTGGATCAGAACGGCTACCGCCCTTGTGAATTGGGGTTATGATCCCACATTTCCACATCTCGGGTACATACATCTGATCGAAGCAGCGTTGGAAGAATCGTGCCAGAGGCTCTGCTAAACTTTCTCCCATTACCGCAAGGGACTTAGGGTGAATGTTGTCGATTCCAGGAGAGCTGTGCTTACGCATACACAACAACTTCTTTAATACCATCCCCGCCGTGAAAGTTATGTGCGTAAGTTTTGGTTGTAAAACAACTGCTGACAAAGGAACAGATGACCAAGGAATGCATTGAAAGTTCGAAGCATATTGCAGCCGCAAGGCGTTCGCCGCATCCTCCGTAGTCAGCGTCATGCCATCTGGCGTTTGAAGAGGAGGGATTCCCCGTTTCACCTTGCGCAGGTTGTTTACATGTTGGTAGAGCAGCTTATGATTCGAAACCATGCGCTCCGTCAGGTGCTGCTGGTATGTCAGTTTATCCTCACGAACGAGTTGAGTGCAATGATTACGTTGAATTGCATAGGCCGTCCAGCTCTCCGTGGTCGGGTGTTCCTTATAGATACGCCAGGCCGAGTTCCTCACTGCCATACATTTCCGTGTCCTACTTCGCACAAATGAAACAGTCTTCTTCGAGTGGACAACCTTAGTTTCGGATGCCTCTTCGACGAGAGTGCTAAATTGGTTGACGAAATGTGGCCATGCGATTGTCGGTACTTCGTCTGTCAGAAAGTTCCAGTTGGCTATCTCTGCAAGTCGAGCCAGCTCATCGTACCGTATGATAACTCGGCTTTCCCGTGTAGTATCCGCAGGGTATTCTGCGTAGCATATATAATCGAATAGTAAAACTGCATGATCGCTGCAACCCAAAGGAGCGTCGATGATTACTTTCTCGACCATGAGTTCTTCGTTGGTAAATATCCGGTCCAGGATGGACGGCCTTTCTGCTGCTCTGAATCTGGTGGGATTGTCGATATGGCTATAAAGCGGAAAACTGGAGACAAGGTCTTGTAGATCCGCTTTGAACTGTTCCGTAGGTGTTGCTTGGGCATCCAGAGCGTGGATATTGAAGTCACCAGCGATAAGAATATGGCTGTATCTCCTGCTGATCACAAGCCTCAGCGCAGACGCGAGATTGAAGTCCATCTCGGGTGTAGAGGATGGAGGTCGATAAACGACCGCCACCAGACAGACGTCGTTGCCTGTTAAACGCAGCCGACACCAAAGAGTATCCTGCACGTTACTGTACACGTCTTCTATGGGCTCACATTGGAGGTCACTGCGGTAGTACAGAGCCACCCCGCCCCCTTTACTGGATCGATCGCGCCGAACGACGGACATGCCTGGTAGCTCGACCTCCGTGTCTGTGATATCCGGGCGCAACCACGTCTCCGTTATAGCGACGAGGTCACACGATTTGGACCTTTGACGTAGTCGCAGTTCGGGTAGTTTGTTAAGTAGACTTTGAGCATTAGTGTACATACAGGACAGCTGCTTGAGCACCAAAAGAGCTTGTGGAGGATTACACGAAGTTGGATTTAAGCCGGCCGATGAAAGGCCGGCACCTGATCGTTTTTTGCGCAGTTTATCGATGAACATTTTGCACGGGCCTGCAGCCCACCTAACGTCGTTCCTGCACACGCAGAACGCTCTTCAATAGCGTCGTATTCAGTGGTTGATAATCTTGATGCAGTGTCTTCGGCTCCGTTTATTTTATCACATTGAGCCACAGATGGTGTCACATCCTCCGGTGGCTTCGATTCAATAAATGGTACCTTAAATCGTAGTTCTGATGGCAGTGCATTGTGCATTTTATGCCAGTTACGCATTAAGTTCGCCGCCATCTGCTGGGACTGAACCACAAGTTTCAGTATCCTTGGACCATTACCTTTGTAATGAGGTGAAACGGGCAGTCTAGAAATCGACTGAAGAATGACGTCGCCTGCAGATAGAGTTTCACGGATGTACCGCCATTCTTCCAGATCGTGAGCATGAGCCTCCTCGTCCCTAGCTGTTGGTAGCTCGGGCACACCATGAACTAAAATGGTTTTTCGCCAGCTGGCCGTGTTGCGATCGTCTAAATTGTTTTTTTCTCGCTGACGTTCGCTCCATGGAACATCCGGAAAGATGCGGATCTTACTGTCTTCACCTCGGTGATATGCCGATAAGAGCACCGCCTCTACATCGTCAGTGGATGCCAGTGTTATCCGCAGAATTCTGGGCTCACCATAGTGAGCGGAGTTTGGATGTCTCGTCACACGCGTGATGTTAGTCGGCTTGACCCTAGCACCTATGCGATCGCAAATGAGATTCCACTGGTTCAGATCGTCCTGTTGCTTACCTCTCAGAGAATTTGCTTTGGATTCAGGAACGTTGGTGCATATGAGTTTTAGAGCACCGTAGTTCCTCCTGGTGTTCGGTAATGTGGGAGACGTCGTGATGGATGGACTAAAACAAGTATCTGAATTTCGTGCTTGGTCTTTTACACATGTCGCAGATATTGTTCTTAAAGTCTTGTTTACAGTGTCTCTAGCAATAGTCGCTGCGTAAGTTGATTGGCCTTTAGAGATACTCAGACTTTGTTGGTCAGTCGGAAGTCTGGTTCTTACTGAGGCTTTGGATAAGGGCGGAATGGCTGAGGAACTGAGGATGTTTTGTTCGTACGTGATGCCTGATTGGTTCGGGGTTCCCAAGATATTCGCCGCTGTGATTTCGCGAGAACGTCTGGCTCTTTTCTTCGGTTTAGTGGCGGTGAGTACGGGAGATGGTGGAGATACAAACCTTGCTATAATAGCCTCTAAGGAAATAATTCTTTCATTTAGACGTAATTCTACTTCTGCAATCCGACGGTCGTAATCTTTCGACAAAGCAATTACGCATTTTACTATGGGAACCGTTGTGCAATTAAGACAGAACGAAACAGACTCAGACAGGTTGTTGTGCTTGTTAGCCTCAGTAATCGGACTATGATGAACGGAACACAACGCGCAATGCTGGCCCGATTCCACTGGCTGGGCAAGTGACTCAGCTCCACTTGTAACTTCTCTCCTTGTTACATTGGTCATGGTCGGCTGCAGCGAAATAGCACGGCCCGGTTCACGGGCTAGTTTGGTGTCGTGCGTGGTAGGTGTGCTTCGCCGTCTTGTCCGCTTGTGGTCGGAGGACACGTTGATCGACTTACGCGTGATGGGCCTGTGCGTCATGCGGTCACGTTTGAATAGGCCGTGTAGGACGTGCTTGGTTCGTCTGAGTGAGTGAATTGATCTGGCCGAGATGTGATGGCGATCGTGAAGTTTGCTGGGCGCTTGAGTGCGCAAGTTAAAAATGAATTTCTTCTGTAACTGTTATGCACAGTGGTCCTGTGAAGCGACTGAAGGCTTGTTAGCAAGCGGAAAGATTTCTCTATCGAATGATGTAAAAATCCGAAGGGTTGTAAAAAAAATCCACGAAAAGCTGCGACTGGAGAGGTTTTGCGTGTGAATTCCCTGGCAAACTCCGCGAAAAACACAGACACAAGCTAGAGGTTGAAGCGATGGGAATAATCCGGGTGGAATGGATCCACCGTGTAGAGAAGGTGATTCCGAGTAGAATGAATGCACGCTAGGTGATATGCAGTGAAATGGTGATGAATGGTCCACAAAAAGGCGAGAGCCGCGAGGATACGTGTCACCACTTGTGGTGACAGTGCAACAGACGGCTTTTGCTTTAAGAATAATTAACCTTTCTATCAATCGATGCAAACACTGTCTTTACATGAGGAGCAATAGATCAACATTGATCAAAAATAAACCAGTAAAAGTACATTCACCGTCAAAGCTAAATGGATCTTGCTCCCATTAATAAAAGTCAAGCGAAGACAACTCCACATCTGAAGTAAGTACATGCTTTATAAACCCCTGTGGGATATAGTTTAGCAATGTAAACATGCACTGCACATATAGTACGAAGTAGCATCGGTGATAAAATGATGTAGTGACATGAACAAAAGATTTTTATTTCCACCTAAGCTAGGGTTCTCACCAATGATACGTCATCGAATTTCAGTCGGCTTACTAGCCACACATATAAAGCAAGACGGAGATGCGATACGCAGACTCACGTGAAATAAAGGTTAAATTTTGACCACGAAGAAACGGTTGACGCCCTAGTTTTTAACACGGCGTGCAGTAGATCAGGGTTGTCGTTTATAATCTTGCATATCCAAATGCATTCTAACAGAATCCATTAGAGAGAGTTTGCCTAATCCTGAGGATTTGGAATAATTATGTAGTCAAACAAGCGGAGCATTATCAATTTATGGAGATCTATGAGAAATTACAGTAGGATAATACAAAACCGGGGAGAAAACATTCAACTAAAAAAATAGCTTTCGGCGAACGGTACGGAGAGTAAGTTGTGCCTCATAGACTAAAAGCATAGCGTTCTAAATTTTAACATATTTCAAGTACAGATGTTCACAATGAATAACTGTAAGCTGTTAACACCGTGATATTTACGGAATATAAACCAGGGATACTTTAGTCATTCAAGGGAAACAGGGCCGTATAAAAATGAAAATGGTTCTTGTAGTGTTTAAAATAGAATTAATATCATAATGTTTATAAATATTTAACGAAAGGGATAAATAGCTTGAACAAATTAAGTGTTGGTCCAGTTATATTTGTAGTTACGAAGATACCCGTTACAGGCTAACATACTTCAAGGCAACATCACCATACTGACACCTGATTAAACTGGTTGATTCAGGCAGCATGTGTCCCGCATAGACTAGAAAACAGCAAGATAGATAGAATAGCTACTTATGAGACCTCATGATTGGTTTGGATTGCGGAAGATCTAAAGCATGGTAGTGAAACAATTGCATTTTGTAAAGTAGTCATGTGTTATATTACATGTAAATGAGAAACTCCGTTTCCGAGCAATATATAAGACATGTCGATATGCTACCTGGATTATATGATGTCCAGATAATAACCAGCGACCAACTATAAATTTATGGATGAAATCTTGACCCTTTGTAAGAACGCTTGTGATAATGTTTTGACGATTGATGTTACTGAATGATGCACTCCTACTCAGGCTGGCATAACTAGTTAGAAAAAGATAATTTGTAGCAGACTAATGAACAGACGAAATGAGATTTTCAAAGTCACCTGCGAAGTCTATGTTGCCACCCAGAAACAAAGAAGAAGGTAGGTTACTGCAGTGAGATCCTTAGGTTCCGATGCAATTGCAGTTTTACTAGGTACATCTTAAAACTTCGCTGAATGGTTCCATATGTTTAAACCGCTCTGGTAAGAAGACAGGCCTGCACATATTCATTGAGATACATGTCAGCAAGCCAAGCAATAATACAAATCGCCAAATTGTGGCGGTTGTGAGCGTTGCGACCACGCTGACTAAGTCAGCGTGAGAATTCGTGTCATTGTAAAACAGAGCGCAAAATAAATCAGCTGGTTAACGTGAAACTTCACTACTAATTATGCAAAACGGCGAGGAAGACGTTTGAAATACAAGTGTTAGCGCAAGCTGTTGATTCAATGATTAAAATTATTGTGTGCGATCAGTTAAAGCGCTTTAAGATGTAGTGGTTGATTCCGAGGATGGGCCGCGTTCCAATCGACTTTCCCCGAGTGTAGTTACAAAATTTATTAAACGGGTGCAATATATGCTTGCGGGTGATTGGCGGCTGTCTTTGCGAATAATCACATAAGAGCTGCATTTTAGTAGAGTATCACTAGGTTTTTGCTAGAAAAATTAAATAATCGACTTCAGACGAACTGCAGTGCAGCAGACAATGAAGTTTCCTTCATGAAAATGCTCGTTCTAGCGCTGCGTTCAGTGTGATGAAGCAATTTGCGCAAGCCAAAGTGAATGCTTCACAATACCCTTCTTATACTCTATATTCGGCGCTGGCAGACTTTGTTGCTTAGACTCCAATTACCCTGAAATTCTTCCGCTTCATGGAGTCTGCAGATATCCAAATGATGAATGATTAGGGTGATCTGAGCCATTCCATAGTGAACATTTGCAGAGTTTCCAAAAGGTTTACAACCCAAGTCAGGAATGTGCTCGTAGAGATGTTTTGTTTGTATCTGTGGAATCCTTTATTGTATGAGATAATTCACCGTAATTTGAGAAGCACCTTGCGTCTTTTGCTCTTGGGCTCTAGGCAGTAGAAAATAATGAGCGAAAAATACTTAAATTTAGAATAGTACAGGCCAGGAACTGTTAATATTTGTCCATACAATTCCTCCATGGACAGCGAGTATTACCGATTATCACATTATATTTATGGTTGAAAGTATAAACAGATTGGAAAGAAATCATAGACGCTCATACCGCTTCCAATTTCGTCGTACTCGGACCAAATCAAATGAAGACGCACACATTAAAACTCATATGGCTAGTCATACTCAATTAACATAACCATTACGCATTAGGCCATTAAATACAAAGTTTACGAAGTTCACATAATTTGTTTTATAATCGCCAAAATATTTGTCAATAAAGGCCTAAAGTTAGCGATTATGTTAAGCTACATCGTGGGTTGAAAAGCTAAACAAACAAACCATTAATTTGATTGGAGTAAGAAAAACAAAGGCGGAAACTTAAATTTTCTCATTCGGCAAAAATTAGCCTCCTAATGTGTAGTATTACATAAGTGCTACTGCACAGTTTATCTAAAACTCTAACATCTCTATACAAACGGCTAGGCATTTAGTTGAAAGCACCTCTCCATTGCTGCCCCCAACTTATGGAATGGTGGCCCACCAGTTTCTCTCTGTTCATACAACGATAAACTGAGGTATAATTATCCGAACTTCATCTACATATTGCCGTCCGGTTAATATATGTGGATATGGGAGCAGAAAACAGCAGCAAATAAAGGTGTCAAAATAGCGATAATAAGTGGGATTCTTTCACTCGAATGCTGCTTGGAAAACGGCTGCATTTGTTAAATACCGTATTTTTCGAACTATAAAGCGCACTTAAAATCCTTTTTATTTGCTAAAAATCAGCAATGCGCCTTGTATTCCGGTGCACCTTATGTCTGAATGGTTGTGCTGAGGTCTAGTGATCTAGAATTAATTTCTATGTTTACAATGCGCTGAAAATCTGTCAAAATGTTTTATTACGACTTTGATTGTCAAACCGGAATCGCTGTTAAGGCACCTCGAGGACTCAGCTTCCATTTTTGTTTAAATATATTTGTTTTGGGGTTATCTAACTGTGTGCAGGAGCCAACTGATTCTGGTTTTTCTGGCGACAATAAACAAACTAACTATTTAACCATGCACGCTGACATCCCGTAAGGTGAAATATGTGTTGGTTACTCCACCTAGCAAACTCGGAGGCGATGATTCAAATAGTTCACTCCGGTGCGTTGTCTTTGTTCCTAATTAAATCGCACAGTTTCCGGGAGTTGCCATTCTTACCAGCAGAATATTAGACATAAATTTTCAGTTAAGTATCAGAAGTTAGCAAACATTGTCTTAGCTACTCTGATTTTACTTCAGATTATCTTACTTCGGTTTCATTATCATGGCTACAGTAAAGACAAGCTCGATGAGGAAAACACTATTATGGGCCAGGGTGCTTCTATTTTAGTTCAAATTCTGAGACAACCAACTAAGGTACTTCGCACAAGGGCTTGAAACAGTAGTAAACACATACCCAACGAAGTTTTAGGCGCTGTGGAAAATTCTCTTGGACTACATGCTGACCTGAGAAAGACATCTGAATAATTTCCATCCGTAGCTGAAACCGCATACGCTGTGCTTCTATTAAAAATCGACATGCTCACATGGAGATAACAACGTTTGCGAATTCTAGCTGTCTTAGTTGAATCGCCGCCAAATATTGCTAAAATGGACCTTGAATTGCAGTGTACTGATGGACTTCATTTCGACCGAATTACACAATCGAGTAGGCTGTTCATGCAATGCGGTTGTTTTTAATGTGCCAGACAATTTACCATTAAAAACTGTCTACAAAGTGTTTCTTACTGCATGCGGTATGCAATCTTGATGGTCCAGCTTCATCAGACAAGGAAAAAATGTAATGCGTTACGCGTGCCTCTTACCAATCTCAGTTTGAAAATGAAATTATTGCCAAACCATACATTCAAAACAGCAAAATCACTGTGCTTAATACGACTTTAAGAAGTCTGAAAATTATGAAGGACGGAACCCCACTACAGCATGAGATAAGTAGGAGAACGTCTGAGGTAAAACAGAATACCCAACAGCCATATGGCGCTCCGCATCCAGTTGATATTGCTCCACTTAGCGGCCACCACAAATGTGAGAATAATACTCCGCTTGCTGCAAATAGGAGCGAAGCGGTGAATGATAAAGTGATTTTTTAAATTAACAATGAATCACATGAATATGCTGGCCGCTTGGTTGCCTGCGCGAAGTCAGTACTAACGTCTGCAGTCTGATGAACAAGCGCGATGAGCTGTGCTACTTTGTAACCTCTCACCGACCAGACGTATTAAGCCTTGCTGAGACATGGTTAAACTCAGACGTAACCGCCCAACAAGTAGCAATCAACGGCCACTCATGCTTCCGCTGTGATAGACCATCAAATGATCGCGGTGACGTTCTGCATTAAATAAAGTAATGAGCGCCTCTTGAAGCACTGATTGCCTATGTGAGCACTTTTGTGTTCCATTCACCGCAGACGCTGCGAGATGCTTGTAGGCGAGGTATATGGCAATCCACTGAGCCGCTGCTTGGACTGGTTGTCGCATGTCCGCAAGCACATGAATCATCCACTCTTCCTACTCATGGACGATTTTAACGTACCCCAAATAAACTGGCCTAAGGTTGAACGTCTCCCAGGCGATTGCATAGTCTAGAGGGAGTTTACGGATTTGCTATTTGAAAAAGGGGCCACACAACACATCAACCGATTGACACGCATAACTGCGCGCGCGATTCCATCGTGCTTAGACCTGCTTTGACTAACTGTGAGTAACGTGTGCATGACATTCAAGTCTTAGAGCCCCTGGGAGCGAGTGACCACTCGATGATCATAGCCAGATTGGAATTATCGCTGCCGTATTCTCCCCCGCTGGAGCCAGCCTTCTAGTATTGGAAGGCGGACTTTAATGACCTCATTCGAGCAGCGAGCCAGAAGGACTACTCTTTGCCAAAGAACTTGTCTATTGAAACCTGTTGGACTATAATTAAGAGGGGGGTGAAATGGTTGTGCGCCCGATTTGTACCCCTCAAGTATCGGAGGGTTGGGCCAGTCAAACCACATTGGTTCGACAAGAAGTACAGCAAACTGGACCGACGACGAAGCAGACTATGGAACAAATTCGTGTTATCTAGCTCTGATGAGGACTACAAAACGTCCAATTCACAGCGAAATCGCTGCAACAAGGCGAAAACAAAAAAAGCAGAGGCTTCGAAGAGGAGCTTGCAACCGCCGCACAGACTGCTCCCAAGAGGATCTTCGCCTACTTGAAGTGGCACTGGAGGCTTGCAGCCAAAGTTACAGTTTTGAAAGCTCAGATGGGTAGCCCCTAACCTCGAGCACAGATCATGCGGTCGCTTTGGCAGCACGATTCGCCTCTATATTTGAAACTGACCATGTATGTGTGACGAGTTCTACGAGTACCGCTCCCATTGAACTAGACAGCCTACACTGCTGCATTGAATATGTACGCAGGCTTCTAGCAAGTCTTGATGGGACGAAGCCTGCTGGGCCTGATGGAATCCACCAACTGATTCTAAAGCCCCTATCGGTCATCATCCTGCTTTTCTAACTGAGCTGTTCAACAGGTCACTATTTAGTGGAATATTACCGTGCGGCTGGAAATGCTCAGTCGTAAAGCCAATGCAGAAAGGTGGCAACCAAATCAAATTGAATAACTACCGGCCGATCTGTCTGACCGTTGTTTTGGCGAAGACGATCAAAAAGATCGTGAAGAAGAGTCTTCTGCAGCTTCTCGAGGGGAAAAGCCACTTGAAGCCCGCACAGCATGGTTTTGTGAAAGGTCACTCATGCATCACCAACCTAATATTCACGAGGCACGAATGGTTGCAAACGCTGAACAAAGGCAAATCGTTCGATGTCATTTACATTGGCTTCAGTGAGGCTATTAACAAGCTAAATCATGCAGTGCTCCACGACAGACTAATGATGTTAGGTGTTGGTGACTTGCTTCATTGCGGGATAAGAAATATCCTTGTTGATCGAAAGTGGTAGGTCCAGGTGGACAATCATTTAACCTACTAGTATCCAGCGAGCAGTGGCATGCTCCAAGGCACTGTACTGGGGCCCACTTTGTTTCTCATCCATGTAAACAATGTGCCTTAACTGCTCCAATCACCTTGTGCGTTGTTCGCGGATGACTTGAAGGCGTGGAGAGTAATTCGCACATCAAATGATTGTGACCTGCTTCAGCAGGACCTCGACCGCCTCTCTGCGTGGACTGCAATGGTCAACCTTTCGATCGACCAGGTCAAGTCGCAATTCATGAGGCTGGGTAAGTGTGAGCACAGTCGAACCTACACGGTGGCTAGTCAATCGTTGCATCCCGCGCCTTTCGTGCGCGACTTCGGTGTATTCTCTCTCTACAACTTCAAGTCCATGGACAACACGAATAGGCTTTACCAACACAGCCTTCGTATGGTTTGGGTGCTCAGGTGCAGCTGCAGCATTTGGTCCGAAGAGATCGCCCGTCGCCACTTCGTTTCAATTATACGATTAATGCTAGATTATGGCTCTCCCGCGTATTGTCCTATCACCCGGCGCTAGGGAGAAAAGATTGAGCGAGTGCAGCATGTTGCCACCAGGCTGATTCCCAACTTACGAGGTGTGCCGTATTAAGACCGGTGTAAGAAACTAAGGCTGTACACCCTAGCTTATCGTCGAATGCGGATTGACTTCATAATGTCGCACCGGATAAGACATCTGGATGACTCTAGGTTAAAACCGCTGCTTCATTAGCGTACACAAAGCAGCACAAGAGGACAAAGTTACAAGCTTGTCGTACCGGATTTGAAGCGAACCGCTCACTAACTCTGTTTCGAATGCAGAATGGTGAATGTATGGAACGGCTTGTTGCAGCACGTTGTTGAGGCAATGTCGGTGTCGGAATTTTAAGAATTTCCTGGACAAACACTTTCGCTAGGCAAAATATATTGAGCGGAACACAGCATAACGTTTTTTATCCTTGAGTGACATTAGATGTAGCTACACTGTGCAAACTCTACTTGCTGCTTCCAACCAATAATCAGTAAGCGGTAACTAGATGCTGTGTCCTGTATACCACCTAATTCTCGAACGTCAGATGTAAATTTGGTTACTGGATGACCTCCAATAGGCCGCAGTTTCACGGCTTAATCATGAAAAGCCGATCAAGACCAAAACGACTACAATGCACAAATCTGGAAATGTACATGGTGCTTCCTATTGGATAATCAATTCTGGCAGTCATTTAGGGTCTCCTAGTGCTCTTTCCTATATGCGAAATAACAATAACGGGGATCAGCGAATAACAACTGCATTACCTCGAACTGGCATGTCCGCCTAAAGTCTTCTTGACCAGTGTCCAAGCTCATCGAGAATTTCGATGCATCCGGACAAATTGATCGATAGTAACTTAACGGTTGATTTAGATTTATCGCAATCATCAATGGGAGAACCTGTATCGTCATTTTGTTTGGATAGACTTACATCCGTTGGTCATAAAGTTATAGAAGACGTGAGAACATGTAATCAAGATGTGGCAAAACGACTAAAATTCTGCCATCCGAAATATGTATGAATGCAATAGGCACCACAGAAAACAGTGTAACACTGAACAAGCAACTTATCAATACAATTCCGTTACCATGTAGCTCAGAACGGAAATAATGCCGAAGCACACCAACAGCTGAACGATGATAGGGTGGTCACCCACTTGTGTGCGCAGGGAACTGTATACAACGATCTGAACTTGTCCTAGGACCTATGTCATCGGTCCTACAAGAAAAGGACCGGTCGCCGACCCCGCAAGGTCCGGCATAGACCCTCACCGGAAATTAGCATACACAGACACGATTCTGACCACCGATGCAATCAACTGCTTGTATACCAGTGCACAAGGTCTTCTTAGCAAGCTAACCGAACTTCGTATTCGTCAGGTTTCCACGTCTTGGGACCTAGTTATGAACACCGAAACATGGCTGAACACGAAGATCACCAATGCTACGGTTGCACTACCCCGTATGACTTCAATACAAAATGATCAACCTAGCAGCGGAACCGTAGTGCGGCTGTATTATAGATCCGAACTGCATGTTGATGTCACAGAGGAACCGAAAACGAAAGTCGTGGATTCTCTTTGGTGTCGTATGCACCTAAGACGTGGTGATGTGTTTACTAGCAATAGTTTTCAGCCCTCCAATGATCACCTTGGAAATGGATCAATGACTAACTCCTGTGATGAAGCGAGTCTTGATACGACCATATAGTCTTATCCTTCTGGTGGGAGAATTCAACCTACACGCAATCAAATTCCAGTATAGCACAGCAAACAATTCAAGGCTGCTTTGCAAGAGGTGGTTTCTGATGTACCCCTGTACAACCATGTCACCTCTCCCATGCGATTTCGAACAGGTGACACACCTTCTGCTTTGGATCTTGTACTCTCCAACGAGGAACTAATGGTCCACACTGTGAACATGCATCACTGGGCCGAACCGATCACGCGAGGTCGCTCTTTCTTTACATCTGTTAATTGGATTACATCGGAGAGAACAACGTAGCAACCTATGTCGTTACATATTAAATTTCCTGTCCAAACTCGTTCAAGCAACCGACTGGTCCTTCCTGACCGAGAAGCCGCCCGATATCGCCTGAATTTTGTTCGTCATAAATTCATTGAGCTAGTGGCAAATGTGTCCAAAAGCAAGCTTCTTCTTCAGAAGCAAGTGAATTCGTTCTTAAAGAGCCTTACTAGAAAATGCATGGCCTTAATTGATTTAGCCTATCTCGCTTACAAACTCTGTCCAAGTAACCTGACCTGGGGTGCTTACACAAATCAACTAAACCACTGCGTCAAGTTGATTCGCGAAGACAAAATCCAGCACTGACAGAACTTAGCGGAGTACAGCGTGGAAGCCCGGTGTTACGTGCCACAGATCGCCTTGCGCTAACTTCATAACATGTAGCCAGAGTGCTTCGCCAACGCTTCATCCATACTTTCCGGAGTGAATCATCATTTCATCCGCTTTTTACACAGCTTCGATAGCTACCAGAGTTAAACCACGTATCGTTCACGGCGGGCAATGGGATGAAAATGCTAATGTCATTGCGCGTGCACAAATAACCTGTCATGGAGGACATCAAACCAAAGGCATTTTAATCAGCGGCCATGAACCTTGCCGAACCATTATCTTGGTTCTTTCTGAATTTGCTCACCAATACAACGCGTTAGTAACTAGTGCTTCTAGGAAAAGACCTTCGCGAGTGAAGACAGTAAAATCATTCATACGCAGCAGGACACGCAATTGTATCGTCAGGAGGAATTTACTCTGGCGAAGATACAAGGAGTCATCGCGTGCCCAAACATGGGAAGCCTACTCTATCCAAAGGAATCATTGCGTAAACCTGGTAAGCGATGATAAAATACAGCATCAACAGAATCCAGCTGAGAAATTCCTTTCAACCCCCAGCTCGTGTACAGACACGTTAACAAGCTCCGCAAGTGCAGCTAGGAATTCCTGCTTTACACACAGTGTGTGGACTCGCACGAAACGCAACCGAGGCGACCAACGCCCTATGTCAACAATTCACCCCGAACTTCCAGAGCACGACATCGCCGCATACACTGTTCCCGATCGTTGTACCACCACCAGGACTTAGCCACAGCACGTTTACGACTGCGGATGTTATAAAAAGGCTAATTGCCTTGCGCGAGCATACCTCTCCCGGTGTTGATAATATTCGTCCAAAAGTGTTGAAAATGGCTGCAGTAAACCTGGTGGACCCCCTCTGCAAGTTCTTCCAACGATGTCTCAATGAGATGCGCTTGCCAACAACGTGGAAGTAAGGCATCGTCACTCCCATCCATAAGGGAGGAAGTCGTACAGATCCGGTCAACTATCGCCCGATAACACTACTTCCGGTGCTCTCCAAAATCATGGAAGCGGTTGTTGCCGAAGCGCTAATGAATTTCTAGGAAGAACGCAATATCATAGCACAAGAACAACATGAGTTTCGCAAGAACCGATCTTGTACTTCAAACTTGTTGCTTGTCAGATCCAGTTGGACTGAGACCGTTGACAGCGGCGTAGGTGTTGACGCAGTATACCTGGACTTCTCAAAGGCGTTCGACCGTCTGAACCACCGTATCCTCCTTCACAAGCTGGAGTGTTGTGGAATTGGTGACCCAATCCTCGGTTGGATAGCTAACTTCCAACTCCTTACATCTGAATGTAAGAGTTTGCGGAGTCATCTCTGACCCAATCGACGTTAAGTGGGGAGTGCCCCAGGGCTCAGTACATGGTCCACGACTACTCCTGATTTACATAAACGATCTCGCGACAGTAATCAAACCCAACTCCTTACTCTTGGCTGATAATGTAAGATATGGCGAGCCATTAGAACCACCAGCAACAATGCAGAACTTGAGGATTATCTGGACAGAGTATACGAATAGTCGACTCAGAACCTGCTTCAGTTCAACGCTACAAAGTGCAAGATGTTGAGCATACGCCATAAAGCCACTTGCGAATACAGACTGAGGGATCAAACATTGCAGCGCACTACAACGGAATGTGATCTAGGTTTGGTAGTGCAAGAAGATCTGAGCCGATGCCAGAGTGGAAGTCGACGTTGTCTACCTGGACTTCCCAAAAGTGTTCAATCGTTTAGACCACTGCATTCTTTTTCACAAGCCTTGAAGCTATGGTATCGGTGACCCTATACTCGGTAGGATCGACAACTTCCTCTTTCCAAGTCAGCTGAATGTGAGGGTCTATAGCTCCATTTCCGACCCGATTGACGTCAAGTGTGGCATGCCCAATGATGGGTACTGAGGCCATGTTTATTTCTCACATGCATTAGTGATCTTGGCATTGTACGGCAATCGAATTCCTTACCATTTGCGGATGAGGTCAAAATTTGGCAGGATACCAAGACATCTGTTGAGCAAATGGCATTGCAGAGCGATCTCTACCAGGCTTACGCCTGGGTATCCGACAATCGGCTCCAGTACAACGTGACCGAGTGTAAGTGGTAAGCATACGCCTAATCGATGAATATCGATTTGCGGACCAGCTTTTACAATTTGCTTCCCAAGATAACGATCTGCGATGATCGTGCAGGGTGACCTTGGTTGCTCGAGAGAGGCTGAAAATGTATCAAAAAGAGTCAGTCAACATCTTGAACTCTTACGCAGGGCTTTCAGCAATTTTGTGCTATCCATCATTCAGCTAATGCTGAACGCTTACGTGACGCCACACGTGAAATATGCCATCCAAACCTGCGGTCCCTGGCGCAAACGCGACATAAATGCACTTGTAGCTCCACGACGTAGAGAGACCAAACTCGCTAGAGGATTGTTTCATCTATCCAACCAACGCAGACTGCGCTCCCTGAGATTGTACAATGGTAAATAGCGACATCAGCGAGGTGAGGTAATCGTTGTTTACTTAATGCCGACGAACCCAACGCGCTCATATCGCAATATGTTGCAGCTGAACCAAAATGCCAACCTGAGAGTCTATCAGCTCAAACTGGCTACGTACTACAGTCCACTTGAATGTCGACGCAACGTTTGCTCCATCCGTGTGTCCCGTGCCCGGAATGCCCTTCCGACTCAAGTTATAATTGCCCCTACATTAACGCTATTCAAAAAACTCCTAGATGAAACGCTAACAAACCGACATTACTTGATTTAGTCCGTTTCACTTGGAGAAAGAAATAACGCAAACCTAACCATGTCCTTAACGGCCTTCTCCGCAAGGTAGTTGTGAGGAATCAAGCAGAAGTGTCCATGTGATTTGCCTAGATTTATATAAACTAGGTTAGCATACCACATCTGTCAGACGAAGAAAGAAATGGGTGAGCATTGTTGTTTCATTTTTATTTCTCATGCACTTACTAAACTATAACGGCTCTTTCCCTTATTTTGCTTGCGCACATCCCATTCCCAATTAAAACTATCGTTATGCAATAGTGCATTTAACCCTGTGGGCGCTTGAAATAATGATTTACTTATTCGATGGTCCTTTAACTTTTACTTTTTATTCCAAACTTCCTACCGGACTTGTCAAGCACATGCATTTTACCCGTGATAACTCATTGTTCATTGTTTATAAGGGCTTGCATTCTTTTCAGATAACCTTAAACACTGAGTACCGTTACAGTACATTTGGAGGAAAATTAATATCCATTTCTTTATCCATTCTCCATTTCCGTCATCTTATAAAAGGTCGCAGATTTTGCTTCTAAACGGATCACAACTGTTTAATCACAACTCTAATAGGGAGACCCGATAATAATTCTCCTCCTGAAGTTCACTAACTAGATTCCATCCTAAATCCCCAATCATATTTGACATGTATCCGGACGTTCAAACATTGTCGCTGACACGTTAATCTGTCCAACACTAGATGTTATTTCACACAATCTGGGACGTTAACGAATTCGGTCGTTTTGCAAAAATCGTTTTGTTTGTTATTTTGCGTGAAGTTCGATCTTGCTAGTGTGTTACATTGTGGCCCTTTGGAATTTTTCTGAAGATTAACTCTAACATCGAGCCGTTGTACCTTAAATTGATACAAAAGCCTACTCCGGATATCCAAATAAATCAGGTCACAAAACCTGTCATTCATTTCTTGTCTGAATTGTTATAAATGACTGGCATAAACAAACAAGCTTTCATCTTTCATCATAACTGTGACAGGAAATGGGAACTGTGAAAGTTCCCGAAATTCGATGTTTCGAGCATAAACTGCCAATCTATTAAGAGAAGCAAAATGTCTTCTCGCGATAAAATTAATCATGCCTTAGAATATTCTAGTTAAGAAGTTGTGTTTTACAGAACTATCAGCCAGAGCAAACGCATCTGGCTTAGCAGTTTACAGTATTCTTTCATAATGAGATCAGAATGAGTCGATGATGTTCACGTGTGCAACCAAACGGCGAAGACATTTGCCTATGGTGAGCCATCGTATTCCGGTAAGCAAGAGCAGAATCTTGAAATATTCATTGTTTTCCTCACACGACGGCTGGAAAAAACTCTTGAAGAAAGTGCATTTTTTATTGTGCACTTCTATCATACCAGTTGACAGTGAATCGTTCTTTTTACCTCCGAAGCTCTAAGCCAGTAGGTACTGTGGTTGAAACACAGTGCATTATATGAACAAAAGGGCGAATCTTTTTAAACATACAACATACCGTTTATATTTTCCAACCGTTGCCACGGCACCATCCGTTACATATGCAACTATATTCTGTATTGGAATTGAGTTTTCAGTCAGATAGCTGTTAAAAACCGTAATTATAGACTGGCTTTTTGTATCAGTTTTAATTCTTCTGGCGAACGAATCTCTTCCACTGATTCATGAAGATCTAAAATAGGACATGTGTCACGAGAAGAGTGCCGTTTTCAGCTAAAGTAATCTACTCATAACGAACACTATCCGGATTATAGTAAAGTAAATAAGCTGTTTTCTATATGCTGAGCAATCTCATCTATTCGCGTATATATAGTGTAATTGCGGAGTGGAATGGCTGGAAATGTTTCATTTAAATTAATTTCCGTTAGATCAGACATTAGTATTGATACTGAACGCAAGGTTATATGTTCCAAATACGTATATAGACTGCAAATTTTAGTAGTTAATATGCTGCTCTTATAAGACACCGTAAGTACACTAGCTATTTTTAGTTTATCAGGATGCATTGTAATTGAATTTCGCCTGTTTTCGTACTATCCTTTAGATTTCTAAACAAACCCATAGATTTTTTGCTTTCGTCCTTATGAACACTTTCCAAACGTTTTTTTCAGAAAATTTTGGTGGCATACTTTTATTTGAATAAGTGTTTTGCAAAATTAAACAAAAGTGGTGTGGTGTTTTGAGTTGATGCGATAAATCCAAATAACAGGTATTCCAAGGAGCACTCCCGATCCCAATTCTTTTCCAAGGAGCTCATTTCTGAAATATATCAATGTAAATTGTTGAAACCTAATTTATCTATGTATATATTGCTTTGGTTTTATTAATCTTATATTGTTATATCATGGGCTAGTAAATAAAATCCTTCGACAATGCGAAATGCGCATTTAGTATGGATGATTGGTTGCATTAAATATATTCTCGCTTGACAGTAAGATTCTAATATACTACTTGTGTTGAGCGTAGTTATAACCATTACTGGTGGCTACAAAGTTAAAATGTAAAATCATCGAAACACTGTTAGTGCAACCTAAAGTAGGTTTCTGAACATATCGCTCAAAATACCGTAGGCAGCTAAAAGAACTAAAGAAAACTGTTTAAGAAGACAATGAAGGAAAGAACCATAACTCTGAAAGTCACAATGATAACTGTACTCACATTCGTTAGAGGAAAGTTGGAACAAACAGTGACGACAGGAAATAAGAGGAACAGAAAAGACAAACACAGAAGAAAATGCCGGGTAGTTCAAAAAACTGGCACGAGGGAGGCAAAAAGGAAACTAATAACTTAAATCGGCTATTGCCAGACATCCCATCAAATGCGGGTTAACAAAGCGTTTGATTATTCTTAGCGTTATGGACGCATCCTTATTTACTAATCATACCATATATATCCACTAGAGAAATAATGTGTTTACTTATATGATGCATGTTGACAAAACCACTCGTTAATTTGGGGACTTCAGCTGAACTGAATGTTGAGAATGTGTTATAACGCCCTCTAGTTTTTTCGAGTATTAGTAAAAACGAAATTACGTTCTTCAGATTAGCCATTGGAATTCGAAACTTCCCGGGCTGTGACAGGGCCGCCAGACGTACACGCAAGCTCAGACTGGAGACGAAAGATCCGTAATCTAGAGCTACCGCACTGAGACTCGAGGAGAATAGTGACCGGCCCGTGAGGTGTCACAGAGTGTAAGTTTCCTGAGGCAAACTCAGTTAGTGTCAATGTGGCTACTTGTGGTAACTGCCCAAGTGCTTTGCAGAGAGTACATTAGGTTCGCTGCAACTTGTACAGTAGGTGCTTCCGTGTCCTGCGTAGAACTCTTTTATTTTACTATGTTTGGGCCTCAAATAATGAGGAAAAATCGGATGTATGTTGCACCGTCGAAGTCACCGTATGGTGATTCTATGTTTTTGATAAGCCTGGCGAAATCTGCGCCCGTTTCACGGAGCTATGCCAGCACCGCTGCAGAATTGCTGCCATGCCTGGCTTTCACGCTTTCGTAAAGCGCAACCTGTGAACTGTCTGGTAGTTACCAGAGAAAATCAGCACGTGGAGTAAAACTAACAGAAAAGTTGTTAACTAGGAATTCTGTTATTTGTGTTTTCATAACCCACTTTTCTCAACATAGCCCCCCAGGACCCATCAAAAGTTTTTCATCCCAGAGCACATCAAGGATCCTCTAGGGCTCCAGTCGAGAATGGGAGTCTTACGTTATAGTTCTACTCGTAATATTATTCCTCATGTTCATAAAACACCACGCAGAAGTAGTAAGGCTTAACTTCTTACTCTTTTGCAGACGACTTTAATATTTGGCGGTAAATTTAACTACTAAAATACCATATAGCCCCGCAAGAGGATGTATACTGTGACAACTAGCGATCAATTCAGAATTTGCTTCCATTAACCCTTGGCAAGTCAAAATAGTGAGCGTGTTCAACGGAGCACCTAAAAGACTGACAGGATAAACATGCTGCAGTGTGTTTCTCATGAAACCTATATTGCGGTGCTTATGCAGGACAAAATTGAAGCTAAAAGCAATCGAAGATGGCAGCAAAATTTGCCAGCTATATACAGGGCCTAAAGAGGACTAAGCCTGGCGATTTTGATAACACAATCTTATCGAAAATTTCAAAGCTTTCGTGAGACCACACGCTGAATAACTCATTCACGTGTAGCCACTGTGGCAAACCTCAATCTCACTGGTCTTGAGAAGTCACAACCGAGTAGAACAAAAATATTAAAGGATCGCTCCGTATCCCTTAGCAGTTTGGATTGAAGAAGCTAGGGGCTTTTAGGGAAGAATATAATTTATTCGACCAGATCTCATATATCTTTATCAGATCCCAAAGGATGCTAACCCCTTATATCTCCCCAATCAAATATTTCCTTCAATGCCCTATTAAGAGGCCACCATTTGAAGTTGACAACGCAGTAGTGGCAGTCATAATGCCGCGGGAACAGTTCTCATTTATTGGTTCCAACCGTAATTCATACTTCCAAATTCCGTCTTATCGGTTTCTACGCTGTCCTCATGTAATGTCATTTAATCCAGGTAAATTACGACAAGTAGAAGCTGATTCAAAATGTTTAAGGAACAAAAAGTCAACTGTAATAAGGATTCCTCTGTGAATAAATGAAAAATTTAACCAACGGAAGTATGTTAGCTTAGTTTGTATTTCCAAGATATTATCTGCCACTTAACTCAAATAAAAGAACATGAAAGTTGCATGATAGAATTTTAACAAATAATGATATAGGCTAACTATCTACACAAGCAACTCATAATAATATTGAGCACAATACTTAGATTGATACTTTATTTTCGCGAATCGTGATTGTTGTTTGTTATTTTGCGCAACTAGTAGCAGTTTATGAATACCAAATAACAAAAGGCACTGGAACAATTATATATTCATTTCGATATACTGGTTGCTAGCGATAGGCGTGCTTTGTTGCATTCACTCAAAAGCCGTGATCTCGAACTGCCCACACAATGGTACTGGTACAACACGGATACTTCAATTTAACTGTAACAGAACACAATTGAAGACATTGTTGAGCTTACAATGCAGATGTACTAGCTCATCCATCAGACCTGCTGAACCACCAAATATTTGCAACCGTTCGACTGATGAGTGTGGAAGAAACGGTACTAAATAAAATAGAAACTTGAAAAATCTCTCGTTGGTGTTCTCACTCAATCATACAAGTTTACATATTCCCGCAGCAACATTTTCAGTCATTTAAACGCAGGTGCTTGCCGTGTAAGCCTGTAAAACCCACCCAAGCATGGCCTTTGAGACGCGCGATAACCTTTTATGAATTGTCTAGCAATTTCACAAATAATTACTAGTTTGACATCACTAAACTATAACTCATCGAGCTGTTAATTGACTCGTTTCGATAGGGTGCGTGAAATCATCGACATATATGCCAGCACATTTAGCCATGCAAAATGCCTGTTACTGGAACGGATATATTTAATAGGGCTACGCATGGCAGTCAAGCATTTCAGTAGATGCATTCAAATGTGACTTTGTTTCTGTTCTCAAAATACTGAGAAAAGTATTTGTACCTGACCCCGAAGCAGATTTAAAACTCCTTCTTTTCGTTTCACTTGGCCATGACTTATAAAGTTATTCGTCCAATAAACGTGAATAATAATTCCGCGCACGTTTGCAATGAATAACATTTTTTCGGTTCATCTGTTTGCTTCTACCAACCCGTATTATATTTAAGGCAAGTAAAATAAGCTTTATGTACCCAGATGGGTATTTTTTCAGCACGTTACAATATGCACAAGGGATATGCTAATATTAGACTAGCAAAACTAAATTTGTAGGAATGGAGAAAAGGTCATTGTGTAGAAGTGTCACTTGAATAAACGATAAGTGTATCAGAGTAGCAATTAAAAAGTTCCGGTCAAAATAATTTGTAGCCCCTGTTGCAAGCTGGATTATCAAGCGGGACCGTCTTGATTTAGGTGCGTAGTAGCTTGAAATTTTCTCAACCATTACGTGAAGGACAGCAGCGGTGTCCTTGAAAATGACAACATGTATCAATATTAAACTACTATTTGCGAACTTTTATCCATCGCGACATTGCAAAAACGACATGCAGTGACAAGCACACAGCCGATTTAAATGCCCCGCTTGTAAATCAGACGTTTACGTCGCATTTCCGCTGAGAATAGAAAACCAGGCTAACCCACATTTTCCTAACCAATGTGTGCTGCAGTGACTGCGAATCCATGTTAAGCTACTAATTTTATGCGAACAGCACGTTGTCCAATATCGGGAACACGTAGATTAGAGCGAGATTTATTTCTGGATTATGCAATTTGCTTGATTTGCTAACAAATGCTGGATTGCGTCCCACCATCGCTGCGGTTCCATTTGAATTGCGAACTTATTACTGCTAGTGAAGCTAATTTCCAGGTGGCAGATGGGATGGGTGGTAACGATTGAGGGCCAATGTATCTATAGTATTCTGACGGGAGGTTTCAGCTGTAAAGGAAGACACCCCAATTTAGACTTACTACCTCGCCGAGCGCACTTGTGGAAGTATTACATATAATTGTAAATAACGAACAAGCACGAATTGGACTTGGATTACACCACTGAAGTGTATAGTTCAAGTGAATAAACTGATGGATGCTTATTTGGGCGTAATTTATTGTATATATTAAAGTATCGTTTCACCACCCGCTTAATGATTGAAATATCTAAACGAACCTCGTATTGCTTTGAACAAGCTAGTGTTAAACTTAGCAAGACGACATGGTAGTGGGTTAATGGAAAAAACAAACTTATATATTGATCAATAGAAAAATCAATGGGGTTGTGCTCATATGTAATAAGACATGTAGGCACAGACTAGATCTATGAGGTCGCGTTGTATGACGTCGACTAAACTGTAGCTAACAAAGTAACTTTAACGGCTGTGTCGCTAACCTGCTACCATCCTACATGTACGTGACAGGCAATTGGCCCCATAGTTGGCACCGATGAGTCGATACAGTAAGCACAATGTGGAAACATGGATTAGTGAACGTGGAAAAGTACATATTGCCCATGATAGGACTGCCAGACCAGGACGGATATATGAAGGATCAAGACTAACGAACACGCCGCCTATCTGCGATGCAACGGCGGATTAGCTGCAACATTGGAGAATTTCAATCCCTGAAGGCAGAGGTAAAACAATACGGTTAGCTTGTAGTATGGTTTCTGTAACCTCATATTTGAGTATCACTGGTAGTATTTAGAAGCCGGTCATAGGATCCAGTCATGGCCCTTCATAACTATAGGTGTACCCTCCTAACACCTCACTGACTGTTCTATTTAGAAATGCTTGCTATCGTTGTGAGTACGGGAGGCTCTTTATTTAAGTCGCAAGTAGAACTGGAAACCACCGTAAACCTTATGGATTTCACAGCTAATAATGTATTTATTAGTCATGTAAAATCACGACATCCAGACAAAGCTACATTTACTAATAAAACCATGTAAGATCAAAAAGAGGACTAGGGTCTAGCATAAACATACTGGCTCCCCTGATCTTGTCCTGGTTACCACTGAAAATTTGCCAACCACGCGTAATGAACAGGATGAGTTAAACACCAAAATAGCAACCATTGACGGTTTACACCAGGCCTTTAACAAAATTGAGCCTTTGACTAATCTACTGTAGACACAAAATAGTACAATTGCAGAACACCTAATTCCTATAGGAGCGTTGTCGATACAATAGCCACAGTAGCATTCAATAGGATGCGGGCAAAAAATGTGCTAGTCTTAAGTAGTTCCAGCAAAAGTGCCATAAGTTCCATAAGGAATATTTTGCTTTAATCTAACGGTACGACAAATGTGCCTTGCATTTGTAGGAGGCTGAGAAAGAAGAATCAGCACAGCCCCTGTTCCTTACTGTGTCAATTCGGCAGGTGCTCTGACTGACACCGAGTTTATCAGAAAACGTGACCAAATTTCTACCAAAACTAGGTTTAAGTCCCTAAATATTGCGGCCGATAAAACTTGACTTCAAAAATATCTCTTGCTAAGACGGGCAGTTTCTCCCATACACTGAGAAAGACCATTCAACAAGTTTTTACTGTTCATCAGCTACTGTGGTTGGGTTGTCAGAAACCGCATATCGACTAGACGATAACATTGACTATGATAATGTCAATGACTTACTACCCAACGTTGATACAAGTTACCAGCCTCTATCTAATAAAGTAAGTATTCTTGTAAATCAGTAGGCAGGTACCAGTAAACGTTCGGTGGAAATAATGGACTCATTTCAGTCAACGGAGGCCTAAAGTGGCTGCTGCAGATAAAACACAGTAAAATGTTTACTCATTGATGAAATTGGTTTAGATATTTCCATGCATTCATCGTATGCTTGCGAGTCTATCTAAAGTGATAGACAGTTAGACTCATAAAAAGAATATAACAAATCAAGCACCAATCCAAGGCACCACTAATCATCACTTGTCATATTCCGGTCAGATAGTGATTCGGTACCGCACACCCAAAATAAACTAGGCAAAGGTTGCCAACCTACCAACTTCACCCATCCTAAATCTAGCAGAATATCAAGCACGCAGGTGAGAAGTACATCCCAGACGACTTGTACAAGAATTCCCTACCAAAATATCATCCATAATCTTCTAGTCTTCATGGTTCCAGACTATGGAGACATACTTTTGGCATGGGATACACTTTGTGTCGCCTCCGGCATAAAACCGAGCGGCCTCAAGGTCATTAGAGGATCAATGCATTTCCAGCACCACTTAGGATGAATTCTAGAGATCAAGCTACTTTGAATACAATGATTAGTAAGTCGTCTGTTATCCGAAAAATGCTAAACTTAACAGATTATTTTGTTTCGAAATCAGCTGTCCGCACCACTGGCATCATCTCTCATGAACGGGGATACACCAAACAACAACAGTAGCCGCTCCACGCCGTGTCATACTTACATTGTCAAGACATCATCATCAACTACGCTACGTGCCCCTCACGAAGCAGTATCATACAACCAACGGAAAGCACTTACTGAACCAGCTGGCAGTGTTGATTTGATAACAGGATCAAAATGATTACAATCGTGTACACACTACTGGCACTCAAACTTCTCGATTCCACAAGCATAGACCTATATACTAGCATCCAGGAATTCGTACTTAAGAAGAGTAACGTTTGTCTTAGCGCAAAGACTAAACCGCAGATCCTCTATGCTATCTTGTCAAAACTAGTGCAGTTGAAGGATCCAAATGAGGTAAACCGTTTGCTAAATAGACAGTGCAACATACATCAAGTCAATGGATTCCATGACATCATCATCTAAAAGAGAGTGGCGTTCACAAACGTGCCAGACACCATAACACAGCATATTTACTCAGATGCAGTGCTTGTCACGAAGCTGCCGTTATGCTCAAGTTTACTCACGCATGGCGGCGAAGGCATCCCCATTTTCCCTCTTAAAATCTTCAGCCTTTCTCTAAAATAAAGCACCTTGCAACCCCAATGAAAGCCTTTTATCATTATTCCACAACAGAAAAGCGATGCACGAAATGAAGTGGGTAACGACTCATTAATCATACCTCTATAATTTCTGGAGTATTTTAAAGAGTAATGAAAAAATATCGCGTTGCCTATCTTATGACAGACTACCAAAGTGACCAACAAAATGGATTTATGGGTAAACACTGATGTACCATCTGCCAGTTAGACTTTCTAGATTACCTCGGCAGTAAATGCCGAAAGGTCGGTACCCGTCATCTTTATTGTTATGCACAAAACCTTCGATTATGTTCCGCACAGGCGAGTTTTGTTGAAACTTAGATTATTCGGAGTGCGTGACTCACTACTGGGTTTGGTTTACCTCCTTATTGCAGGGTTGCATTCAGGCTGTTTTATAAATAGCCTGGAATCACAACCACGTTCAAGAAATAGTGGCGCATTGCAAGGTTGCGTAGTTGGTCCCACCCTGTTCCTCAACTATATGAGTGATGTTGTCCTTACAATCAATGCTGGTAAACCGTTTTAATTTGCCTATGACATGAGAATCGTTTATACATTTCTTCCAGAACATTTGAAGATAATCAGCAAAACGATTCAAACGCACCTTAATTCCTTTTATATCTGGTCAAATGAATGGTTAGTTAAAGAGGAAATCAATCTTTATCACTCAGTCTGTCCCTGACCTAGGCTTGAAATACAATGAACGACTCGACTTCTCAACTCACGCTCAACAAGAGTTAATAAAGGCAAGACGTGCTTTAGGCTTAATCAACAACACAACAGTATTATTAAAGTCAACCTAGCTCTATATTTGATTTGTGTACGCCCACGTTTGGAGTACTGCCTGATCAAATACGGTCACATGCCCAAGAGTGACCTCTCATCACTGAGACGTCTGCAGCGGTCATTGGAGTGAATCCTCGCTAGCAACCTATAAAGATTTAGTAAATTACTGAACATATATACTTCATGGTTACGAAAACTTAAGCTGAACGTAGTTTTCTTTAAAAAAACTGGTACACAACCTCAGCTACATCTCAAGCACACAGTTAAAGTTTAGGTTGGTTAATGAATACAACTTAAGGAACCAGAAAATTTTCTCCCCCAACAAAAGCGCACGTTGCAATTTTGCGCACACTTGTTCGCAGTTCGATACTCAACTATCTCGAACCAACTGCTTCCTGCAGTAAGAGCTAGTCTAACGATCGGTTAATTCAAAACTGAACTTACTCAATTCCTGCTATTAGCGAACATGGATAAACTTTCTACTAGACAGACAGCGTCCGAGGAGCTATGTTTTAAAGGACCAGAGAATGTTTAAAATGGATCACACAATGTAGTACTCACTCCGTTTGATTCAGTATTGCACCTTGAATTTGGTGTTTGTCCGGTTTTTCATCTCAGCATTGCTGTAATCTTGGTCAAGATGGAAACTCTGCGAAAATTTCTCTCAACCCTTTTCTCTCAATAATTCTCTAGCAAATAACGCTAGGTATTTTTCAGTAGATCTTTTAAATATCCGGCGTTATGAAAAGCCCATAATCTCTATTACTACTACCAATAAACAATAGCGAGAATGGAAGTGGTATTGGTCAATAATTTTAGGACATAAATACACACTGGCAACCTAATGGAATGACGAAGAAAAGCTCTATGAATGTCCAAACTCAAATTCACAGTAGGATTCGTCACTAATATGTTCTATAAACGAATAACAGCATCCTTGACAGGAGCATATTTAAGACTTGAATGAAAACATTTCAGTCATCTCACATTTTTCACATTCGTAACATTACTTATCCTAAATTTATCCGAAAGCATTCCACAACAGCTTTTGGCCCGCAGTTGGCTTGGGGGTTTGTGTATCCAAAATGAACACATAGGTTACGCAAATAAATATCTGCAACTTAAACCAATACCAACATATATTGTTCAAGCACTTATATTTTGTTGCAAAATTCTGTCTCATTATAGGGCGTTATTTTCCAGTAACATTGAAGCATGTTTGGCTTTTCACTCAGGTGCAATTAATTGGTGGCCTAATTAAATTACATGCGATTGAATAGCATCGCACAACCTCACTATACACCATGAGTGCATTGAATTGATCCCTGGTCGACTTGATCACTAAGAGCGTAGCCGATGAAGTGAAACGAAAGGGGTTCTATAGAGATTTGGCTCCACGGATGCTGAACAGCAATACAGCTTCCAACACACCAACAAACAACGAGGGCGAACGCCGCGTGCATTTAGCACCTTGTATAACACCACAGAGAGTCTAACTATACGCAGTTAATCAAGAGTAAAGTATAGAGCGTAGCAATTGGGGTTCAACTTGGTCAGAAAAGCATGTCAAGGAGAATTAACAACGCAAAGTGGTAAACAAAATCACGATATTCGGAAGAACGTCACTGAAGTATAACACCAAATACGACTGTGTTATATGCAAGAAAATACTCATAGTCACGGTGCTACCGATTTTGTGCCGCGCCGGAATTTAGACTTATATAAAGTAAATAATTTCTTTTGGCCAACCGGGTATTTGGAACTCAAATTACTTAAGATCATGGTCGGACAATGCATGTAGATCGACGTGGTGTCCATTTGCGAACACTGACAAGCACTTCTTTGGGTAGCAAGATACAATCTGTCGATTTACTAGCCTGATAAAATAAAGCAGCACATTCTGTTGCTACCAGTATACATAGTATCACCTTGATTTTCCAAGCGTTAGATATGATAAAGCAATAAAAATTTTGGAAACAGATTAACAAAACGCAATATTCTATCCCTGGTTGCAGAAAAGTCATGCTACCGGGTAAATATTTGTATATCATATAATTGCGCGCTGTTTTATGATGTTTCCGCTAACGCTTTCCTCTCCCGGACCCTTGCAAATGATAATTCTCTCATGTAAATTAAAAAATATTGTCGGCCTGAAGTAATTACCTGGGTGGTAGTTGTGTGATATTAAAGTGTAAAGAATAAGTTTCTTCGTAGAAACCGTCGGAAAATAAATAGGATATGTATCGTACTGAAGCGACGAAGATACTAAGATTTGTTCCGTTAAAAGCTCTTGATCACGGAATGATTAACGAGTTAATTTGTGGAGATAAACGAATGGATATTTTTAGAACAAAAGTCTGAATTATGAAAGTGATCTGAAAATATAGCGTGTTGAGTTTGGAACGTGGTACTGAATTAATTTATTACAATGCGTTAGTTTATTGAGAATTCCGTGGATTAAATTTCAGTAAGCTAGGCTGACAAAAGCAGTGGCAAAACAATACACCTTTTCATCGTGGATCATGATTTAAGCGTTGAGGAACGACTTGGTAAAATAAGAAAACAGCAATTTTCACTGTGGGATGCAATCCCACATTAGTGGTTTGCACTTGCACAAACAGATGTGAGAGGGTGAAATATATATTGCATTCTGCAACAAATCAGGGGGTCGCCAAAAAGTAGCAGGAGAAGTTGAACTATGTTTAATTAACCTACGAAATGAAAGCGTGCTTCTACCTCTGCGAAAATGGTCTAAACCTGGTCGCTCTGCTAATAAACTAGACTACGGTGTATTATGCTTTGGATGCTGAATATACTAATAAAATTTCTGTACATTTCAAAAATCAAACATTGATATGGTAGGTAAAGGCAAGTCCACCATGGTTTTATTTCAAACATATCAAAACAAGTTTTATTAATATTTAGCGAGATACAAACATGAACGGTGCACTAGTCGAAGCAGACCTACGCATGTAACAAACGAAAGGTCAATCCGTCGAAATCATGAAATCAGTTCTAATCAGTCATGCCAAACAGATACACTGCAACTTAGGTAATGTAATCGATTGTATTGGCACCGTCATCGCGTAAGCAGCAAAATGAACTTGTGTTGACGCTGAACAAAAATTCAGAACAAATAAAACTAGGCTAATAAATATATTAGTCCATTGAAACAAGTCTGTACGGATTTGCAAACAAGTTGGGGAGAATTGATTGCCTAATAATAATGACATATTAATAAGAAAAAGCATTCTGAACTCAGGCGGAATGCTCCGCGCTAAGAGTAGATCAGCAAATTCTGGGTCTGTTTTATTACACCTCCTTTGTAATGTCAACCTTAAATTGATGTTAAGAGAACATAAAGCCCTACTAAAACAACGAAGAATGCTTTTCCAATTTGACATTTTGATGTCGCCGAAACTGGCAAGCATGTATTTGTTTACCCGTAGAACTACAGCTTTTTATTTGTGACACCACCCAGGCCGTTATGCGTGCCCCTCGCTTGGATCTGTAGCCCTGATTGATTAACGAGTAAAACTAGATAGACTGCACCAATACAATTATCCCTCGACGAATCGTGAGCAAGCATTGTTCCTTCAATTTTATTCGGATTGGCAAGGCTGAAACTTTAAGAAATTTAAACTACGTAGTGGAAATATTTTCATGATACTTCATGCAGAATGGAAACATTTCCGTTTCAATATACTTCTAGCAAATAAATTTCTAAGTAATATGGCAACAGATATCAGATGTGCAGTTGCATAACCTTAATGCATTTCAAAAGTATCATAAATTACACGTAACAATGAATGCTTGCGAAGTATGCGCAGCGGAAGTCGATCATTATGGCAGAAAATTCGATGGAGTATGTCATGGATAAAATGCAGCCATCAGATATATGCGCTTCCGTGGTTTAGTGATAATCATTTTTCTCTCTAAGCAATACTGGCAAACTTGCCGCTTCCTGACAGCTGCTTCATTGCTTCACATCGTGTAAAACAGCTTTCTTAAGCACCATCAATTTGTTTTATAAGTTGTTGGTACGGCTTTATAATTTTTGATGTTTGGAACAGTTGCATCTCTAACAGATGGAAACAAAAAGACATTCTGAGGTGTTTGTGTGAAAGATGTTAATGAGATGCGCCTGTCGCGTTGTGTGGAGTATCAGCAAGGCATGTGTATAAAAACTACAGGATATCACGAGCTCGATTTCCGATTAGCAGATGCAATATATATAAAACAAGGACAAGGAAATAAAGTGTGCTATTAGCATCATCCTCCAGCTGCGAAAATATTATATTGGTATAATGCCGTAGTTAGCATTTAGGTTTTTATTCATTTGTTTTTATTACGTACTGTGTTAATTTCTGCCTCCATCAAAGCAAAGATTGCAGCAAATTTGCACAACGAGTTTTCGCCCATTTTACATTTTACATTTTATATCAGGCTTGCCTTTACAATAAAAATCGAAGATCCGTGATATCTTTACAATTGCATAAATATGTATCCTTAAATTCAAAAGCTTTTGTTGTTCTAGTAAAATTCGACGTTTTCTTTAGCATAAACCGCTATTACGCGCGTTCGAATAGTCTCAACTCCGTTTCACTTTGCTCTCTCTATAGTGGAAAAGCTTGCTTTCATAACGTTTTTAAACACCCACACTCTTTGACATTTCAAGCTATTCCATCTGACAATTCTCTGTTAATTATACCCTCAAATAACTAAAACCTTGTAATAGCATTAGATTTCGTTCGCATATTTCTGGGTTACTTCTGATTCGACTGTTGTATTTTACGACTTCCCAATCTAATCAATGCTGGTTTTAAAATTGCGTGATATTCATCAATCAAATACTGCATATCTGACGGCGGTGCAGGCGAACCGCGACATATGATTTAATTTTAGATTTCCTTCTTGATTGAGTTGCTATTTTGACACCATCCAATTCTTGTCTAGGAAATTAGCATTTTAGTTAGGGTTGCAGTGAATTCCGACCATATCGAGCTCACACGTTGTTATCGCATCCGCTAAGAGTTTCGATACATTATAGTCGTTCCAATATAAGCTAAGCAAATACAGATATACCAATTTATTGTGATGTCATTGTTCCTAATTTCCAAGGTTGTGAAGGTGGTAAACGCTGTTCAGAGGATAAAAGAAGATATCTATATTTGATTGCCTAAACACTGAATTTGATAGCACAAGTTTCCATTTTACTTTTTTTGTTTATTGACTTTATTCTTTATCCTATTTATTGGAAATAACTTGCATACAATTTCGAGCTAAGTCAATGAAATTCCACACACTGCAGGGCTACTGCGTTAAATACGGATTTGCTTCTTTGACAATAAATTATTATGCGCAGTTTTTATTAACGTTTTCCGATAACCCACCACACAAATCAACCGGGTTTGCAAAGCAGTGTTTTTTAAATATATGATTTCATTTTTCATTGTTCGCCTTACTGTTTACCATACAAGAAAAGGAAAACTTCCAAGTAACCAGACAGTGTAAAGTTTACGTGAGGTTTAAGCTAGATGAATAGGTTACTGGCGAAATGCGTAAAACTTCAGATTCACGTGGAGCTCATGAGCACGCTTAGCATAAGAAAAGTTACTATAGCAACCCAAATACTCCAGTCTAGCACAGCAAACGTGGCACCAAATTTCGCATAAAATTCATCTGATTTAGACAAGTCAAAATGCTGAGCTGTCAAAATTGATGGCTCATCGATTATTCAAGGAACTGAGAACCCAAATGTGATAGGATCGAGCTGTTCGTACGTTAGCCAGTTAAGCTGCTAACACTTTTGATACCGATGAAGATTGGAGTTTGTTTGCTACGTTTCATAGGTTTTCGTTGGAGTATCGTAAGGCAATTTACTTTGACTTTCTTTAAATATTTCGATTCGGTACTCATTTATGTTTAACTTGGGATAAAATGGATATCCTTAATTCTTTATTTGGAATACCGGAATTGGATAAACTAGCAGAGCTCACTACTCGGTTGATTCGGGTAAATGTGCAACCGGAACCCAAAGCGTATGACGGCAGCATTTATAAGATATCAATTGGGTGCTTTTGGTATCACGCGGAAACGAAAGTTTCCGCAAATGTTTTTCGTGACACCACTTAAATACAACATATTCGGCTTCCTTCAAGGATAATCTTTCGCACAAAGGCAAATTATTCGTTTCCCACTTATTTTCTGGCATCATGAAGGCGCTCTAAGCCATAGTTTGCTTAACTGTGAATTTTCGTTTTGTCACTATATTATTTAAAATTCGTGTAAGCTAAAGCTTATATTTATTTCACTTGCGGCTGGCGAATGTTAGAACATCTACTGTAACTTGAAAGAAAATTACCAAGCACAATAGCGTAACGTATAATTCTTGTTGCAGGAATTCACTGCAGCTGAATTGCAGAGAATAAAATTGCCAAATTACTTTGAGAAAATCCTAAAATGAAACCCCTAGCTGATATAAAAAGGGAAGTCAAATATCAAGCTTTGCTTGCGCTGCTATCTGATAGACAGATCGATTCTCATCCACGACCTCATATATGAGGAAAAAAGACGATATGTTACTGACCATGAAAAGTTCAGTATACTATATACATCGTGAATTTGTAGTTTGGTAAACAAGGTAAGAACAAATGAAAAACCGCTACAAACTATGTTTAATTGGCTTCCAACTTATTCACCTTTACCTAACAAAGAATTCTGATATCGGTTGTAAAGCTAACGGAAATAGTCTATTGGAGGTTGATTGCAGCTGCCTTCGTCTTAAAAAGTAACCACCTAAACACTGCTGCCCGATCGCTTTCATTTTTCAAATGAGGAATCCGCGAACTGATTATTGAGTAATCAGCTCACTATAGCCTATCGGACCCAATCCAAATACCTGTTGATTAAACCAGATCGCATACTACTACAAAGCTTCATTAGTGATATCTATTCACAAGCAATAGCTCAAATGGCTAGGTGAGTTAAATGTTCGTAGAGCAAAGCTTACAAAGACAATCTATCTAATGTGGCCCCTGGGCACTTTATGGTGGATCTCGACAGCTGGCCTCATATGAATGGGACCTCGGTCACCGCTGTTCCTGACGATACTGCAATGTCAGCTAAGCGAACTCCTACTAACAACTACCTCAATCTGGACGCCTGTGAACCAACTGAGTTGATTTTAACGTTCAATAATGTTGGAGCAACTTCTAACCATTGAGAAGAGCTGACTGTCAAGAGCCCTGTAACTGTCTCACAAGTTGAACTCAACCCCAAAGGGACCCAATGCGCAACCTATCTAATATTGTAGAAAACCCCCAGCAACTCACGTGATCTAACAAAACATTTAAGCCTGTGATGGACACGATGGCAACTAACAAGATTTACCGACATACATCATAACAACAATATACACTGCGACATCCTGAGTCGACAACTCCAGAAACAAGTGTCTTTTGAATACCCCTCGCCATAATTCCCTTCCATGCGACAAAACAAGCACAGTAAAGATAAAGTAAAATATGTCACGGAGCCGAGACCATCTCCTATACCGACTCATATGTGTGCAGCTCTTTGCAACACCCCTCGGTATTACTTCTCTTTAGTACAGGTGAGATTGGAGCCGCGACCCTTGCCACTACTTACATACCCGGCAAAATTCAACAAATTGTTTCCACTGTTCCTGCAGTTTTCGCATATTACTCGGCTAGACAACTGCCACGCGAATCGCAAATTAGACTTGCTTCCGCAACCACCTTCATATCCACTACAACATCGGCCATCACAAAGGACATATGACCCATATTACCGCGCCTGTTAACAATAGACCTGACCCCAGTATTCCCAATCATAATACCTGACGTAAAACCCGTATAGCAATGAACCGCAACACGATGGTCTCCACCAAACAATCCGTTTACTATACTTCTGTTTAATGCCAGATTTATTAACAACAAAGTGCATTTTTGGGCGTGCTTGCACAAATCAAAGAACTAAAAGCAATCCTCGTTATTGAAATGTGGTGTTCCCCAGACTCCAAGTTATTGATTCCTAATTATCAGCTCTTCCGAAAAGACCGAGGCACAAGCAATGGCGGTGGAAGTATAACATATCTCCACTGTACATTTGCAGTAGTACTTCTTGATAATCCACAGCTACCAAATGTTCCTGAATCTCTTTGAATGTCCGTCGCAGGAACCGGTTCTCACATTTTACTGGGATGTGTTTACAACCTGCCAGCTGCGTCAATTGAGAGTGTTACCATCATCAGTACAGCTTTCTTGTTTGCTGCTGAGATGTCACATGGACAGAAGATTCTTGTTGGTGATTTAAACCTATCAAAGGCTAACTGGTCCTCTCAATCATCCTCGTCTTCACTTACAGCTTTCCTTTACTCTCTCAGAATTGGTGGCTGGATACAGTGGGTTACTAACCCGAGAAGAACGACCAGTAGACGCGACCTAATATTCAATTTGGGGGTCATAGGTGCAAAAACAGTACTAGATAAACGCATTGCTGGTGACCACAAGATAGTACGATTTACTTTATGCGTCAAATTTGTCATCAGACACGCTTTTATTCCGCAATATGTATCCCATAGGATAAACTGGAAGCAATTTCAACAACTTATCCAATCATCCCATTGCAAAGCATTCTTTCTCACTAACAAGTTTTGAAATGCCGTAGACTATTTCATCCATTGGGTCCATCAGGCTATTGCTGTTTCTACTGCCTTAGACGAGGCAATCAGCCGTGTCCAATTAGACGCAATCGTGCTTTCAGTCAACCGGGAACAGAGATGCCTAAGTACTGGATAAAGAAAGACGGGAAATTTGGTCGTTGCACAAATTCCTTGACAGGGTCAATCACATAGAGTTGACGAAGAGGATACACGAAGTACAAATGGCCATACGAATGATATTTAAACGGAGAAACGTTACAATTCTGCGTCCCAGAACTAGTAACCACTTCCCCTTGATCGATGGACTGGCTAATTCAGACGCACAGTCCCTTCAGGATCCAGCCAAAATCTGCGAAGCGTTTAGCTTGTCTTCCGTTGCTTACATGGGCCTGGAGATTACCCCTTTAAATGCAAGCATTGGGATGCAAACCAATAACGCTCTATGTAACATCGAAATTTCTATCATTGCTATCCAATAGTTAATGAATTCTACTAAACCGCCTTCCCATCTGGATTTCGATGGTATCCCACTTGCCGTCACTAAATTGGGAGGGCCTGACATGCCGTTAATATTGCTGAACATGTTTACCCTTTCGTTGGAATCAAGCTACTTTCCAGACCAATGGAAAATATCGCTCATCATCCCTCGTTACAAGAATGGCTCCAAACAAGAAATTACCAATTAATGGCCAATCCACCACACCCATATTGTAGCCAGAATATTATTGAAACAATGTAAGAATGGTGTGATGATATTCAGTAATTGCTAGTGAGATTAACCAGGTTACATCATGGTTTCCTAGACAAATGATCGTGCATAACGTGCCAATTACATCATCTAAACCAGGTTTGGTGTTCCATTAACTCAGGATACACAATCATACTTCTTTTCTTGGATATCGAAAAGGCATACGACCGAGTACCTCATAAACAGTTGCCGAAAAGTTTGCTTCCTCTGGAATTCAGGACTCACTACTAGGCTGGCAATTGTCCTACCTGCGCGGCCGTTCGCAGGTAGTTATCGTAGCCGCGCACCTCTCTTCACCAAGTCCAATCAATAGTTGTGTCATGCAAGGGAGCTTACTTGGTCCGTTACGATTCTTTCTCTACGTCGATGACATCAGTGCGGTTATCAGTCATGGCATGCCTTTCCTATTTGCACATGACACAAAAGTAGACTACACATTCCGACAAGCTGAATTTCAAGATACACTACTGCTCATACAGGAAGACCTCCACCCCCTTGAGAAATGGTTTGACACCTGGATGATGATGTTTGAGGCAAAAGAAATCGGGCATCATGTATTGCGGCTCTTCGATTCCGGAGATATCAAGTACACCCAACAGGGAACATCTTTTGTACAGCTGTCTATCCGCGACCTCGGAATAAAGTATTCTTGCACCTTCAGCTTTTCTGAACAATTCAAATACCAGCTGGCAAGGGCCGGAAAATGAATAGTTAATATATTAGGTAAGATCCACCTAACCCCAGCCAGATTAGAACTCTTCAAAATCCCCACTCGACCCATTTGGTAATACTGCTGTATCATTTGTGGCAGCCTGAGAAAATCTGACTGAGTATCACAGGAAAGTAAACAACGTTCTTTTACTAAATGTCTGCAAGACAAAACATCCACCAAGAACTATCGGGAGCGCTACCAACAATTCCAGCTCCATCCGCTTTGGACACAGGAACTTGAGAAATAACTTGATGCTTTCGTACAACTTGGTTCATCAAAACGTCCACTGCTATTTGCCATCCTCAGAACCACAACATTGTTTGACAATACGCATTAAGGAGTTTACTCTGAGTGTACCCAGGTGCACGGTAACTCTGCAGGCTAACGTTTTTCTTATCAGATATGCTGACCTGTGGAATAAGCTCTCAGTCATAATCAGATCGTGTGGGAGCGCATCGGCGTTTCGCGTTAAGCCCCCCAATTAGCTAGTTTTTAACACGACGACCACCCTGTTGACTTGGGAGAGATCACTTGTTGATTTGTATTAAAATGGGCCAGACAACGTCTAATGAGTAAAAAACTCTTCATACTGTGTGTCACACACCTAGTACTGTTACCATCCGCTATTCCAACTAGTGCGTATTGCATTGAAACACACCTGTGAGTTAATATAAATCGTTGCATCAGGAAAAGCTATGAAAATCACTTAAACTTTTACCATTCATGCATGAGCATGAGATATTCTGATGTGTGCCAACTTTGGCCATGGTCTCTCACCTTATGAGGAATGTACCTATTATTATTGGTATTAGTAGTAGTAGTAGTATTAATATGTAATCACGCACCGCCACATGGTCTCACTTTGTTACTTTTCCTAAAGTCTGTGAGATCTAATTCATCCAGTGCCAATCTAATTTGAGCAAAACATACTACGTTTACATGCGCTCATTCCGGGGAATACGGAGAATGTCGACGACCGGTCACCTTGCGTTGAGCCAGACAGTTGCTCACGCGAATGGCAGTGTTTCCAAAAAATCTCCGGATGTTTTCTTCGAGTATGCTTAGGTTTATTTGTCATCAGTTGTCATAAAACCGGGGGAAAATCACATGCTGTTTTAATGTTTTCTTTATGATACCGTTGCGTTTCTTCCACCCTTTAGCTATCATCCTCAAAGACAGTTGCCTAACCACCACAAGCTTTCCTTGCATTCGTTCGATGTTATCTGGGAGTACACTTGTGGTTTCGTAATTGGATCGCGGCCCATAATAGGAGCCTGAATTGCTGTCTTTACGGCGTCTAAACCACACACTTATTATTCACCGTATCCGCAGCATACATTTATAAGTACAAGTGATGTGACTCCATCCCTGTTTCGTCTAATTTAAATCCAACCTACATGTTAACACCTTCCACTATTGTCTACTGAAATTTTCAATCTCACAAGTTCTATACTAACTCTTACAGCTTGGTTGCAGATTGCACAACCGTATCACTTTGGTGTTGTGTGCGCTACCGCTGCTTGTAGACATGACTTGGAATGCGCATATGTGGGCCCTTATCCCAACCAGCGCATTGTCAACATTTGAGCTCAGGCACCGAAAGTATAGCCCCTCGTTGTATAATAGTCAAGCAAAAGTAGCCCGTAATAAGACAAATGAATGATAATTCGCCCACAAAATAACACTAAAGTGACCCGCTATACTTAATAGTTGGGATGTCAAGAACCTGGAGCCCGTTAAATCGACAAAACTGTGGTGCCGGAAAAGCTTACCTAAAACACCCCGGAGTAGGGTTCTTTTCGGGATTGTCGTTCAATTTACATACATCGCCTATGAAGCAATGAGAAGTATTACCATCATGGTTCAGGTCATAGCTGTACTTAAAATTTAGCTAAAGTTGTATGCACTTCTTCACCTCAAAACCACCAATCTTTGCATGGTACTCCAAAGTATCTAAAATTATGGATAATTTTATGTTTGTCTTACTTAAACCAGCGAGGCAATACCAGCAAATATTAAAACGCAGGCAGCTCCACAGTGCAGCCCCACAGCAAAGAATGATTTACCAGTTAAAATCCACGTGTTTGGTTAGATGCGCTCTGATCTGCATGTCACCGTATCGACAATAATGGCTTTAAGGTAGCCCTGCTCACTTCCTCGGCGTCAATATGACACTTACCGTTACTGTCAAAGGTTTGACAAGTGGATACGGGTTTTAAATAAATAAATAAGAAGTTTATCCCCGACTATGCGAGGCACGCTTATGGAGTCATGATCAGATAGTTGCAAATGTACAGACATTTTATGGCAATTGTAACAGCGACAGTAGAAAATTGTTCATATGTTCATGATTTGAACTGTACAATGGTGGGGAAATGAGAAACAATAATTGCGATGTCGTGGGCTCGGGACCAGTTTGTAAAGACTTAATCGCTCTGCCATAGACTGCAGGCATACCCCAGCTAATAATAAATTAGGAATCCTAAATGATCAATTATATAATGGAAGAGCAAGATCGAGAGAGATGTGACGATATACTGAGTTCGCGCGTACGTAAAGCAAAGAGCAACGGTGATATCGCAGAAAGTGAAGTGACGACAGTACATGCGTGAACTCGTAGAAAGAAGAGACGACAGTATATGCAGATATAGGTTCTAGTGTAACATACGTATCTAGAAGTATTACTCAGTATTTAAACTGCCTGATGCCGACCAGAAAGGTGCGATATTATCCAAGCGCGTAAATTGCTAGATATCCCAAAGGAATATACTTTTGATAGAACATTTCCATGGGGTACTCGATCAAACACTAGACGCATATCAACAAATATTATGCGTAGACGCTTACTGCGGTCAGTAGAACGCGTAACGAATGTTGGAAATGACACTTGACAAGTAATACATGACCATGTTCTCAGACATCCGTGCTGGGAATTATTGATCAAATTCTGGCACGATAGGAATTCAACAATTTTGGCTTATATTACCCTTTCCATTATTCTACACAGAATAGAGATATGACTGATGGGCCGATAACTGGTCTGTAATTGATGTGGGCCACTTTTATTTCTTGGTGAAAACAATGCACATTTGCATAGATCTGGAACAACCTTAGGCTTCATGGAAAAAGTAAACATATCTTGAAGCAATATAAGATACCAGGGCCTCCGAATTGGTGCATAGCAGACGGCATTCAGTTCGGGACAGAATAAAATCTCGTTCGCAATGAGTTGATGGGAAATTTTATGTCCAATTGCTCAAAAGTAATCTGCAATTTTAGCGGGGATTTTGGACACCGTAACTATGTACGGCTCTGTGAATATCGATGTGAAGTATTCATTGAAAACCTCACACATCTGAGCCGGATATGCGGAAAGGCCATTGTCGAGCAGTATAATGGAAGTTGGTATACCATGCTTGAAGTTGCTCTTGAACTGAAATTATCTAGTCATTTATTTTCGATAACGGCAAGAGGTTAATGCTTTGGTCTCGTCTCTTAGGAGTCTTGAGGACTAGTTTGCTTTTAAGATTGATATTATTATTTGAGGCTAGGCGGTAGTCGATGACCAATTTCCAGTTATACCTAGCCATGGAAGATAACAGGTTTACGGGTTATATGCACACTGCCTGATTGGCTTAGAGCACGAACGTTACGCAATGTCTCTGATGGTGGAATGGTATTACCACATACTCAATGGTTTGCCAATGACCGCCTCAAGCCAGGTAGCCCCTAATAAAATTAGTGTAAATCCGCCAAAACCTTCCTGCGCCTGGCCGTGGTCGCAGGTGCGTAGTTTACAACGGTCGCAGAACACATATGAATCGTCCCAGTACCTCAAAGTCTGCGGGTGATGGACCGCAAACAGATTCCATTCTGTCGTTGCAATCACATTCCCGAGACGGATCTGTTCCCCACTGTCTTGTGGGTATGTCTATTGAACCAAAGAATCCAAGCGAAATCCCTCAAGCAAACCTCCCAATCACTCACTACATTGTAGGTCAGGATATTGAACCAAATGCACCGGGTGGAGTCCCTCAAGCAAACCTCAAAAGCACAATCGCCACCCCGCATGCGATTGCCCACCAATGCAATCGTATGACTGCACGCAAGGCACAAAACATCGGGTGGTGGAACGTGCACACACTACTGGACAGGAACTCGAGTGAGCACACGGAGCGATGCACTGCACTGATCGCATCGGAATAGGCGCCGTACAAAATCGATATTGCGGCGATAATTGTGACCCGGCTCGCTGAGCAAGATAGGTTGCATGAAGCAGGTGCTGGTTGCACGTTCTACTAGGTCCGCAACGCCAACTCAGCGCCACTTGAACATGCAGTTCGATTTGCAAACTCTGATCGTCTCCATGACCAGCTGGTGGGTGAACCAACAGCATCAGCAGGTAAATGATGACTGTTCGCTTACGAATAGCCACTCATATAAGCAAGTATTGTACAAATAACATACGTAAGCATTTCAGCAATAACTTATCCACCGTGATACTGTCTGTGTCGAGTATCAACCGACTATATCTGCTTGGAGATTTCAACGCCCGAGTTGAGCGTGATTCATCGGCGTGGACAGATATCATCAGTCCTCATGACATTGGTTCAGCACATGCGAACGGTGCCAGGATGCTCTCTTTTAGTGCCACACACTGCCCGAATATCCCGAACACACGCTTTGCACTAAGTGGAAGTGGAATAACAAAAGACTGCATGAACACAGTCTGACCATCCGCCGCCACCATGAGAACTCCTTAATCTAAATTCACATGGATGTCAAGTAACATCAGTTCGATCTGAACAAAGTTGAAATACTTGGAAGAGCAAGAAACCGCAGAGCGCGTGAGTCCCTCATGGTCTGGCGTTCTGGCCGGAAGTCAAACAACAAACACCTGGAGCTGGAAGATGTCAACAATGCTCTGCAGGTTAAGCCAGAAATAAGCACCAGATCGACAAGGAGAAGACGTGCTCACTCGACCGACTCACATGAACCGATTGAAGGCTAACATTCGAAGTAGGTAACAAACAATAGTCATTCGGATCTGGTATTGGTTTGCGAGACTCCGTGAATCGGGACTTAACTGCTGCGCTGGAGATGTTGCCAATTTGGAAATAAAACGTCTGCAACAGAAATGCCCGGCTCGAAGAACGGGGCCATACTCTCATCCACATCCCGATCTACAATTAATCACAATACTTTTCAAACTAGTACACACCCAAGGAGTGTTCATGATCAAGCGCGCGACTATGTCATCATACGTCAGCATGATAGGTATGAAGTGCGCACGGCACGTGTACTGCGTGGAGCTGTGTAGCACTGATCACCAAGGAGGGGGGAGCAAACAGTACATATCTTTTGGTAAACCTATGTATTGCACTCTAGCCATGAATCGGCGTAAATTTAACATTTTCTTCCTCGGTATGTGGCGAAACGTATTGATCTGGAGAAAGCGATGGCTGCACGACTGTGTAATGTGGACTGCATAGCCACACTGGACGACCTGTGGCAGCACATTCGCGACCAGGTGACAGCTGCCGCCTAGGAGACCATCGGGCATGCAAACTTTAATCGGCCTGATTGGCTTGATAAAAACAATGCGGTAATTGGCGCATTGGTGTCGGAAAGTTATGCAGCAAATGCTGCACGTGTGGGGACCCTAATAAAATGGGGAAGAATGGTCATTTTCGCAAACTTCAACAGCGAATCAACCGATAGCTCCGTTACATGAAAATGCGTGGTGGACGGCAAAGACAAGCAGATGAAATGCTACGCCGAACGCCGGCAACACGTGCAGTTCTTTGACTTCTTGAATGCGGTGTATGGGCCGAGGTTGCAGCCGCAATAGACGCTGATCAATGATAGAACAGGCGTTACCATGCACACAGACGGCAGACTTAACGCTAGTCTGGCAGATACACTTTGACTTCCGCTTGAACAACCGTTCAGCGTTCCACTGGTCTACTGAACGTCCTGAAGCAGCAGGTTGTGACGGCGAGTCTGGCGGACGTACCAACATCGGATGAGACGCAGACAACACTTGCTCAGATGCGAAACAGCAAGTGTGCCGGTACCGACGGGGATCGCGCCCGAATTATTTAAACAAGTAAGACGCGGTTAAGTGACTGTGCTGCACCACTTAGCGTAAGGAATGAGGATTAAGAAGGAGGTTCCCTCATAGCTGAAGGATGCCCTTGTGCTGCTATTGTACATTGGCAAATAGAGCAAGCAATGTTGCATGAATTATCGTGACATCAACTTGATAAGTTGTGTGAAAAAGGTGATTGCCTGAATCCTGAAAAGCGCCTCGTCATTCAGGTTGTGAAATCTAACGAGTCGGAAGAGCAGTGTGAATTCCATTCGGATCGAGGCACTATGGATATGGTGTTTGCGGCTCGTCAGCTGCAGAATAAGTGCACAGAATGACACCAGCCGTTGCACTCGCTTTTTATTGATTGCACCAAGGCATTTGATACGGTGAACCGCGAGGCATTGTGGCTGGTGTTAGGTAAGTTTTGTAGTCCGCGTAACTTAGTAAGTCTAGTTGAGTGTCTGCAAACTGGTTGTCGGTCGTGGATGCATCTGAGTGGACAGACTTCAGATGCCTTTGCCGTTATCCCTGGTGTGTAGGAAGGCTTACCTTAGCTTCTGCTTTCTTCATTCTTGATTGTTAAACAATTCAGTATTGCGCTTTTAATTCGATTTTTGCTTACGTTCCTCCTGTAAAGCACCGCGTTTATAATGGGTGGCTGAACGCCCTGCGTTTCGGTGGGCGAATCCTTGTCTTTTGGACAGCTATCCGTTTGTTGCTGTTTGCTGAGGACTATGCTTTGTTTGCGCACAGCGCGAATAAGTTGCAGTACGTGACCAATGCGGTGGCTTCGACAGCGGCCAAATTCGCGCCCATCATCAACACAAGCGAAACTGTCTGTCTCTTTAAGCCTTTACCAAAAATGCAATCTACATTGCTGTCGCGAAGCAGCATTGGTGTTGATGTATTGGAAACCACCTCCCGCATCCGCTTCCTTAGAAGTCTGGCGTCGGCTGAGCAGCAGCAGCACAGTGAGCTTCGTGTCCGCGTCTTGAAGCAGCATTGCGGAAGCATTCGGGATGCCGGCAACCATGACCGGCAAATACAGAGCCGGATGCGGCGCACGTTAGATATCTTAATAGTTAACATTTAGTTATAAGGCACGAAATGTTAACATTTTACAGTGTTCTTCTCACTATCTGGTTACACCTGATACAGAAACCCACAACAACAACATCATTAGATCATCGGAACCGTCTTTCAGTTACAATAAGCTGTGGAGCGAAAAACAATAGGAGGAAGAGAAGGGGACGTAGCTAAATAAATTGATGCTGTAAACGAACCCCAAGGATCAAATTTTACTTCATATCATGTGGATAAGTGACGCTGTTGCAATAGAAGTGCTATCGTTTGACACGTAATTCAACAGTTATATACTTCTTCCGTCAACCCACTATATATGGATGGCTCAGAACGGAGTTGAAAAGGATCGATACAAAAAAACGTGGAAGCGCGTCAGAAAGATTCTGCTACTACAAACATAGATTTTTGATAGCGAATTCAAGAGAGTTCCAGGTGGCATTACTGATATACGTGAGCGGAAATGATAAATGTCCACGACGGTAAAGAAACTTATCTCATGACCCTGGGGTGTTAAACTTAGTGACGAACTATACTGTAAATGAGCCGGACACTCATGTAGAATAATGTAAGGAACCAGCGTTTGAATTTCGTGATGTCGTCTTAGTTGTCTAAAAGGCAGTTAAATGTGCTGAATATAACCCCAGAATGTCAAGTTCTACAGTGCATTGACCCTGATAAACAGATTAGTTTTGTACCTCTGTCCCCATTAAACCTTTGCCATATGACAAATATTCACCTGTGGGTTAAAATTAGGAAAACCTCCTGAATAACGATGGCATTTATATCAAACGGGGTGCTATGATCGCGCATGAACCCTTATCTTAATTATTTCAGCGAAGAAACAGTGCGATGCAGATTTCTTTTTGTAATAGCGTTGAGTCATCACCTGTGTTTAGCAGAGAGTAATAGTACTGGTTAACCCAATTACGGTGCTCTTCAAAGGTACTGAGCTATCACAAATTTCAACGGCATCAGTAATTCTGTTACTAGAAGGGATACTTCTTGCCATACGACCAGTATTATATCCTAAATAAAGAAGAATCAGAGGGCAAGGAAAGGGAATTGGTGTACCACCTTAATGCCCTACGCAATCATTTAGGATCAAGTCACCAGCACCCTATCGATAGCGCACCCTTCCAAACGGCTGGTTTTCCTTCAAATATAATGCGGCATCGACGGGACTGCTTCCTTGAGGTTTCCACTACCCCGCGTCGGTATCAACCATTACCCCGCAGTTAACTCAGAAACAGATACAATGTACACAAGCAGTTCGACTAGCAACCGAAAGCAAACGCGTCGCTAATGTCGACTGCATGATATGTTCTGTAACGTCTCATGCCAATCATAATGCAAATTGCGCGGACTAGAGCATGGAAGGCGAGACGAACCGACAGTACAAAGTTTGTTTGCCACGGAGGTCACTTTCAATTGTCAATAACTTGTGCCTACATCAAATCTTGCGACAAACATGAAACGCTCACTTCGGCAGGCGCAGTAGGTGCTCAAACGGTGCATATTTTTACAGCGCAATCATTCCTTCCAAGCAAGTATACTGATTTTCACTGCTGTACAGTCGAACACGATTATTGTCGTTACGGAAACATTGGCGCCAAACGACACCGGCAGTGCTTTCTTTTCAGGTATGATCATAGGCTAGAACTCGCATAAGATTCTCAGACCCAATATTTTCAAGTTTCAATAACAAAGAATAGAGCGTCGGCTCTGCACACATGCAGACCGATAAAACCCATTCCATAGTACTCACAAGTAACAGGAGTTTAGTTGTAATTCTGCAAGGTTTTCATCCTAATAGTTCACAGGCTACATAGCAGAGGCTAGTCCGGAAAAGCGCCAGAAGCGTTTCGCCCTATTGGGGCTCATCAGTGGCGCGCATTCCCTCGGTGCTCTAAGGAGGATCGAACCCATGACCGATAGAGGCAGATGCCGACTAGTCAGCAGCTTAAGCCACTGAGCCATGTGGGACGTTGGCTCGGCTACATAATTTGCAAACTAACTCGGATATGGCACCACCTATCTTCCACTGCCACTGAGAGTGGTTAGACTGCTAGGTGATGATGTCCTCTCAATAGACGCTATATCCATAGCAGTTGGAAATCGAAGAGGCTAATTGTATTTTATATAACTCATATATATATATATCACACATTCTGCCGCTACGTGTGTTTCAGAGTCAAAGAGGCGAGGTCTAGCAATAAATAAACAACTATCATTTGGTAGTACTTTTGGTGCACACTGTCCAAAGTCCCGGCTTAACGCAGGATGTTAGCGCAGAACAATATCTGGGCCGAAAGCGGATACGGTATTCCGGAATACAGAATACTGTAAACCGAAGAGTATTGCACACAAATTTAACCAACGTGTTGTATTTCAGCTGTACAGTCGAGTAATATGTATACACAGAGCGCGCGTACATAGTAAAAGAGGAACCTCCTGAGCTGAGGGTTCCCTTATACTATTATTGCACAAGGGCAACTTAAGCAAACACTGTAACACAAATTATCGTGGGATCAACATGCTGAGTTGTTGGGCCAAGTGATTGCCCGAATCTCGCTCAACGTTCTTGTCAGTCAGGTTATGGAGCCGAACGTGACGGAAGAGCGATGTGAATTCCGTTGGGACCACAGCACCATCGATATGACGTTTGCGGCTGCTCAGTTGCAGGAGAAGTGTAGAGAACGACACGAGGTTTTGTACTCGCTTTTTCTTAATTTCACCCAAGCAAGACATTGTGGCTGGCGTTTGTTATGTTTGGTTGTCCGAGTAAATTTGTAAGTTGAAATGTATGTCTGCACAGTAATATACGGGCGAGGGTGCAGCTGAGTGGACAGACTTCGAATGACGTTGTAGTTGTCTCTGGTGTGAAGCTAGGCTGTGTCTTAGCTCCTGCCTTGTTCAATATTTATCTTAATGCCTTGATGTGTTGTGCGTTTGATGCGGCTATTCCTTAGGGTCTACTCTTTGAGCACCGTGATGATGATGTTTTGCTGAAAATCCGTCTTTTCGATACATGAACCCTAGAGTGTGAGACAACTATCTAAATGTTGCAGTTCGCTAATGACTGAATTTTGTTTGCACACAACGTGTATGTGTTGCAACACAAGTCTATTCTTCTGGCTTTGAGAGCCGCTAACTTCTGGCTCGCCGTCCACAGAAGCAGGCCTGTGGGTTATCTGCTCGGCCAATTATACGTTGCATGAAATCTCCGCCATCATTTTTTAGTGTTTCTTACTAACTTACTATCGAGATTTCCACCGTTACTGGTGAAACCTGATTAAGTATTTCGCTCAGCCAACGAAAAATAGGTTCATAACGACTGTGAATAACCCTGCGGAAAATGGTCGCAAAGTTTGCTTACCATTGGCTTGCTGCTATTCAACTTGTGGTCAGTAGTAGTTTTCCTGGACGGGGTGATTTTCTGCCTGGCAAGCATACTCCCTACAAAACCAAAACGGTCCGCTTAACAACACTGCGACGTGGCGGACGTGACTCGCCACCAAAATAAATACACTGCCCACTGCTAAACTTTGACAATGAGCGCGTTGACCGAACTTTGTGAACAAAACGGCATATGAACAAATCCTCATCCATTGGTCCAACAGAGCTTTACAAATAGTCTACCGGGTTTCTAGGCACATGGCATACGGCAAATCAATCTCCGGAAATATTCGAAGCCCTCAAAAAGTTTTTCTTTAGAGAAAACACTTATAAGTTTAACCGTGTTACCGCGCTACTTTTCTCTCTGACTCCATCTAAAATGTCCATCATCCTAACCGCTGTCCTAAATGACAATTAGGTACCGTTTTTCGTACCATGTATTCTGCGACCACGTACTCCTGTCGATTGAGTTATATACGCTTAGGTTCGTTTTGTAGCTCCAACAAATAGTCGATCGCTCCTGCACTCGTAACATTTCATATATAATACATATCATACTCATTTGATCATACCTTGAAATGTGTGCCACGTCCCTCTTAGAAAGAGCTGTTTATTTATATATTTATAATAGTCTGTCGCTCTCAGCCTTCACCTGAAATGAATTTTGTAGGCGTGCCCCAACTCCATTTATTGAAGAAGTATTGGAAAGCACAACGAGGTTTTGCTAGCTTTGGAGCGTTAGAACGTCCGACTTGAAGGCGAGGAGTGTGTTGCACAGCCGCGATTCAAACACTGCTGCTGTGTTTGACAAGCAGAAAGTTCTTGTTTGAAACAACCACCAGCTCAATGTCTGATCGAAGCTTCCCTCAGAATAGTCTGTGTTGCTGCCCATCAATCCATACTGGCAGCAATACCCGGAGGTTTATGGCAAAAAATGTTTGTTATCTGTAGCGCTTCCAAAAAGTTGTCTGCGACAGATCCTCGCATTGGTTCATAAGAGAGAGTTGCAGAAACGAAAGTGCTGCGCCGAAGCGGAATCTAGGCAGTTGACTTCATAATTTTGCTGTAAAATGTGGTGGCTACTTCATCTGTGGCGTAGGGATTCGACGCGGATATCTAAAGAGTTGCTTTATGGGTGATTGAGCGCATGTAAGCGACACGGGGGGGAAAACGGAATTAATGTTAACAGGACATGATCAAATTGAGTCTATCACATTGTGAGGTTAAGTTCAGATTAGTAAAATTTAAAGCACTTAATCGGCGTGCATGGTGTGATTTGCTTATGAAGGCAGTTACCGAGGTGCTGGAGAAAGTTTTCTTGCATGTGGAGAAGAAACTGCCGTTGCGGAAGTTACAGGCGCCGATAATGTGTTATCCATCAGCATCGGGTGAATTGTGTTGTAGCGCATGCGTTTGCACGTGCATCAATCAGGCAGGCCAAGTAAGCCATGAACAAAGCCACTCAGGACCAACATCACGCAGACGAATGGTCCTGCTGAGAAGGTAATCAGAAGCAGCGCAGCGTTGGTAGGTACGTTGCATTCGATTAACTTAGAAGTTGCCTGCATGCTAGGTTCCTTTAATTCAACTGACTGTTTTGTTACAATTTGTTAATGTCTAATTTCCTACATCATTTCGATGTCCTCTCCAAGTACTTTTCCATTTACTTACACGAGTCATTTAAACAAAGTGGGTTATTAACTTCAATGTCATTGGATTTTTTCTGTTACCTTGATTTTAGCGCGCATTTTCGATTGCGCTTTTATTACAGAATATAGATTATTAAAGTTTCAACTCTACACAACCCTATGCTTTTTGAAGTTTCTTTATTTTTTTGTCATTTCAAGTGTTCGATTTTCGTTTGCCATCCTCCGGGTTGGCTGCAAATGATGTGCAGGTTGAAAAATTGCCTACCTAGATATTAACCACCAAATGGTCTATACGGCCGCAAGGAGACAGTTGGTCGTTGCTGGATTGGACGGGGCGCACCGTTCCTTTCAACAGGTTAGGCACAAAGTGTTTCTATGTATGTAGTCTGTGGGTAGAGCGACGTACGGTCTAGATACCGCCTTTAGTGTGCTTGATTCCCCAAATACCGAATGCTGCGTTCGCCTGTGAAGGAGTGTTGGCAGGCTTTGCTGAGGAAATATGGTGCACGTTCACATGTCCCTCTTGGCCTTATTCCATTCTGGTGTATGCTGAATATGTGCTGCGTGTATAAGGCTGTGGGCGGTGCATCACAAACTAACCATGATCCCGCTAGGCGCTGGCGCCCTGTGGCTATCTTAGGAAGATTTCATTGACAAGCAAATCCGGAAACGGATGTCGCTATCCGTGTATATATGACTGCTTACAATAAGCAGTGATGAATGATTTGAGTTAGTCAGTCATCCTCACACATACACCTTTTAAACCAAATGGGTTAGGGGTCGCCGCTTGCATGCAATCAGATCTAATGCCTTGTTGGAAGTTTGTGGTTGCTCATTTGTAATTGTGCTGTTAGACGTGTGGTTGTTGTGTATCGGTTTGCAGTTTTGATTCTGAGGTCGGCGTTATCTTTAGGCTAACAAGCACTTAATGCTTACAATATGCCACGTTCGCTTTTGCAATAGAGTAAGTAATGGGTGTAGTAACAGAAAATTAACCTTAAGCCCAACTAACGTGAAATGTTAATAACCTCAGGAGTGCAGGTTTTAATTCTTTGGTCAAGTGCCTAAAAATTTATTCGCTGCAAGAGTCCACATTTGACCATCCGTATAGGGTGAACAATGCCAGCTAGAAATTGGCCAGTGATATTCATGAGTTTGTAAGTTCGTATTCTGTATTAGATGTGAGTCTAAAGTAAAACCATAGTTTAACTTCAGTTTCGAAATAATGAGCATATACATAACTCGGGATGGAGGTATCGCACTACACTCCAAACTGAACAATTAGTAAGCAGATATTTCGGTGTAAGAAGAGAAAAGATAGAGAGGGCAGCATAACGAGACTGGTCCGCAAAATATCGTAAGCGACTTCAATATCAAAGTGATTATTTAGCAAGTTCTGCTTTGAATACCAAGTGCTTGCTCAAGTTGCTTACTCAAGTGCTTGCCGGCTGGTGGCTCATCAGAGTTCTCGGCGTGTTCTAGGTCGGAGTAGTGGCCTTCAGCATCCGAAAGCACAGCCAACAAATATTTCCAATCATGCCGTCGGATTGCTAAGTTATGTTCATGTAGCCATATGCCAAGCTTCAATCCTGTTTGTCTTATTAACATTTAGCACGGTCTCGGCAGCAGATCTTGTAGATTACGCAATATGTCTTCCACCGACTAAGTTTATCATTCACCACAAACAGATTACCTTTAATTGTCTCTGTTGGTTGGATCGCAATTCTGACCACTAAGGTCAACAGAACTCTCGCTGCTATTTCAGGGATTCCGTTGACTTAAGAAAACGAGGCTCGTTTTTATCCGTTGCATTTGCTGAGGCATATTGTTTTGCTTGTTTGAGGCCAAGCAACGCAGAATGTATCATTTTGGGGACGAATTCCATTTGAACAGGCTGTGGAGATGTTCAAACTCTGCCTGCTTTAGCTGCCGCATGCTACAATGCGTCTGTGCAAGTTTTTAAAGTGGTAGCGCTCAGTTACTTTTCTGGACCACCGGCTGCTTGCTACTATATTTGTGGGTCTTCTCGGTATGTGTTGATTTTGGATACACCGTGGTTTCCAGTGGACCCTAACCAGTCCTACGCACAAGAACGTCTAAAAGTAGCAGCTGTCCATAGCTTTTCTCTTCACCTGTGAATTAGATGCCCTCGAACACACCGTTGATCTGCCCATGTGTCTCTCCTAATTTGGAGCGTTTGCGGATGACGAAAGTTTTGTTCTCGTAACGTATCTAATTTCTGATTTCGCAATTGGAAGTGATATCCGTTCTAGCGCGTGTATCACTGCTTCGGCTACCAGTCAAGATTTTGGCGATCCCATTGGCGTGCGTCTTATCTTCTGGTATTTTTGGTCGTTAAAGGTGAAATGGGTTGTTTGATAGAATCCCAGCAACTGCCTCATTTGTCCAGCATCGATTTTACTACTTTTCTCGGAAGCTGCGTATTCCTCCAGTAGAGCAGCCATTGTTTGTTCTGCCAAGTTGATGTCGATCAAGATGAACAGCGCCGTCAAATCAAAAGAGACCATTATTTCGTCTTGTTTATATGCTTGTACTTTTAAATTTTCCTACGAACATTACTGCCAAGCTGATCGAGTGTTCTGGTTCCGCAATCAGATATTTTAGCCGTCTGCAGAGCTGTTTTGCAAGTCTGTAGTTTGGTTCTCCATCTAACGGCAAGATGAGACGGAGAAGCACTCGGTTTTTATGTACTTCCGGTAGACGGTAGACTTGCGGTAGTATCGAATCTTTTGGTCGCATCAATTTATGTTCCAATTTTGTGATTCGCCCCATTTGTCCTATTATTAGCAAAGTGGGCTTGTTGTTGCCTTCTAAGTGTTTTGTCGGATCTTCCTTTATCGATTGATATGTGTTGTTATCGCTGAGCAGCTGTTGTGCCTTCATCCTGTAATCGGTTTTGTCCATTAGGACTGTTAGTCTTGCTTTATTAACTAGTAGTGTAAGTCATGTCAACAAGCAGCTGTAGCGCGGGACATCCAATTGCCAAAGGAAGAGAAAAGCTACGGACAGCTGCTTATTTTAGACTTTTTTATACGTTGGACTGGTTAGGATCCACTGGAAACCACGGTCTATCCAAAATCAACACTTACGGAATACCTCCTCAACTACAGTAACAAGCAATCCGTAGTCCATAAACGCAGCTGCACGCTAGCATTTTACAAACGGGCACGGACGCAATGCAGCACGCAGCATTTAACGGCAGGACGAAACTGACCATCTCCTCAGCCTGTTCAAATGGAATTCGTCCCCAAAATGATACATTCTGCTTTGCTTGGCCCCAAATAAGACAAAACAACACACCTCAGCAAATGCAACGGCTAGAGAACGAGCATTGTTGTGTTGAGTCAACGGAATCCCTGAAATAGCAGCGAGAGTTCTGTTGCCCTTGATGGTCAAAACTGCGCAACAACCAACAGAGACAGTTAGAGCCAGTATGTTTGGGTGAATGATAAACTTAATCAGTGGAAGACATCTGGTGTAATCTTCAAGATTTGCTGCGGAGGCCGTGCTAAATAATAAACAGGACAAACCGGTTGGCAGCTTGTTACATGGTTACATGAACATAACTTAACAATATGGCTCCATGATTGGAATTCTGTGTTGGCTGTGCTTTCGGATGCTGAAGGCCCCCAGTCCGACCTATAGCGTGCCGAATACTCTGCTGCGCCACCAGCCGGCCAGCACTTGAGTTTATTTGCGCTTGGTACTCAAAGCAGAATTTGCTAAATAATCAATTTGGTCTTGAATTCGCTTACGATATTTTGCGGACAAGTCCGGTTATGCTTCACTCTCTATGTTTTTCTTCTTGCACCGAAATAGCTGCTAAATAATCGTTCAGTTTGGAGTGTAGTGCGATACCTCCATCCCGAGTTACGTGTATTGTCATTATTTCGAAACTGAGTTTCAGCTGTGGTTTTACTTTAGACTCACATCTAATACATAATATAAATTTACAACCACATGAAAATCACTTGCCAATTTCTAGCTGGCATTGTTCACTCTACACGGATGGTCAAACGTGGGCTCTTGCAGCGGAAAAATTTTCAGGAATTTGACGCCAAAATTTCAACCTGCACTACTGAGCCTAGTAACCGTTCAGGTTCTTTAGGCTTTAGGGATAACTTTCTATCTCTACACCCACCATTTACTCTCTTGCAAAAGCGAATGTGGCTTACTGTTAGCATTAAGCGCTTGTTTGTCAAAGATAACGCGCTGACATCAGAATGAAAACTGCAAACCGATACACAACTAGCAGCACGTCTAGCAGCACAATTGCAATGAAAAACCACAATAAACAATGAACAATGAATTTATACGGGTTAAGAAACGTTGCTTTACAAGTCCTGTTGGATAGTTGGTGCGAATAGCAACATAACAATAACGATAATAAGGATGGTAAAACAGTTAGTAATTTAAATATGAAAATAAGGACTTTTTGCTTCGCTGTATTCCTGCGATCCTCTTAGATTCACAGCACCCACAGTTAGCAACAAATAATTCTAAGGTAAACTCCACGTGTAGGATGGAGACTTAGTGTTAAGTAACAAAGTGTAAGTGAATGAGTGCATCGTCCAACCGTCTTTTAAATGCCGTTATTTCGGTACAGAGACGACCCATTCTGGGAGAGCATTCCACGGGTGACACGAATGAAAAAGGTAATTTCTACGACACTTCAGACGACTGTATTGTTCTGCGAGTTTTACTGAGTGGCCTCTCAGGTTTGCATTGCTGCAAAGGGCGGCACACATGATGTGATTATCGCAGAATCAGGTATGCCATAATCAAGTCGTCTCGGAGTTTGCAATAGCTTCCACTAAACACCCCAATCGTTACAGCCTCTCCTGACTATATGTCATCACTGATGCACTATGCTTTTACTGCTTTGTTAAGGTGAGTTTGGTTATAATTAGCCCTCTTCATTCACTGGCTTTCACTTGGCTGAGTAGATAAAATTTAGCCGACTAAGGCGCACCATCTCCCTGCTAATTTGCAAAGCTGCATGCCTCATCGCCGTCATCTTCTTTGTATCATCCTTATGCTAACGCTCATATAATTTGCACACAGGTAAAGTTTCACTCTAGAAAGTGTAACTACTAACTTGGTGTAATGCGGTACATATATGGCACTTGGCTAAAATGGAAGAGTCAAATGCAGCCTAACTTTTATTGGGCTTACTAAGCTCGGTTGTAGATCGTGATTACCTCATGTAAAACTGTTGCGGGTCCGTCAATAATCCCCGCAAGAAACGCGCCAGTAACTCCGGCATAATGGCTGTGGGAAGCGGAGTCCAATTTTTCCCCACCACGCAGCAGTGTTCAGCCACTCCGAGGAGCGTCCCAACTGCGAATGTTTTGACAATGCTCATTTGCAATCTACCACCTCTGCGTGGGTACTGTTTTTCCTAACTTAATAACCCATAGCACTGACTGTGATCGCCCTTTGTCGGTCGTAAAAGAGCCTACAGAGGACCACTTGCCTTTCCTTTCTCTTCGCCTCAGTTGGGAGTCGGTCGGGTCACGTAATTGCGTGTGAGTCTTCAGCTGGCCAGCCTTCGCGCCTAAGTCATTAGCGCGCGTCTATCGTACCCCTTCTCGTGTGCGTCCGTTTTCGAGGCCTCAGCTTCTATACGAACCAGTGCGGCTAAGATCGTTCCCACGCTCGTTCAATTTTCCGTCTCACCGGCTAAGCTAGCGTCATCAGGACAGCGCAATTCCGTTCGAGTGGTCAGCGTAGCAAGCCGTCATCGTAGGCGTGCCAGCGACCCTCTTATCAGGCAATTACGCAATTATCTCAAGAGGCGGCGTTCCCTCAATTATAACAGTGGCGACGCAATTATAACATTGGCGACAGAGTTGACGAACCATGACTGACGAATACGCGGATTTTAAACTGATGCTGCAGCAACAGCTTAAATTGATGTCAATGCTAACCGAAAAGCTTGCCAGTTCTTCCCTTCATGCAGGTCCGAGTGCCAATTATCAGTCAGTGGACCAGGTGGTTAGCGGCATCAGCGAATTTCTGTACGACGCCAAGGCCGGGGTAACGTTCGAAACCTGGTACAAGCGGTACGAGGACCTGTTCACCGTTGACTTGGCTCGCCAGGACGACGCGTGGAAGGTTCGCCTGCTTCTGCGCAAACTTGGTACCCTCGAACACCAGCGTTACACCAATTTCATCTTGCCGAGGAAGCCACGGGACGTTACCTTTGACGACACGGTCCGAACGTTTTCACAGATTTTTGGCGAGCAGTCCTCTCTGTTCAATGCTCGTTACCAATTTCTGCAGCTGGTCAAACGTGATGCCGACGACTTCATCACGTACGCGGGCATGGTCAACCGTGGCTGCCAACGTTTTCAACTTGGCTCGCTCACCGAGGACCAATTCAAATGCCTGCTCTTCGTCTCTGGCCTCCAATCTCCACACGATGCCTATATCCGGACGCGTTTCCTGTCCAAGCTACAACAGGATAGCTCAGTCACACTCCAGAACCTGGCCGAGGAGTGTCAAACGCTGCTCAACCTGAAGCACGATTCTGCAATGATCCAGAACGCCGTCGCACCTGGTATGGTCCAGGCAGTCACAGCACCGGGGGCGCAATCGTCCGCGCGCCCAACCCAATCCGACCGAGCGAAGTCCCCACCCTACGCGTGCCGATTCTGTGGTGCCTGGCATTTCCACTGCGACTGCACGTTCCGTCAGCATCGTTGTCAACGTTGTGGCAGGGTGGGGTACCGGGATGGTTACTGCCATCCGCCATCTCCCAAGGTGGCCAAAAATGGGCTGGCTCCCACCCGCGATCCAAAGATGAGGTCCCGACCCAGAAGCACACCCAAACCTGGTCCGGTTAGCAGCTCCATGAGCCTGCTGGCCACCTTCCAAATCAACGCTGAGGATCGGAGAAAGTTCATCGAGGTCTTGCTTAATGGTCAGTTGGTCCGATTGCAGTTGGACACTGCGTCAGACATCACAATCATCTCCGAGGATCTTTGGCGATCCATTGGCAAGCCATCTTTCGAACCGACCTCCCAATCTGCCACCAGCGCCTGTGGCGGTCGCGTGCAGCTAACTGGGCAGCTGCACTGCTCCGTCTCCTTTCGGGGTGTCATGTTCAACGCTAGCTGCTACACCACAAAGGCGAAGCTCAACGTGCTTGGTCTCGACTGGCTCGAAACCCTTGGCTTGGCCGATCTTCCTCTTCAGGCCATCTGCAACGTAGCACATTCTCCGACAGTACCAAACGACCGAACCGATGACAAAGACATCAGCCCGCCCCCGTGTTCCAGGATTGTCAACAAGCCTCACAGATGCCACCACACCAATCACCAGTTCCTTGGCATCTGCCAGAAAAACCGTGGTCTCGAGTGCACATCGATTACGCTGGTCCCATCGATGGCATTTCCTACCTGGTCGAGGTCGACGCCTATTCCAAATGGCCAGAAGTGGTCGCCGTCAACCCACCAACCGCATCCGCCACTCTGACTTGTCTCCAACGAATCTTCAGTCAACATGGCCTTCCCGAGGTCTTGGTGTCCGACAATGGTACTCAGTTTCCGTCTTCCGTTTTCGAAGACTTTTGCCGCCGACACTGCATCGAACACCTCCGCTCACAGCCGTACCATCCCCAATCCAACGGTTAAGCGGAGCGATTTGTCGACACATTCAAGAGGGCGCTTTTGAAATCTCGCGGGGAGGGGACCGTGGATGAGTGTCTTCAAGCGTTTCTGCTCTCGTACCGGTCCACACCGAATCCAACTACGCCAGGAGGCCAGTCACCAGCTGAAGCATTGATGCGCCGCAAGCTACGCACCACAAAGGATGCACTCATTCCGACTGAGAAGCCACGTACTCAATCTGGTGCCTACAGCAAGCATAAAGATTTCGCCGTCGGAGCCCCAGTCTACGCTCGTGATTACCGAGCAGGTCATCCTCGCTGGATCAAAGCAACAGTGACAGCCAGGCGCGGTGACATGCTTCATGATGTCTCCGTAGGTGATGACACCTGGGTTCGCCATCGCAATCAACTTCGTCCGCGCCACGAAGAAACCTCCATGCCAGCCAGCTATCCCGCGCGCCTGCCGCTGCACATCCTTTTGGATACTTTCGGATTGGCCACACAACGAGAGACCACGGTCGAAGCCGCTCAATCGACGCCGCGTCTCGAGAAACCACCTTGCCGACGAACAGAAAGAATCCGGAGGTCACCGAAATCCCTCCAGGTAAATCCTCGCCAGAAACGATAAGCTCTCTCTTCAAAGGGAGGTGTTGCGGGCCCGTCTAAAATCCCCGCAAGAAACGCGCCAGTAACTCCGGCATAATGGCTGTGGGAAGCGGAGTCCAATTTCTCCCCACCACGCAGCAGTGTTCAGCCACTCCGAGGAGCGTCCCAACTGCGAATGTTTTGACAATGCTCATTTGCAATCTACCACCTCTGCGTGGGTACTGTTTTTCCTAACTTAATAACCCATAGCACTGACTGTGATCGCCCTTTGTCGGTCGTAAAAGAGCCTACAGAGGACCACTTGCCTTTCCTTTCTCTTCGCCTCAGTTGGGAGTCGGTCGGGTCACGTAATTGCGTGTGAGTCTTCAGCTGGCCAGCCTTCGCGCCTAAGTCATTAGCGCGCGTCTATCGTACCCCTTCTCGTGTGCGTCCGTTTTCGAGGCCTCAGCTTCTATACGAACCAGTGCGGCTAAGATCGTTCCCACGCTCGTTCAATTTTCCGTCTCACCGGCTAAGCTAGCGTCATCAGGACAGCGCAATTCCGTTCGAGTGGTCAGCGTAGCAAGCCGTCATCATAGGCGTGCCAGCGACCCTCTTATCAGGCAATTACGCAATTATCTCAAGAGGCGGCGTTCCCTCAATTATAACAGTGGCGACGCACTTATAACAAAAACCCCCTACACTTTTGCTTTTTTCGTGACCTATGATACCCTTGATAACTTGGTAATTGGATTCCAGTAGGGTGACATTATTACACGCAGAGCTACGGCACGTCCATCTTCGTAATATTATTCCTCCGTGAATCACATCTTAATATAATGTAAGTCTGTTTCTCCTATCTTTCTTTTGCATCCAAATCCCAACGCGCCGACTAACCCAGTCTCGCTTAATTGGCCACCTGCTCTCTAAAGTCACTCAGACATCTGAGAAGTTATTATTCATGGTTCGGCCGTCAGAATGTGCAGTTCACTTTATCTGGAGAGCGCCGTTTGCTTTTCCACCCATTATCAAAAAAACCTCAACTTGACCATAACCTCTATTTCTCGCGCTCTGTTTTCATTCCTTTTCAATCGGACGGGCAGTTCTCACTGCCCTGCCGTGTCCTAGTCACACTTGAACAGTCTGCTTCTCTCTGGGTACTCCTATGCTATCGAGACCTAAGCGGTATAGGCTCTGCAGGCGCAACGCAATGTTGCACTTACCTAGTGAGCCTGCTATGCTTGTTCACTCTTTATTGTTATAGTCTTTGTGTATTTCCTTTATTGTACGTCTCAATCTTAACGCGTTGACTAACCCACTATCGCCTAATCAGCCTCCTGCGCTCCTAATCCAAGCAGACATCTGAGACGTTACCTTCCTTGGTTCGTATGACAAAATGCACTGTTCATTTTACCTCAAAAGCCTCCTGGGTTTTTCCACTCTTTATCAATAAAGCTTTTCTGAAACCTACCTTGCCCTAGCCTTACCGCGGTCACTAAGCACATTTCCATAACTGGACTGACTACTCTGTACCCTGTTTTGTTCGAGCAGTATCTGACAGTCACCAATTTTCTGACTGCTTCCCTGCTACCGAACCGTAAATGAAAGTGGGCCCTACATACCCAACGGACCGTTTTCTTTCCCCCGGGAACTTTGTCGGACTTATTTACGCTTTATTAGCATAGGTTCTTTCAACCTAACCTGCCCAGCATTGTTAACACTCTTCATTTGTCTTGTTAACTTAATTGAACGACTTTGTCTCATTCCGCCTACTAATCCAGTCTCGTCGGATCGGCCACTTGTTTTCCGACTTCCCTCAGTCTACTTAAACTTCCCTGATAACGGATCGGATAACCAAATTCTTTTTATGGAACACATGTGCTGGTGATATTTAATTAAAAATGGTGCATAATATATGAGTTTTATTATTTCAAGCACCCTTGCAATTGATAGTATTTTTCACAGAGTTCTGGTTGCGGCGTTGTTGTCGGTTGGTGTGTATGTCTTATTCGTTGCATTTTATGTGCGAGAGTTACGCAGAATCGGGGACCAGCAATCGATGAAACATCCAGCGCTTGAACCTCCACACATCTACGAAGCACAATACTCTTTTATTTTGAAATTTATATATAATTATTCCGATGTTTTAGTACTTACCGGATGATATAATGACTTTTTCGTTATCTAGGTTGGATACAATTATACAGCTGCCTGAACAATTGGGTTCAGCCAGCCTCTACTTCCCATACTATTTGCCCAGATCTTTCTCAATGACAGCAAATGTCAACCCGGACATTTCACGTGCCATCTAAGGACAGAGTTTCCTGCAAACGCTATGCAATTAAATTGAAAGTATCCCAACTTAATGTTACCTTTCACTATGGTCAGAACAAATGCGTTCGATTATTTTCATTACTGGACAAGCAACTTCCACTTACTGCGCCCCTTGAGAAATTCCTCCTACATTTACCGTCTACATGGCAGTGAATTCCATTGTTTCCAATCAATACAACCTACTCCAAGGGAAATTCCGAGTCATTATTTCAGTCAAGTTGCCACAGTTTTAGGACTGAACGATTGAGTTCGGCATTTTCCTTTGATTTTAAAAATACCTCAATGCCATACCAGCTTAGATACTCCCCGGATACAGTACACGGTTCTCCAGACGACAAATGCATAACGTTCTAAAAGAATATTCAATTCATGTTTAAATTACCGTATTGCTCGAGCCATGCCGTTAAGACCTAACAGGACCCATGGACGAAATGCTTTTTCGCCCATCGTGTCTCAGCTAGCAGAAATTAGAGTGTATCCTGACTGCGAATGACAAACGAATAACCGGTTCATAAGAAGCATTGCAAGTTACAACTTGTGCAAATGGATGGATGACATTGTTCTAGGACTTGGTAACTTTTCACCTGGCAAGCGTTCTCACTATAAAAAGCCACAAAACTCTGTTAAGCAGCACTGTGTCATGGCGACTGTGACTCGCCACCGAATGAAGTCACAGCTTATTACTCCACTTTCGCAATTTGACTAGCACAATAAATCACCATTCTTGATACACACGGACACCTTCCTATCTGAATGTTTCGTTGCCACCTCCCTTTCTGTGCATTTACCGTTGACCTCTACGCTACAGTCACACGAACCCAGCTAAAGTGCAATAACTGTTGATCTTGTTCCTCACTAGTTCTTATCTAATTTTTCAGCTCTAATTCTTGTTCTATTCTTGGCTGAAATGTTACTGCAATTTAAGGCACACTAAGTATCCCCATACGAAAGTGCTCGAACTCAGGACCATTCCGTTTTCTTTGTGTCCAACCTTTACAGTCTCAACCAAGCACGTTTGAACACTCTCTGATCGTCACTGTTACACTTGCTGTGAAACGTCTGTACCGTTGCACTTATTTGATTATGCGTCCGTGAGCAAGACACAAATAGTGGAGAATAAATATTTCATTATTCAGGTAAGTCATTTTCTATTTACAACCCGCTCCTTGATATTGATTTGTAGGTTATATGAACGTATATTTATCAGCTGCCCAATACTATCGAACGTAACACTTAGAGAGCAGGTGCAGCAGAGGACATATGTTTAGTTTATCATTGTGCACATCATTATTTGGTGTGGGCGTGTTGTTTCCGGGGTAACTGAGTTGTTTATATGGATCTAAACTACAGTGGCTAATTATTGGGTATGTTTCTATTTACGATGATACGCGTGCAGCGAACGTTTCTACGCTTAGCGTCTGACAGTACCCATAAAGTGTAATGCTTGAAAGGTGGAATACAAGGTGCCACGATATTTCCTCATGTGTCTATGTTGGACTATGCATTCGGAAAACAATCATATTGGAAAATTCGTGTCAGGTGAACATATCCGACGACTAACTGACTAGCGATTATCAAGAGGTCTACAGTCCAAGTTTCGCTCCAAATGTTAGTGATATGAGTCAGCAAAGCTGTATTCGACTAACTAAATAAATAGTTGTTCAACAGTTATAGCAACACTTTCTAGGCTTATGGAAACTCAGTTATTATGCAGGTTGAAGACGGTAGCGCAGAGGTACTTACTGGACATGGGCAATCGGCTGGGTAACAAAACAACCTCACCGTAATGCTAACAGGGTGGTTGGGATTTGCTCCGTTTCAGCAAATATTTCGGCGGAAATCTTGCAAGCGTTCATTTTATAAAAGGTTACGTAGGTCTGTTTAACAACAGTATGTCGTGGCGGATATGACTCGCAAATAAATAGGATCACTGCTTATTTGTATCCGGATAAGCTAACCCAATCCACGGACTGTATCATCCAAAGAGAAGATTTCATCACGTTCCTACTCACGTCTGACGAAAGCGACTCACAAATACGGCGTCACATTCATAAGTTTAGGCAAGAAAGCACGCTAGTTTTGACCGACGTACATTTACAAGTAATTAACATATGGTTTCATGCTTCATATAAACTTGGGCCGCTTTAGTATATACTATTCCTTGTTTTATAACCATACTCATGCCTACGCATGAGTGTTTAGCACCATCTATAAAAAGACGTTTAGCTCTTTGTCTATTTATCTTAGTTGTAGGTAATGCCAACTGTACCGATACATCGGTGACTCGGTATATTTAATCGGAAAGGAATCGGCGCATAGCGATAATTGTTTAGGAGCTTTTATTGGCTGCACCAGAGTCGTACGATGCATATCGCTACCATATAGCTTATGTCCAAAGTATAGTACCCAGCTGCATGTACCAACCGTTATGTATGTTAACGACTATGCTACTTTCTGGACCCATGTAAACCAGTGTGAACACGGTTATGAAACCCGGATGTTTGACAGTGGGCTGCAGGAAATAGTTGATATACTAGTGCGGTTGACGTGGCTCCAAACGTGCCGTAAGTAACAAATGTGTAAAATTACCCCCTGTCAATGCCTAAAGTGGCGCCAAGTAGGTTATCTGCGAAACCGCACGAACCTCGGGCAGCGGATGATCGGACCGGTCTAGTTTTAAGCGGCGGTCGTCTACGTAGAGAACCTGAAGTCAACACCCGTCGTGTTTCAGAACGTGGTGGGTTTTCACTTGGCAAGTGTTCACCCAATAAAAAGCCACAGATGTCCACTTAAGAACACTGCGACTTTGCGGATGTGAATCGCAACCAAAATAAAGTTGCTGCCCAATGCTAAATCCCGAGAAGATCCCAATAACTGCAATCTGTGAACATAATGGCATAGGAACCAAATCTCTTCCATTCGTCAAACAGTGTTTAATAAACATGCTACCAGGTATCTACGCACATGAAATAATGGAGAGGAATCACCTACAATATTAGAAAACCCACCCAGCATTTCTGCAAACTGAAACAATTAGTGAATTTACCGTAATTCCGCGCCACATATTTACCTTAATCCATTGGTCATGTCCATCATCCTTCCGACCTTCCCATATGACAACTAAGTACCATTTATGCAACAGTGTATGTTGCGATCATTTACCTCTGCCTCGTTGTATATATAACGCTCACATTTCTGTGGCTTTTACAACTACTTGATCACGCCTATACTTGTGTGTCTCGTTTCTTTGTGATTAAAATTATGTATTTATTTATTCGTGGACTGCGCGATCTACTCTAACAGATTCACAAACTTGGTTTCATATATAGTTATTAACACCGCAATACACACTATATTCCTGCAGATTTGCCTTATTTATCATTCTACCTGGGAACCGAGCTGATTACAATTACTTCATGCTTCCTGTATCGGTTGCGTATAAATAATGATGCATAAGATGATGCATAAAGTTGTCATTTATGTTCACGTCTGAGTAATAAACCTTCAGCGGCATTTTGCAAAGGTACTTATTGTCATGGGGTCAGTATGGACGAGGTGGTGCGTAATAGACCTTCAAACACATTGTCAACCTTCGTATCAGGAGCAGCCACACTGAGTAGCTCAAACAACCTAACACTTGAAATGCATGAACAGTCAATGCACAAGCAAATCTGCTATATCAGCTGCCTTATTGGCCTGAAACATTAAATCAAAAGGAGTTGGCGGTTCGCTCTCCTCTGCATGCAATTGTGTCTTCATCTGTAACTAGGCAACTGCCCACTTGATTAGACTACGGCGTTTCCACTGATCAACTTTGCCCTTGCTTCCCGACTCTTGAAATCAATATTAATTGGCACTTCACTCAACTTCTTCGCGTCCCGGTAACGTAGTTTTCGGTAGTTTGTGCCGTTTTCCTGCACTATTTTGGCCTTTCAATAGCTGTGATTGCCAACCACGAATTCATACAGTAAATCTATATACCTGGATTGGTGGCATCTGTGTCCAGTGGCAGTTTGAATACCACATATGCATACGCTTCTGTCCAAACTTAAGTATGAAATGCAGCAAACCGGATTTGGACACAAAAACTCATGAATAATATTTGTACGAACTGCATTGGTATCGTTTCGTTTAGGTTAGGCTTACAGCCATTTTCGAAAAATTGCTGCTACGCATATAACCATCAATACTTTGTTTGCTTTTCCTCAACGAAATCTGCAAACGTACTTTCCACTTTCAAGTACGTATTAGTTTAAAACGTCACTTACCTTCGCTTTAACAGACCTACTTCTTTGCTTAAAGGTTTCAAACAAGGAATACGCTTCTAAGGAACCTACATAACGTGCAATTAACTGTAACCTTGCCATCCAGTTTTCAAGCACTTACTGTACAATTTCTTTCTTTCCTTACTTAAAACTACATCTTTTAAACATTGTACTATTATACGCCGAGTTTCACTGTTACTAGCCGTCTTATTTGTAGCCAATAATGCCTTTGGAAATCTTGGTTACCTCTACGATGCTTACAGTCTAACATTTCAACACGAAGCTACATGACCTTTCACGTCATAAATGTCTACTACTCATTCACTTTCTCTTATTTACAAACGTTGGATTTGGCTGATGCGATCTCCACAGCCTGGGATCATGTAAATATGCAAACGCATGTTAATACATAATAATAACGAGCTTGTCAATAATGTGAAATTTTACTGTGGCTAAGTTACGTGAATTAAGCATTCGGATGGTGCCTGTGCCGCTGATTCCGGTTGGGGTAACTGTTTCGTGTTCCCCGGGAATGAAAGGATCATAAATCAATGGGGAATATCGCTGCGGCTGGATCGAACGCTCCACCGCTGGACCCTTCGACGACGAATATGAAAATGACGAACCGTGTGGGACGGTTAGCGATGCCAGTCGGTTTGTTGAGGGTGTGAGCAGCCGCCAGTATATCAACGCCCACGAACTCGTGCACTACATCAAGGGGTTCGAGCGAATCTCCAGGACATACTACAGTGTTAGAACATCGAAAGCAGATACCTCCGGCTAGACAACACTGAAAAAGTATCAGAAGGGTTTGCCCGCCATCCTATCGAAGGCAAAAGACGAAGACTATTGGATCACACACGTTGCGGGCTCATTTAAATGCTGGCAGGCTGGGGACTTTGTTGAGAATAACCAGATTCCACTTGCTGCATAACCCCGAGCTACTGGGAGACAAAGCATAAAAGTTGCTTAGTAGAATCCCTCGGTTAGAACCGGAAGAGTCGGAGATAATCAGGCCAATGCTTGAATGGAAAAGCCTATGTTTCAACATCCGGTTCTACGTCTGTTTGAAGTTTGGAAAATACCTGACGAAAGCGGGCATCGGCAAACTTCGAGCTAGGCACTTATTCAAGCGCCACAATCCAGGTGACGTGCTTTTTATTGGGCAGCGTTAAATGCACTGTTTTAGGAGATATACTGGACATGGGATCACAGCTTAACCAGCCAGGGCGAGCCCGGTGTTTGCGCGACGAAAACAATCGGATCACCAAATTCGTCTACTCCACGCACGAGATGCTAGAACTGTACTACCGGTTTCCCGACCTTTTGCTTATTGACAGTACCTTTTTCACTAACCAACAGATATATATATTTTATACCAACTACTTATAGTCGATGGTTGTCGGAAAAGTCTGCCGGTTGCCATGGCTTTTCTCGGGTAGAAGAAGGAGACCGATGTCAGAACCTTGCTCTCTAGGTTTATAGAATTTGTCGGTGGTGATTCCGGCATCAAGTGCATCATGTCCGATGGTGCACAGGCCATTGCAAACCATGCACATAACGCACTTCCTTTTGCACATCTTTTTTATGTGGAATCCAGATAATTAGAAATGTTATCAAACGTTTTTCGCAATCCACTGCATTCTGACGTTTTATCAACGCGATGTACACGTGCAAACTTTGGAAATATTTTGCTAATTTGAAATTCGATCGTAATAATGAGCAATCTTTCTTCCAATATATTAGTTCCCTCTTTCTACCCAACGCCTGCATATTGGTCAACAGCAGAATGCCTGGCGCTGCAACTTGCGACATACATAACACCAACATGGTGGAGTCATTGCATGGCCGCTTATAGACAGAAGTGCTGAAAGGACGAAATGGATTGTGGGAAGCCAAACGAGTGTCACGGATGAGCACGACACATATCGTATAGAACCGACAAAAGCGATATCAGGGGCATCTCGTCGCGAACTCCGCATTGTCGGTCATCAGCATTTGGAAAACTTGTTTCACCGATTGATGTCGTACGATTTTTTCATGAGAGAGTCCGTAGCGAAAGCATTTAGGCAGCCTACGGTTAATGAATTTTAGTATAGGCTGCATGATGTTGGATGGCAAGAACATGCAAAACCGTTTTCTGAACAGAGTGCTATATGTTACTCATGGCAACTGACAAATGACAGCTACATAGTCCCCAATTTTGGCAATTGATCGGGTTACACGTTGCAACCAAAATGATTAGAAAGCAGTGCAGTTGTCGTCATATTTTAGAACACAGCAGGACAATTGTTCCAGCCAAATTCGAGCGACTGTTGTTAGTAACGGTTAAAAGAGGCGATTGTTTGCCAGTGTAGTGAATAAGTAGCGAGTACCTAGGTGGATAGTTGTTGCACGAGCTTGTTAACGAAATGTCAGTCCCATAACCTTACGACCCGAAAGTGTTTAGGAAGAATCACAAAACCAAGGCGAGATAAATGTGCGAGTATTTTCCTCACGCCACCGTAGTAGTAAAGGTTAGCAGCAGCCATCGAGGACAGTGCATACCCCAGCTGCTTACGAGTGGATACGGATAGTATGGCAATCACGGAAAGATGCGGAAATCGGTGTGGTAATAACGGATGAAACAGGAGTATGATGTTTACCAGCGAAACTTCTGTCCGGCCCAAGGGACACCAGTAACAGATGAAACAACGACGTCCGATAGTAGTGAATGTCATAGCAAGCACGGCTAAACAGACCTCGGTTGTTTAGTTATAAAAGCAGTTTTACAAACCTTCGGAGGAGAACAGGAGTTGCAATAGTGTGGTAGTATAGGTGGTTATATGGAGGAACAGGAGCTGCGGCGGAATGAAACGCAGATGAAAAACGTGTAAGCAGTGGTTATGAACATTTGCAATGATCTACATAGACGGGTACGGAAGACAGCGAACGTAATTGTTCGCAATTGATCACATCGTTGCAAAACGCACTGACGACAAATCACCACACATAATGCTAATTGACAACAGTCGTTCGGATAATATATAAGCTAACCGACTGAGCCAGTGAGTTAATTTTCATAATCTATTACGTCTTTTCAGAACACAGTAGAGAATAATCACCGCATATAATAGTTATTTCAAACTAACTTATGAGAATCATGAAAGCGAAAAGCCAGGTAAATACTGAGCGGTTGTACCACGTTCCAGTCATTCGGCTAAGCACGTAAGCTCAACGCCAGTGTGGTGCGATGGCTTAAGTTGTTGTGCCCTGCATGCGCTCAGATGTGCTGATGTTCTGATTGCGGCGAATTATGGAGTCTCATATTCATGTTTCACGTATGTGTGCATGACGGGATTGATGCTACTGTGCATGAATGACGTGCAGATTTGATGAAGGCGGTAGTGAAAGCACACACCCGCCATCAGCTATGTTTATTTCGTTGATTAGAAAGGCAGCCGCAAATTTTTCTACCACCGAGCAGTTGGCCGTGTTAGATGGAACATTTAAGTTGCGTGCATATTTATCACTACACCGAACGCTACTTTCTGCCTAGATACACGCAACCTACATAAAACTGCTACATCCGTTGCATCAGCCTTGTGTGATATAAATTATGTTCTTAGTTACCTTTTTGACCATCGCCCCATGATGTAGTACGAGAGAAGATACCGGGTCATCAGACTTAATATGCCAGAATAATGTGAGGTAATTGTTCTTATGTATAAAACGGATTCCGCGTGAGATGAACGGGCAAACCATAGGGAAGTCTATATCTAAGTCGCTCAGGTGCATTAAGCTGAGCAATCTGCTTGTATCGGTACCCTGCTTAAAAAATTGACGCAATTTCAGTGTACTGCACATTATGCCAGACAGCGTTATAGTTTATCATAGACCGTAAAGCTCTGGGTGTAACCACATTTTGCGGTAATTTTCCCTGTAGGTGATTAGCACGGAACATTTTGACAGTGCATGATTTCATATACCTGGTCAGTGAATATAAACGCAGTTCAAGATCAGGGATATCACAACTCGGCACTTAGGAGAGTGTGATCAACCGTTTCACTAACGTTAACCTTCTTAACTACAAAGATAAATACCATATGAAATTGAGAACCTATAGCTAAAAGTGGACTCAGTTGCGACACCTTGACATTCGGCTTATCCTGTCAGTGACACCTGCTGTTACATGCAGTATATTATCTGCGTAATGCCTTACTTTTTGCGTCTGAAAAAAATGCCTGCTCCTTATCCAATGAAATTCTGCATATGAGAACGGATAATTTACCATGATCTGACTCAAATGACCAATCCTGTAGTATTGCAATCCCGCATGTTGTTAACATAATATGAGCCTCCTACTCGGAATTGGCCGCTGTAAAATTTCGGTCATTTACGATATACCCCCAATCATGCGGGAACAGGCGTGCCTTGCGAAGGTGCGCAAACACTCAGTTCGCCTTTCAACGTTGGGTTGTGATCAGCGATTGCGACCTGCCTGGCTGGTAATGCCGGGCAGGCAGGATCAATGCAGCAAGGCTGCACAGCCTTGCGAGTCTGCCCACACGCACAGTTCGCATATCAAGGTTCAGGTGTGATCAGCGGTTAGGACCGGTCTGGATGTTAAGGCTGTGCATGGCGGCTTGCAGGCCAGTCACTGAATCTTGCCTCTGCGTAAGGTCACATTGATGTCTGTGGTGCGGTACTTGCAACATAACCCGAGTGTAGCGACAATGCTTGATAATATGCGTAGGCGTTAGTAAGGCATATGATGGCAACTAGCAGAAAGGAGCAAGGGTAAACATGATTAGAAACACAATAAGAGTGTGACATGATTCATTCCCGTGTCTGACATGAGAAGTTAGCGTAGCATACACATCGTTTTTCCGTGCATCCTGATGACCAGACATGTTATGCAATGATTTTCCGGAAGCCCATACTATCTTATGTTTACTTTGTCTGTTTCTCTGCGCAGTAAGTCTCTTGCTTGACAGCTGAACACGACAAGCTAACTGTCTCAGTATTTGTTAATGTAAACCCGACGGGTACGCTAGAGAAAATATTTCCTTGGTCCTTACTGCCGCGGTTATTGGTGGTGCAGTTTTTGTGAATTATATAACAAGTTACCGAATCCATGATGTTGTTTTTGCTGCATGCACCTTCGAGACTGACATGCGGACTTATCCATGGTTTCAGGGTCGTATGTCCTCAGATAAGCCGTTCTATCCATGTAAACAAATAACCTCAACTTTATCGGCCTTGCGTGGTACCTTCTCGCGCATCAACATCACACTAAGCGGATGCAAGAGAAATATCATTGCAACGGAGCGTGTCTGTTGCTACACTCAAATGAAACTTAGACGTAGTGCAGAATATCTGCGTAGTTCACAAGTAGACACATTAAAACCCCTAGCTTGAGAGTTTTATGCACCTTTTGACAACAGCATAACGAGGAAGCGTCGGAATGTTTGCCACACATATACAGCACACATCCCGTGGGTCGAAGAAGGGGAATGGAAAAGATGGACAAAAATCCCTTGGTATACACCAAGTTACCAAAGGTGTAGACAAAGGTGCTGAGTGTTAATCTACGTGGCTGATGAACGTGCTTAATAGTAGTAAATGTATGCACGTTTTAGTGTATTAGGCTGATAGCACGACTGAGTTGCTACGGCGAAGCGGAGGTACATTAAGCGGTACACTGCCAAGCGAAATAAGCACAGTTGATTGCAAGTGCATGCTTTCATTACCACCTTTATCAAATCTGCACGTCTTTCAAGCGCAGTGACATCAAAGCTGTCATACACACATATATGAACCAAATATATGAGGCTGCATAATTCGCTGCACTCAGAATATCAGCACAACTGAGCACATGCAGGGCACAACGACTTAAGCCATCGCACCACGATGGCGTTGATTTTACGTCCTTAGTCGAACAATTGGAACGTGGTACAACCTCACAGTATTCAACTGCCTTTTGGATTCCATGCTTCTCATAAGCCAGTTTCGAATAATTATTATATACTGTGGTTGTCCCTACTGTGTTTTGAACAGACGTAACAGAAGAGGAAAAATACACTTGCTGACTCAGTCGGTTGGCTTATAAATTATCCGCACGACTGTAGCCAATTAGCTTCATATGTGTTGATTTTTTATCCTTGCGTTCTGCAACGATGTGATCAATTGCGCACAATTACCTTCACGGCTTTCTGTAACCGTCTATGTTGACCACTGCATATTTTCCCAACCCCTGCTTACAAGTTTTCCAACTGCGTTTTATTCTGCCGTACCTTCAATTCCTCCATGTAACCACCTATACTACCACACCATTGCAACTGCCATTGTCATTCATAAGTTTGTCTAACCGCTGTTATAGCTACACAACCGAGGTCTGTTTAGTTGTGCTTGTAATGACATTCACTACTACCAGACGTCTTTGTTCTATATTTTACTTGTTTCGCTTGGCGCAGACAGCAATTTCGCTGGTAAATAGCGTAATCCGATTGCATCCGTTATTACTGCTCTAATTTCCGAGCCATTCCGTTGTTGTCATACTTTCCGTCTCCACTTATATGCAGCTGGTGTATGCATTGTATAAGAGGAATATTGCAAACCATAAGTACTATGGTGCTATGATGAAAATACCCGCACATTTCTCACCTTGTTATCGTGGTACTTCCAAGCACTTTCGGGTAGTAAGGTTATGGGACTGACATTTCGTTAACAAGCTCGTGCACCAAATATCCACCTAGTTACCAGCTTCATATTCACTGCACTAGCAAACAATCGTCTCTTTTAACCTTTACTAACAACAGTCGCTCGCATTTGACTGGAACAGCTGCCTAGCTGTGTTCTAAAATTTGACGACAACTGCACTGCTTTCTAATCGTTTTGGCAGCAACGTGTAACCCGATCAATTGCCCCAACTAAGACTATGTAGCAGTCATTTATCAATGGCCACGAGTACAAAGAGAGCATTCTGTTCCGAAAACGGTTTCGCTTGTTGTTGCCATCTAACAGCATGCAGCCGATGCTGAAATCCATTAACCGTAGACTGCCTAAGGACATTCCCTACAATTTATTGCTAAACATCGCACTATGCAATAATGGAATACACTAGTTCGCACTGCTGTTCCTTTGATCGTAAGCGATCAACTTCATTTTATCTACGTTGGAGATATGTGTGGTTGCAAGGTGCTCACACTGAGCATATATAATAACTAGCGCGACACCACTCGCCCATGGATATATAAATATATTGACGCGGGAAATTAAGCGCGGATATCAAAAGCAATTAGAGCCGGACACAGCGGACTGTACTCGATAGGATACTAAAAGGGGCGGTCGGGTGAAGCATAACTAGAGGTGCACGTTAGCGCAGGAACTTAAAATTCAGTGGAGTGTCTATCCGCTGGTAAGGAAGATTAAAACAAGAAAGAATCATGAGCTGGTCAACAATTAAATAGTACTTAAGATAGTATTTAACTACTTGGGCGCTACAGAGCTCCCCCTTATAAGGCTGAACATAGAAAGCCTTCGATATGAAAAATGACTTTTGGATTGTGGTTCGTACGGCAATATCGTGCGGAGTAACAATGACCGAGCATTCGTGTCAAGTGGGGGTTCGCCAAAAAGCGTAGTCTCTTCTGCCGTTCGTGATTTATTATTTATTGATTGCGGGGTGGTGTGCATTTCGGCGAGCTGTTGGAGCGGGCTTGTCGAACTACATAAAACTGGATAGCCCAGAAAAGGCCGATTGAACCTTAATCTCCGCTGCTGCAAAACGGTGCGCTTGGCAGTTGTCTCTTCTCTCCGCCACACCCCGCCGAAATGACATCCGACTAACGAAGAAATGACCGTCGTCCCACGAAGAAGCGACCCTCGTCCCGTGAAGAAATGAGACTCGTCTCGCGGAGCAACTACCAACGTTTGTGTCATGATCCTCAAAAATATTGTTCGTGTAGGCCAGTCGATCGAAGATGAGAGTTAGGGCGTGTAGAGAAAGGAGAATAAAAGAACGCGCGCAGAAAACGCCAAAAAGTAGAACGAATGATCTGCGTGTTTATATTGTTGGGTTTATGAATATTTTTAGAAAAAGGGTTTCCAGATTTCGATATTTTTCGTTTGCAATAATTCAAGCGAGCAAAAGTGGGGCAAATATCTACAATTTCTACAAACCCAAATGTATTTACACTGTACATAGTCGGAGAACCGAACCGGCTTACGCACCTCTCGACCAGGGAGATTGGTCATGGGAGGCGGCGGGCTAGGTTCAGGAGATGTCGAGACGGCTGAAGATTGTAGCCCGGAATCGTGGTCTGGTTGAACTATACTAGGACGCCAAAGGTCAATGCGGTGTTGTGACGACTTAGGCGAGGTGGATTCTTCGATTAAGGCGGGCTTTTGACGGTCGATGGTGACGACATCGTGTCGACCAACGCGGATATGACATGGCACTGAATAACTTCACTGCCCAGAAATAGAACTACATACGGGCAAGTCGACAAGATTCATATTTCAATTTTCGCTTGACAGATACAAGACGAATGTACTCTCTATCTACGTATGCCGATTTCCCTTTACGCATAGCGTCTCGATTATTTGCACCATGTGCACTTGAAGCCGAAGTATCGTCATCCATTGACGAGTTTAATTCTCATGATTTCTTCCTCAATCACCTCAGTCAGTACACCTTTCGGCCACTGCCGCTTGCATCCATAGCATCCACAGCTTGCGATACATTATTGCCTGTAACTTTTGATCATGCCTGATTTAATGTGACACGATAAATTCGAGAATAAACCGTTTATATTTTTATTTTTTACAATGTGTATTATGTGCGTACATTACACAAGACGATAGTATGACGAAACTTACAGGTTCACCATAAGCGTTCTCTTCCTTTTGCACTGCACACCGAAGATTTGTCTTCATATTTACTCTCAATCCATTCGTTGATGCACTGGAATGGTAGACAAATCATATGCGGATTATTGTCCAGCCTTATTCACGCACATGAAATCAACAGGGACATGTTGGCACAACTAACAACTGATTACACCACATCACCAACTTGAGGTAAGGTTGACTTTATACGGTGGACGTAAACAGAAGAAGAAATTACCTCCGAGTTCAATGTTACCTGGCAATGAAATTATTTGTAGAGTGGCGGATATGTAACGATATCCCTTGCCCACACGCAGCGAACCAGAACAGGAAAAAGCAGCTGACATGTCGGGTCTGCCAAAAGCCATCAGCTCACTTCACAGTGTCATTCATATACCTGTTCACAGAAAAAGCACCGGAAAACAGTTGTTATTGGGTATTGCAAAAGACAGCTCCGATGATACCAACGCGTAAAATATGGGCATTGAACCCAGTGTATTATTCGCCCCACGTTTTCTGCCAGATAATGTAAACCGCATTCTGCGCATATCTCTGCATCGATCACCAAATCTTGCAAAGTTGAAGAACTGGGTTGTTTGCCGACTGTTGCATTCCGGGGTTCATGCCTACATCTTATACTTTTATTTTGTCACACTTAGTTTAACTGTGTTTCTAACCTCTGGATATTTTGTAAGGATAAAGGTAATCATTCTTATAAATCTGCGGTCGTTGGCTTGTTCAAACCGACTGAACGGCCTACGTAAACATGGCGATTAATGCTGGACAGATGAAGTTGAAACTAGTATATGGCCAAGGTAAAGCTAGATACTATACCGACGTTCATTGATTGCTCAGTTCCAGTCAAAATAAAAGCTATTTGGGCAGTTTCGGCCCTAAACTACTCAAATTTACTGAGGTTATTTGGGTTCCGTTTAGGAATATTTAAAACAAAGTTGTGGGTCTTATTTATTTAAACAGAAGGCTACGTTCTAACCAATTGGTATCCCAGGACAATATATTGGTTCGTTTTAATAAACGCCACGGTGAACTGCACCATAGTTGCAATTCATTTGATGTAAGGCAAGGGATTCCGAATTTTTTCTATTAGGTAAGAAAGAAAAGTGGTCTCACTTCGACAATCCTTCTTAGCTCGGGAATTGGAAATGACTAAATTTCTTCTATCCAAACTTTCATAAAATCAACTGTACTGAACATATACTCTATTGACGCTGCTGCAAAGATTTTGGCAGAATAAGGCGGAATGTGCTGCTTCCTTACTAATGATGGGTATAACCATTTTCTTGCAGCGTGTTATGAAGGGTTTTGTTCCGTTTTCCTGAATATCCAAGGTGCATATTGCTCTGGTGAGATGCTACAGACAAGAAGCAAAATATCCCTTTATCTCTGTGGTACCACAATGTAAAAGCAGTACATTAAACTGCCCGCGTCATTATTCAGAAAACACACCATTCGCTTATTACTATTATCATAGCGGCAAAACAGTTAGTCTTGGAAAACTCTGCAACCAACTTTTTTTCAAATTCCCGGTTAAATTAGCATAAGATGCACTCGTTGCTACTGAAATAATAATGAGGCGCAATAGATGGAGGAGTCGCAGACATTAAACAAGTCATGCATAAATTAAGGTAGCAAAAATTATTTAAAGTGATATTTCTACGGCTCTCAACTTAGGGCTTTGCAATTAAAAGAAGGCAGTATGTGGGTATGTGAGATAGCCAAGTGCGATCTCCTCGATCAATTCGCAATGTTTCTTGTCACAAAATTGTGCGGTGTTTGTCCAAGGTGTGAAAAATTGTTGCAGGTTTAGTACCGAAAATCTAGCCACCATGTTCCTGTCAGCAAATGCAGTTCAGTGTTTCTGTCAGAGGTAAGATAATAAAAACTGTTTCTACAAGTAATAAAACAATAATTCATCGTCAGACCTCTTATTCAGTACGCAACCCAATCTCTTATCCGATCAAGAAAGGATTATCTTTGCGTTCGACAAGAGCACCGAGTGCACCAATGTGCCATTGCTGTTAAGATATTATGTTTATGGGTCAATGAGTTACGATACTAGTGCGCAAAATGTACTGAAGTAAGCTTGGGATGTTCATTGAATTTAGCCTCAATCAGAGAGCCGTTACAGCTTCGGAGAAACAGCTGACAGCTGTACCATCATATCGTGAATCTACGACCGTGCGCACTGATTCTCTTCCCTTTACAATTACTCCCTCCTCTGCACGGCAGTAGGAATTGCGGCGGGCGACATTTTATTATAAGTGTGCATTACCGCGTCTAAGGGTTTTGCACTCACGCTGGTTGCAGCATGCGTGTCATTGCATTCGTGTCCTTTGTCATGGGTGACGTTACCAGAGCAAATTCGTATTGGTTCCGGTTGTCACATTCGTGCACAAACACACCATCAACAATGAACGATAACCAGATGCATTTGATTGTGCCGCGACTTTGCTTGATGATATCAATAATAAGTATTCACATTTCTCGTGATCATATACAACCAGTTGTGGACTTGTGATTTCTTGAAATTAGTGAAATACAATAAACCGCTGGGGTACAGCGATCTCAAAAATATATGAAGTTTAACACCTAACTGAAAGATTTGAATACTGAAATCAAGCCATTATAAGATGTACAGATATTAGACCCTATCCTTTGGTTAATACGAATTACATAGAAGAATCCATATTTAGTAAAACTCATAGGCTCTTATTATGCAATTCAACCAGTGTTGACCACCTTTGTTGCAACGGCTTTGCTCACCTTAGCCATTGCGAAGCTGCTACGTTATCAAGAAGGCAGTAAGTCACTCCCACAATATTCAAAAGGCGAATGCGATAATTTAGCAGACAAACCATCTACTATGTAATATAAATGTATGGAATACTGTTTCCTGGCCAGTACTTTTGCTACCAGTCAGCTAAACCCATTACAGTCTGAAGCAATTTCGATTAGCGCAAGGTTCTACCATGCCTGAAATTCAAGCTAGTTTTCTTGGAGTTAAGCCGTATAACTTCATGCAGTAGTTAGCGAAAACCGTACATTCATTTCTTCTTGCAACTCAACAGTATCAGTGACAGAATTATCAAAAGGATGTAACTAAAATATCACCGAATCACAGTTTGGTAGCAAATGTATAACAAAGAACTACATCCTCTTTGACAAGTTAAAGATCTCAGTTAAATACTGTTGAATATTTTCGATTACATTTCTATGTTAGAAACCATTCCGAGTGGCGGCAATACGATTCGACAGGAAACGGCCAAAAAATGGCAACGCCAACGAACAAATTATACTCATAAATTTTCCAAACATAGCGAATGAGGAAAAACCATCCGATTATGCACTTTTCGCAAGATTAGTCCCATTTGGCTTGCATCCGCATAGACTAGACGAAATGCTAGAAGCGCATAAATGGAGCGTTCTCATGCGATTAATTATCGACATTTATCCCTTGCCTTTCATTCTGTCTCTAAATAAATCATAGATATTCATGATTTAACAGTGCGGAGGAGCGTAGGCAGTAATTTTGGCTGTGTGTATTCGCGGCTCCGAAGGGTTTGCACTACAGTCACAAGTAAATTCAAATAAGCTAATCTGACTGTACCCATCCAAGTGTCTGTCATTAAACTGATGGGAAATATGTAGACTAGGCAGCAGTGCATGTCCGAAGTATTGCAGCTGTATGCGTTTTTCGCCATAAAAAAGCGATGCATACTTAACGAACAATCGCAAGAAATGCCATTTCCGTACTTTGCTGAAGGTATTGATGGCATCACATGGTGAGTAATTCTCTTAGGCAAGTGTAGATGGAATGAATGGTTCTGTATTGCAAATTAAATGAAAAAATGTTCTTGCAAGCCAACTTATAGTTCCAATAATCCTTCACCAGCCGTGTATAATTATATGTGGAAGAAAGCTGGTAAACGCAACGTTGTGGTTGGTAAGTTACGTTCAGGCCACTATCACTGCTCAAAGATAAACGATGTCCGTCAGGTCACATTTGAATTGTGCACAACATTCCGTAGGCCAGGCTTCACATTTTGTGTGGGCAAAGGCAGTCTTATCGTTTGAGCGGTACGTTTTTGAACGCACAGTTGTGGCTCGTAAAGACACATCGCACCGGGCACAGCAGATAGAAATAAACGCTTACGAACGCACGTTGATCGATTGTTCAGTGCCTGATAGATCACTTTGAATCACTGCTCAAATAGACGCATGACCAGTTTGCGTGAAATTCATGGCTATGGCTCAACTGGTTGGTTTTCTACCATCAAACATAAGACAGGCAAGATGGCCCCATCTAACCCAGTTAGACAGGCGCCTCCTCGTACGATTAACTTCACCTGTCCCACAAGCTCAGGCGAACGAGTAAATGCACCTTGATTTGACATGGGCGGACTTTTTCCTTGAGACTAATTCATATTATTGGGCTATCGACAAAATGCATTTGCATTTTAGCTGCCGGGAAATGATACTGTGAGCATGAGAAAAGCAATGTAAGGATTTAGTGGGCTATTTCTTCCTTTTACCGTAGTTGTAAAGTGATAGGTTTTCGCTGAACTATGGAGACAACAGAAGCTTTCTTCCTTTGCTTCAGGTTCGCTTTCAAGAAACAGCCAGGGTAGCCATTTACACACATTTGAACGTATGTACTCAAGTACTTCGAAAATATGTCTTTCGAATAAATTATTTCCGCTCAGCTCATTAGACTCAGGAGCATGTTTTGTTTTTCTCTCAGGGGAACAACACTGTAGAAATTCGTGTGGTAGCCATTCAAATACTATTCTTTTACACGTAACGCTGTGACGCGACGTCCCGATGTGTTTCATTGCCAAGTCAAAATGAAAGGTGTCATTTGCTTCTACGTCAAAGGTCAACCTCAACCCATTGTGCATCTGATTGAATTTGTTAGTGAGATCCTCGATATTTCGAAGGGAAGGAAGCAGCATAAACATGTCGTCAACTTACGGGCGATAGAGGCTGGAATTCTTGGTGGCTAATTTAAACTTGCCTTTTTAAACATACCCATAAACACAATGAGAACAGGCCCACTGCAAGCCCATCGTGGTGTTGATATCACTCACCGTTAAATAAAAACGTTATGTTGAAATTACACCGGAGCAGAAATTCCTTAAAGGGCCAAGGTTTGTCAGTCAATAACTACTTGATTTTTTCATCGACAGAATCGCAGTGGTAATATATACTTTCAGCTAAAGGCTCATTAGTGAAAACTTTGATAGAGAACATGGTCAGATCCATGATATTTATGTTGTGCTGAATATCTCCCAAATCAAAACTATCCTTAATACTGTGCACCACAAGTTGCTTTTGAATACGTCCCAGAACCTCGACCAGCCACGGTGCAGTAGTGTGGTACGGTATGTTCTACATTTCCACATTTGGTCGTAAAGGAAAATCAGACATATTGTTCTTAGGACGAACATCTAATCTAGCAATCGCGGTACACGTGTTGCTTAGGTTTTCGTAAGTATTCCCACTGTATTATAACCGTTCTTAAGCTTTTTGAGACAGTTGCAGATTCGACTTTCGATCCGATTTCTCTTGCCTTCTTTATTAAGCGGCTTCGAAAATTTTATAAGATCTTACAAAATTTCGTGCATTTTCCGGATGTAATCGGCCATGTTCCTAACAACTGTACCTGCACTTTTATCGGGCCGAATAAGCCAAATCTCTTCAATACTGGCCTGAAGGTTTAAATCTTAAATCTGTTTGCTTTTCACCGGGACGTTACGCCTTCACTGCCACTGCGATCTTGGTGTCACGCGTGCATTAGAGGCGGCTTAAACTCTTAAGCCTATGCGTGTGATTACGAAGTCAAGTGGAAGGTTTACGCGTACAGATTTTTGAAACGGGTCTAAATTGCTACTCTACCGTCTCTTCGAGTGGCATACAGAATCTAGTTCCCAGTAACAGGACCTCCATTGTGGTACGATCCAGCGTCCTTGTGCAAAAATTCCAAATGTACTTCGTAGCATGCATAGGGAAACACAGTGTGGATTTCTCTTCATTTAATGTCTACCAGAGCGAATTTTGGAGTTTTTCTCCTTGATTTGCGACGGCACCTTTTACCGTCTTCTCTAGTTCTACGTGATCCCTATTCGACTGGCTGGTTACCACGGTATTTAGCTGACTAAAGGTATGCTTAAGCATTTCCTTATTGAAAGGCGTTGTTTCCGTCTGGCTGACATGACAAGGCAGATCAATTATCAAATCTGGACCTGTCTCAACAAGATCAGAGACGATGGTTATTTCAGTGAGAATACTCATAAAAACCTACACCTCAAGTGCACCGCGATTCCTAGAAGGTACCGTCTTCTTAAAATACCTATGCCTGAGAGTGTGTCGTTTCTAATCTGTTCCTCATTATTCCCCTTTTCGCGTTTGCTGTTCTCTCATTATTACTGATGTACATATTTTGTTAACTTATTTGCACCCTGGTCAACTACCCTGGATGATGCGATTAACGATTTGGAACACACGTACCTTACTATTGTCACTTGAGTTAACATATCAAAAATTATGTACCCAGAAAAAACAGTGCAACAGACGGGATTGTTTTAAGAATAATTAACCTTTACACCACTTTTGATAAAAATGATGCAAACAGTGTCTTTATATAAAGAGCAATAGATCAACATTGATGAAAAAATAAACCAGTAAAAGTCCATTCACTGTGAAAGCTAAACAGATCTTGGTCCCGATTAATAAAAGTCAAGCAGAGGCAACTCCACATTCGAAGTAAATACATGCTTTATAAACCCGCGCGGGATATAGTGTAGCAATGTAAACATGCACTGCACACATACTACAAAGTAGAATCGGTGATAAAATGATGTAGTGACATGAACAAAAAGTTTTTATTCCCACGAAAGCTATGGTTCTCACAAATGATACGTCATCGAATTTCAGTCGGCTTACTAGCCACACATATAAAACAAGACGGAGATGCGATACGCAGACTCACATGAAATAAAGGTTAAATTTTGATCGCGTAGAAACGGTTGATGCCCTAGTTTTTAACATGGCGTGCAGTGGGTCAGGGTTGTTGTTTATAATCTTGCATGAAACCCATCTTATATCCAAATGCATTCAAACATCAGAATCAATTGTGGAGAGTTTGCATAATCCTGAAGATTGCGAATAATTAAGTGGTCAAATAAGCGGAGCATTATCATTTTGTGGAGGTCCAAGGGCTATAACAGGGGGATACAACAAAAATCGGGGAGAAAACATGCAACGGAAAACATGAGCTTTGGAGTGAGCGGTAGGGAGAGTAATTTGTGCCTCATGGACTAAAGTATAGTGTTTTAAATTTTAACATATTTCAAGTACACTTGTTCCTAATGAATAACTGTAAGCTGTAAACATCGTGCTATTTATGGAATATAAACCAGGGATACTTTAGTCACTTAAGGGGTATATAAAAATGAAAATGGTTCTTACAGTGTCCAAAATAGATTTAATATCATAACATTTATAAATTTTTTGCGAAAGGGATATATAGCTTGAAAAATTAAGTGTTGGTCTAAGTTCTTTTGGAGTTACGAAGATACCTGTTACAGGCTTACATACCCCAAGGCAACGTCACCTTATTTACATCTGATTAAACAGGTTGATTCAGGTAGCAGATGTCCCGCATAGACTAGAAAAGAGCAAGACAGATAGAATAGCTACTTCGAGACCTCATAATTGGTTTGGATTAAGGAAGATCTAAAGCATGGCCGTGAAACAATTGCATTTTTTAAAATATTCACGTCTTATGTTACACGTGAATGAGAAACACCGATTCCGAGCAATATATACGACATGTCGATGTGCTACCTGGATTATATGATGTCCAGATAATAACCAGCGACCAACTATAAATTTATGGATGAAATCTTGACCCTTTGTAAGAAAGCTTGTGATAATGTTTTGACGATTGCTGTTACTGAATGACGCACTCCTACTCAGGCTGGCATAACTAGTTAGAAAAAAGGATAATTTGTAGCAGACTAATGATTAGACGAAATGAGATCTTGAAAGTCACCTCCGAAGTCTATGTTGTCACCCAGAAACATAGGAAGAATGTAGGTTACTGCAGTGATATCCTTAGGTTCCGATGCAATTGCGGTTTTACTAGGTACATCTGAATACTTCACTGAATGGTTCCCGATGTTTAAAATGCTCTTGTAAAAAGACAGGCCTGCACATATTCATTGAGAGACATGTCAGCAAGCCAACCAATAATACAAATCGCCGAATTGAGGATGTGGTGTGCGTTGCGAACAAGCTGACTAAGTCAGCGTGAGAATTCGTGTTATTGTAAAACAGAACGCAAAACAAAGCAGCTGGTTAACGTGAAACTTCACTACTAATTATACAAAACGGTGAGGAAGGGTTTTGATATACAAGAGTTAGCGCAAGCTGTTGATTCAATTATTAAAATTGTTGTGTGCGATCAATTAAAGCGCTTTAAGATATGGAGGTTGATGCCTAGGATGAGCCGCGTTCCAATCGACTTTCACTGAGTGTAGTTACAAATTTCATTAAACGGGTGCAATATATGCTTGCGGCTGATTGCGGCTGTCTTTGCAAAAAATCACATCAGAGCAGAATTTAAGCATAGTGAGTACCATTAGGCTTTTGCTAGAAAAATTAAATAAGCGATTTCGGACAAACTGCACCTCAACGGCCGATGGAGTTTCCTCAATGAAAATGCTCGTTCGTGCCCTGCGTTCAGTGTGGTTAAGCAACTTGAGCAAGTCAAAGTGAATGCATCACAATACCTTTCTTATACACTATATTCGGCGCTGGCATACTTTGTTGCTTTGACTCAAATTAATCTTGAAATTCCTACGCTTGAAGGAGTCTGAGGTATCCAAGATGCATAATCAGGGTGCTCTGAGTCCTTCCATAATAAGCTTTTGTAGATTTTCCGAAAGGTTTACAACTCAAGTCAGAAATGTGCTGTAAACTATGGTGGATAGTTGAACGCTAGTAGAGGCGTTTTGATTGTATCTGTTGTATCCTTTATTTTATGAGATAATTCACCGTATTTTGAGAGGCACTTTGTGCTTTTGATCTTGGGCTCTGGGCGGTCAAAAATAAAGACAGCAAAATAATAGTTAAATTTAGGGAAGTACAGGCCACTAGCTAATAAAATTTATCAATAGAATTCTTCTAACGACAGCGCGTATTACCGATTAACACATGACATTTATGGTTGACAAGTATAAACATTTTTGAAAGAATACATAGACGCTCAGACCGCCTCCAATTTCGCCGTACTCGGGCCAAATCAATTGAAGGCGCACATAGTAAAATCTCGTATGGCTAGACATACTCAATTAACATAATCATTTCTCATTAGACCATTAAATACAAAGTTTGCAAAGTTCACATAATTTGCTTTATAATCACCAAAACATTTGTCGAAAAAAGGCCCTAATGTTAGCCATTATGTTAAGCCACATCGTGGCTAGAAAAGCAAACAAATCAAACATTATTTTGATTGCAGTAATAAAAACAAAGGTGGAAACTTAAATTTTCTCATTCCGCGAAAATTAACCTGCTAATGTGTAGTATTACATAAATGTTACTTCACGGTTTTTCTAAAAGTGTAACAACACATCACTATACAAACGGCTAGGCATTTAATTGGAATCACCTCTCCATTGCTGCCTACAACTTATGGAATGATGGCCCAAACGTTTCTTTCTCTTCATACAGTGATAAACTGAGGTATAATTTTCCGAAACTCATCTACATATTACCGTCCGGTTAATATTTGTGGATATGGGAGCAGAAAACAACAGCAAACAAAGGTATCAAAATAGCAATAATGAGTGGGATTCGTTCACTCAAATGCTGCTTGGACAGCGGCTGGCTTTATTAAATACCGTATTTTTCGAAGTATAAAGAGAAATTAAAATCCCTTTTATTTGCTAAAAATCAGCAATGCGCCTTCTGTCTAAATGGTTGTGCTGAGTTCCACTGATCTAGAATTAATTTCTATGTTTACACTGCGCTGAAGATCTGTCAAAATGGTTTATTACGACTTTGATTGTCAAACCAGAATCGCTGTTCAGGAACCTCGAGGATTCAGCTTCCTTTTTGTTTACAGAGATTTGTTTTGGGAGTATTAAACTGTCTGCAGGAGCCAACTGACTCGGGCTTTTCTGGCGACAATAAATAAGGAAACTATTCAACCATGCACGCTGACATACCATAAAGTGATATATGTGTTGGTTACTCCACCTATCAAACGCGGAGGCGAAGATTCAAATAGTTCACTCCGGTGCGTTCTTTTTGTTCCTAATTAAATCGCACAGTTTCCGGGATTTGCCATTTTACCAGCAAAAACTTAGACATAGATTTTCAGTTAGGTATCAGAAGTTAGCAAACATTATTTTAGCTATTCTGATTTTACTTCAGAGTATCTTACTTCGGTTTTTATTATCATGGCTACAGTAAAGAAAATCTCGATGAGGAAAAAGCTATTATGGGCCAGGGCGCTTCAATTTTAGTTCAATTCTGAGACAAGCAAATTCACACAAAGGCTTGAAGCAGTAATAAACTCATACCCAAAGTAGTTTTAGGCGCTGTGGAAAATTATCTTGCACTACATGCTGACCTGAAAAAGACACCTGAAATAAGTCTATCCGTAGCTGAAACCGCATACGCTGTGCTTCTATTAACAATCGACATGCTCACGTGGAGATAACAACGTTTGCAAATTCTAGCTGTCTTATTTGAATCGCCCCTAAGTATTGCTAAAATGTACCTTGAATTGCAGTGTACTGATGGACTCCATTTAGACCGAAATACACAATCAGGTACGCTGTTCACGCAATTCGATGGTTTTTACAGACAATGTACCATGAAAAACTGTCTATAAAGTGTTCCTTCCTGCATGCGGTATGCAACCTTGATGATCCAGCTGCATCAGACAAGGAAAAATGTAATGTGTTAAGCGTGCCCCTTACCATCCCAGTTTCAAAATGAAATTATTGACAAACAACTCATTCAAAAACGCAACCTCATTGTGCTTAATACGACTTTCAGAAGTCTAAAGATATGAAGTACGGAACCCCACTACAGCATGAGATAAGTAGGAGAACGTCTGAGGTAAAACAGAATACCCAACAGCCATATGGCGCTCCGCATCCAGTTGATATAGCTCCACTTAGCGGCCACCAAGAATGTGAGAATAATACTCAGCTTGCTGCAAATAGGAGCGAAACGGTGAATGATAAAATGATTTTTGAAATTAACAAGCTGGCTGCTCGATGGCCTGAACTTAGCCTTTACCAATGTCTGCAGTCTGATGAACAGGCGCGATGCGCTGTACTACTTTGTAACCTCTCAGCGACCAGACGTATTAGGCGTTGCTGAGACATGGTTAAACTCAGACGTAACCGCCCAACAAGTAGAAATCAACGGCTACTCATGCTTCCGCTGTGATGGACCATCAAATGATCGCGGTGACGTTCTGCTTTACATAAAGTTTTCTTTGTGTTGGAGACTAGTGAGCGCCTACCGAAGCACTAGTTGTCTATGTGAGAACTTATGGTGTTCGATTCATCTCAGACGCTACGAGATGCTAGTAGGCGTGGTATAACGCAGTCCACCGACCGATCTGTCTGACCGCTGTTTTAGCAAAGAAGCCCAAGATGATCGTGAAGAAGAGCCTCCTGCAGCTTCTCGAGGGGAAAAGTCACTTGACACCCGCACAGCGTGGTTTTGTGAAAGGTCACTCGTTCATCACCAACCTACTATTCACGAGGCACGAATGGTTACAAACTCTGAAACAAGGCAAATGGGTCGACGTCATTTACTTTGACTTCAGTAAGGCTATTTACAAGGTAAATCATGCAGCGCTCCTCGACAGGCTGAGGGTGTGAGGTGTTAGTGAATTGCTGCATCGATGGATCAGGAATTTCTTTGTTGATCGAAAGTAGTGGGTCCAGGTGGACCACCATTTAACCTACTGGTATCCAGCGAGCAGTGGCCTGTTCCAAGGCATGTACTGGGGCCGATTTTGTTTCTCATCCATGTAAACGATGTACCTCAGCTGCTCCAATCACCTTGTGCGTTGTTCGCGGATGACTTGAAGGTGTGGAGAGTAATCCCCACATCCCATCATCGTGACCTGCTTCAGCTGGACCTTGACCGCCTCTCTACGTGGTCTGCAGAAGTCAACCTTCTGATCAATCCGGTCAAGTCGCAATTCATGAGGCTGGGTAAGTGTAAGCACAGTCGAATCTACGAGGTGGCTAGTCAATCGTTGCATCCCGCGCCTTTCGTGTGCGACTTCGGTGTACTCTCACGCTACGACTTCAAGTCCATGGACAACACGAATAGGCTTTACCAACACAGCCTTCGTATGGTTTGGGCGCTCAGGTGCAGCTTCAGCATTTGGTCCGAAGAGATTGTTACTCGCCACTTCGTCTCAATTATACGACCAATGCTATAGTATGGCTCTCTCGCGTATTATCCTATCACCCGGGGCGAGGTAGAAAAGATTGAGCGAGTGTAGCATGTAGCCACCAGGCTGATTCCCAACTTACGAGGTGGGCCGTATTAAGACCGGTGTAAGAAACTAAGGCTGTACACCCTAGCTTATCGTCGAACGCGGATTGACCTCATCATGTCGCACCGGATATGACAGCTGGGAGCTGACCCTATGTGAAAACCGCTACTTCAACGGCGCACACAAAGCAGCACACGAAGACACCGGTACAAGCATGTCGTACCGGATTTGAAGCGAATCGCTCAGTAACTCTGTTTCGAATGCAGATTGGTGAATGTACGAAACGGCCTGTTGCAGCACGTTACTGAGGCAATGTCGGTGTCGGAATTTAAGAACTTTCTGGACAAACACTTTGCCGACGCAAAATATATTGAGCGAAACACAACATAACGGTCTTTGTCCCTGAGTGACATTAGATGTAGCTACACAGAGCAAACTCTACTTACTGCTTCAAACCAGTAATCAGTAAGTAGTAAGTAGATGCTGTGTCCTGTAGAACACGTAATTCTCACACTTCGAAGCTAAGAGCAACGTCAGATGTAAATTTGGTTGCTGGAGGACCTCCACTAGGCCGCAGTTTTACGGCTTAAGCTTGAAAATCCGAACAAGACCAAAACGACTACAATGCACAAAACTAGTGATGTGCAAGGTGCTTCCTGTTGGATAATCAATTCTGGCAGTCATTTAGGGTCTCCTAGTGCTCTTTCCTGTATGAGAATTGACAACAATGGGGATCAGGGAATAACAACTGCATTACCTCGAACTGTCATGTTCCGCTTAATGTCTCCTTGACCAGTTTCCAAGCTCATCTAGAATATCGATGGATCCGGTCAAATCGAGCGATAATAAATGGACGCTTGACCTAGATTTATCGCAAGCATCACTGAGAGAATCTGTATCGTCATTTTGTTTGGATAGACGTACATCCATTGGTCATAAAGTTATGGAAGACTTGCAACCACCTTTGCATTTTACAAACAGTGAAATTGGTACCATGATTGTTCGATCCTATCAACGAACTACATGGATCACGATGATGTTGTTGTAAGGATTGACATCAGCATGTCTCCATCGCCTATAGTGAAGCCTTGTATAACGAGCGCAATAAAGCGGATTTTATCCATAGATGGAAATGACAGTAACAAACTGACTCCTCTCAATGCGTTACGTAATCAACAGCCTATTAATGACCTGATGCAGAGGGCACGACCAAACCCTCCAGCTCTCACACGCTATTACAACAATCACGGACACTTTCCTTCGAACCATTTTATAGAGGGCCATACTCAGTCTCAACAACCTCCGCTGTGGCCACCTCCAAGTCATTTTCCACCGTTGGCAATGCACGCATATTTTCAACAATTGCTAACCTGGGTCCAGACATATATCTTGAAACCCCATTGTTCATAACATAACCTGAATAGTCGTCCTCATATCTCACATCTATCTCAGTATTTTTGATAAACATTCGCTCTCTTTACTCTAAGATCCACACACTACGCTCGTTTGTTTTGGTGAATAATTCTGATATAATATTTATAACTGAATCTTGATGTCATAATGGCATGTCTGACAATCAGCTAACTATTTTGGGATATGACAAGTTTATGAGGAATCGGCCTAGTCGTCGAGGTGGTGGCTGTGTAATATACCTGGAAAATCGCTCGCAGCAGCCCCATCGAGATTTTATTGTTGAACATGGTTCAGGAATCACTCGGATTTGCGATATCTGTTAATCAGCAGCAGCTGCTTATGTGATGTATATACAGCGCGCCAAACTGCTGCCAAGAAGATCTAGCAATTTTGACGTTTCCACTTGAATGCGCCGCTAGCCTATCAATTTTACATAAGATTATTTGAAGTGGTTTTAGCATGCCTTCGATTTCATGGCCTATAGGAATCGCTCCCTTGAAATACCAAAATCTTATCTCCTGTATTCAAATGAATTGTTGGCAGCAGCATGTAAAAGGACCCTGGATCTCATGTTTTCATTGGACATACCTGCAATCAGTTTTAACGTTCTTGATGAATTTCCGGGGAGCGATCATCGCGTGAACAAATGCCGCCTAAGACCTCATGGCCGATGTAAGCAAATAATGCATTATCTTCTGTTCAGTTATGTCAAATAGGACTCCTTCAAGGACCTAGTTAGTTCGATGAATTAGAATACATTATTTCTCTCTTCATGCCCTCAACATGCGAAGGACCTGTTTTATAGTATAATTCGCTTCTGCATCGATTCAGCAGTGCCACTAAAATGGACTTACAAAACTAAACATAAATCCTATCGCAAGGTGTTGACGGCTGCACGAGAGCTTCATAAGACTCGGCTGAAATTCAAGTTACCTGCCGACTTTGCACTATTATTACAGCGGTCGAAGCTAGTCGAAGAACATAGGCCTCAAAATGACAAAACTCTCATTCTAAAAGAGTATACAGCTCTGAATGCCCTTAGCAAAACAGCTGAGCTAACCAAAATAATCCGTGCCCGGGGTTCGAGTACCAGCGACAATTTCAATTTTATCTCCACATCTGATGGAACATACTACGACGCACCAGGTGATATCTGCGAAGCTTTCAGTGCTTAATTTCCAACATCAATGCTCAATGAATTATCAGACACACCAAAAATTTTGATGTCGCACAAAATTGAAAATCTATGCACAGTAGCATTCACTATATCGAAAATCATTTGTCAAGTCTCGCCCGTATACTCCTCAACTTGCTCAGGCCCTGATGGGATCTCCCTTTGTTTAATATAAAGCAGTGGTAATGAATACCTTCTGCTTTTCCTCTACATCTATACACTCTTTTAACAACGGACTATACGCTACTCTAAAATCTTCTGTCGTTATCACGCAACATAAAAATGGCGCTGCCCACGAGGTTGAAAACGTTGTCTCATCAATCGCACACCCATCGTATCTAGAATAATGGGAAGGATAGTAAAAGTTGAACTAATTATATTCTTGAATCACGCTATAATTATCAGCAATTCGTAACACGGCTTCAGGCAACTTTGATCCTGCGAAACATACCAGACTGACTTTTTAAACCCCACGACGTCTGCCATTGACAGCCGAAACAGTGTCGTAATCCTGTTCCTGGATATGCAAAAAGCCTCCGATAGAGTGCCTCACAGAAGGTTACTAAAAACTGAAGGCTATAGGCATTGGAGAACCGATGTTCTCTTGCCTGTCTTCATACCTTATTGGTAGAGAGCAGTTGGTGCACATAGATGACCATTTCTCTGACCCGAAAGCATTCACTAGTAAAGTAATTTAAGGGAATATTCTTGGCATTCTTATTTTCTCATTAATATTAGCGATCTTCCCCAGAACCTTTTGTTGTATTTATCTTTTCTGACGAAGGTAAAGTTGTCTACTCACAACCACGTTCTAATACCTAGGAAGCCGTACGTCTCATTAAGGATAACCTATCTGCCTTTGACTCCTGGTGCCAACTGTGGCAGAATTCATTTGCCCTGAACAAGTGTAATATTTTGTTGTACAGATGCGAAGTACCACCAGAGAGTTTATTACCACAAGCCGTATATATATCCCAATGCAGGGCAGTTTGCGACTTTGGCGTGCGATATTCAGTCAAGTTGAACTATTATGAACACTGTGCCTTTCCATTTTCGAAATCCATGGAGACCATCGGTTAATTCTGCCAACGATTTTACCTCAAGGAATTTTGCATATGGCTTTACGAAACATTTGTGTTGCCATGTATGGAATACTGTTCCATGGTACAGTCTAATCTGCGGAAATCTGACCAGCATGCACTTGAGAGTGTGCAAAGAGGCTTCAAGAGAAAGTTACGTGGATATTCCTCAAAGTTGACATAGAGAGTAAGGTGATAAACTTGGATTCGACCCATTTTGGCTTCTGATCCTGAAGCTAAACCTATGTTTTCTTTACAGAATCATAAACTGTCCAATTCGCAGACTCGATAACCGTGTTTACATATCTTTAAACATCAGATGTCCAATCCATAACAAAGAGGTAAATGTCATGATTCCAAAATGTTTTACGAGAATCAGAGAACGTTTCCTTCTAACCCAATGCTCAAATATTTGGTAAAAACGGCGAAGCGATATCAGAACATGCTATACGCGATGCAATTTTAAGCTTACGATTGGTAAGCAGTTTACTGTCCAGGACGTGATTAATATGCTCGGGACATCACAGTCCCTAGATAACGCATTTGAAAACAGTATCCATATTGCCTGAATAAATTTTGTAAACACATACACAACATTTCGGACAACAGCCCCTTTCATAACATTTTTTCTCGGCCCAAACATCTGTCATATAATTGTGCAGAATCCTGATTCAATGGCGGAAAATAATAGCAGAACGATTCCGATTACTCTATGTTACCTAATTTACGATTGCGCCCAGGTTTATTTCTGAAAATATATTAATGTAATGTCATGGAAAGTTGGTAAAATTATTTAATCTGTTCATTTTGACGCACAGCTTCTCGCATCGTCGAGGAATATACAATTTATATACATAATAATGCACCTTGCAAACACTGACCAAAACACGCACCTGCGTCTCGCTGGTTGCATTTGGTTGTTTGAACACACGATCTTCGCTCACATCAGTGTTCCAAACAGAGTGAGCTTCACTCACACCATCGTCTAAACTGACTTCGGATAAACAAATGGAACATACATCGTCATGCTTTTACTAAGGATGAAGTAATATTGCACTTACGGAGAAATGTGTGATAACATGCAATCTGGTCAGCAAAGGAGGTCAAGCACGTTAACATTTTCAGCACAAGTATCATGCTGGCGATCCAGACGAAGCTTGTTTGCTTACGCCTATCACTTTTTCTGATACGTTATTTGCTTTAAGGACCTCAAAATGACACTGTTAAGCGACATGCTTACGAAGCGGATTTCCAACTCAAGACCATCAGCCACGCAGTAAAACGTAAGAATAGAGCAGCTTCGAAACAATGAATATTAAATAAAAATTGTACGGAAGTGGAAGAAGCAAGAATGTGACCTGCGCAAAGTAAAGAAGAGAAAGAAATGTTTTCGAGGGAACAAAGCAAGTTGACCACATTTAGCGAACAAAATTGAGCAGTAGATCACTGTAAATAGAACAGTATGTAGAAACGTCACTAAAGTATCCAATCGATTCAAGACAGTAACGATGGCACGTGTTATGAAGATGAACGACTTTCAAGGAGGTCCTTCTTGGTTCTTCCGTTTTTGAAATGGCCTCATCTCTACATCCGCACAAGAACTACCCCCGCGCATCAACTGCCATAGGATTACGAAGAAAAGTTGGCCATTTTCCGCACTTACTGCAAGAACAAGATAACCGAGAAGAACATACAGCCAGATCACATCACAAACATGGACGGTGTATCTCTCAGCTTTGACATCCCCGTGAATCACACTGTTGAAAAACCAGGGACGTCTACTGTGTCAATACGCACCACAGGGAACGATGCATCCTCCTTCACTGTATTTCCCGGTCGCCATGATAATGACCAGAAACTACCACCCATGGTCATCTTTAAGAGGAGTTTGCTAAAATATTTATTTTATGTTGGGACCATCGTTGAAGTCAATCTTAAAGGCTGGATGGACGAGAAGGAAATGAGCGAGTGGCTGAACGAAGTTTACGTCAGGAGACCGGATGGCTTTTTCCACACATCTCCGTCCCTATTGCTCTACGACTTCATGTGCAATTATCACTCCAAACCTGTCAAACGTCAATTGATGAAAACTAATTGGTAGTTTGTCATAATGCCGGGAGTTGAGCAAAGAACTCCAACCGCTAGGTATTGGTGTCAACCGGGCGTTCAAAGTTACATTGCAAGCCGCGTAGGAGCAATGGATGACAGAATGTGAGCCGATTTTACCAAGACACGGAGGCAACGCCTGGCAAATTACGCCACTATATGCCAATGGATAGTCGATCCTTGAGCCAAGTTATCCGTCTCAACTGTCGTTTGAGCTTTCACAAAGGCCGGAATCATCAATGAACAGCCAAGCAACGGCAACAAGACTGACTCAAATGATTACGAGAGGGATCCGGGCTTGCTTGCTGCGGCTACCACCCAACTGTTATACTCCGACACTGAAGATGAAGAATTTGACGGATTTGTAGTAGAGCAATGGTTGAAAAGTGTATTTTTATGTTTTATGTGTGTTACAAGTATACAATATTGACAGTCATTGTTAGTGAGTTGAATTAAGTCTGACCAATGCGACTATAGCGTTTCGCTTAAGGCGCCTTATAACCTGGTGCGCCTTATCATCCGAAAACTACGGTACAAAGATTTAACTAGCCCTTTACGCATTCAGTGGGCCTGCGATCGTCTTTGCTAATATGAGGAATCGCCATCTGATAACAATGCAATGCGCACTCTTCACACGATTGACCGAGAGAAAGGCTTTAGTAATAACAACGTTATACCTCGTTGAGACTAGGTGTGCGAATATTGCGGCAGTTCAGTCCTCGGCTTAGCTACTCTTTTTGATGCTCGCGGCCACATTCAAACGAACGTCATGGTTCGACCCATATAAAATTTCTCACAGGAACAGGTAGATTAGTGACACTTACACTGTGTCCCACAGTTGGAAGTGTAGCATGGGTGTCGAATTATTGAAAATGCGCACATATGCGGCCCTCTAAATATCCGTGGCGGCCGCTCTTAATCAATTTATTAAGTCTTCCGAACTGCTGCCTTCCTTGAATGATAACAACAGACACTCAAGTTTCTTTCTAAATCTGGGTGCTTTGAAAACAACACGATCTGCTCACATATTCCTGTCATTGAATGATGAGGGGTCGCCGTTATTAAGGAACATATTTGGTAGCACGGCACTCTAATTAAATTGCGTTAACGAAACGTATGCTCTGCGCTTTTCAGAAAGGAACCGTAATAGGTTCAGTCTTACACAGAGTTTAGTAGAAATCTAAAAGTGGGTATTTTTATCCTGAAAATTCTTCACTAGAGTGAGTCTTTCGGTCGAAACGACATTTGAACGCAAGGATGATTCTGAACTTTTTGTCCAAATGATCGTGCTAAACCGCACTCTCCGGCAGGCCCGGATGAACTCCCGTTAATAATGTAATCTGAGCTGTGGAGCTGTTAGCTGTAGACATTACGTCCACGAGATTGGGTTGACATAGCCGATAAATAATTGGATTCAGACAATTAACAAACCCACCAGTGATAAAAGGACCCAATGTTGACACTAATGCTGGCCCCTTTTGTCAGTACGGCTGTCTGCCAAAGCGAAACAGTACGCTGTTTGCATAATGATGAAACGGCATCTTGCGTCCTTTCACCGGTAATCCAGTTTATTTATCCATGTGCTAGACGTATTCTGTAAAATAATCGAAAGCTGTTGTAACGGAAATTATTTTAAACATGAATATTATATTGAATAAAAATAGCTACTTGTCATTTAACTTTGAGTTCTAATGTAGTCCACGAACTCGGAAGTGTCACGCAAGCTGTGAGTAACTAGCTCCACTGTTATTTACCTATTTACACTGCGGGAAATTAGGTAAACGACATCCAAACTTGATGTCGTTACTTCTTCTCGCATTCCGAGCTGGAGTCCACGTGACTCGCTTTGTGCTTAGCAGCTATTGGTTTAAAATGTGTCTGGTGCAGATTTATCTGCGGGGTAATTGTTGATTATGACACCGGGCTGTGAAAGCCACAAGGAAGCTGTCTCGCCGATGCCGCCTTACCTTAGCACGATAGCCGGCTGTTTGTGATGTTATGTTGATTAAACAAGGAGTAGGCTCTTTGACCCTGAATGTTTATTTAGGACATTAAAGTTTCCAGGTATGTTCCCCTTCTCTCCCTTCTAGGATTATTTATTTCATTGGTCATGTCGGTTGTCTACCAGCGAAGCATCAGCTCAAATGGCTAAAATACTGCTGTTGATGATGCTGATGATGATAGTTATGATGATAAGTGTTAAAGTGGAATAAAACATCCAAAGTTTTACAAAACTTGGACCGACGTAATTGGTGAAAAAGACCACAATTTCAAGTACCTCATTTGAAGAATACTGAACAGCATCCTACGGAAATAGATCCAGTCAGTATAGCAATTATTATTCTGAATTTTCTGTACAACTAGATTTAGCTGACGTAAACTATGTGTCCAAAAGCATTAAGCCTGTAATTGTGCTCTGTGTCTTATTACTTGTATCCAATAGATGGATAAAATAGGACGGTGTCAAGTACCTACGAAATTGGTTGAACAGTTACTATGGCATACAGTTCCTGCAAACCTCATGTATATATGCATATGCACAGTAGACAAGATAACAATGATGTACGGTGACAAAGGAAAACAAGTCTATTCCATGCAAAACCCTTAAAATCCGCAGGGCACTTCGCAAAACTAGCATGTGCAGAGGTCAGATTTTATGAGACAGGAGCAATGTGCGCATTCGTTTCGGACTCCAAGACAAGGGACTACTTAATGTCCATTTCCGAACTAACACTGCCATCCCCGCATGCCCGACCACCTCAACCAGCTGACGATTTATTTATACAATATTATATGAGTCTTCGGAATATTTGGACCACTTTCCTGTTGGTTATATAACACGGATGGTCGGTTATTATGAAGTTATTGTTGGGTGGCTAGACTGTGACGCGCCATCCTATTGTAGACGGTCATTCAGTCATTCGGAATGTAGCCAAAGCAGTTAGAACTTGGCGGGTTTCTACCTCATTTGTGCTAATTAGATCGAATTAGTAGACGTCGAACCCGGGATTTTTGGGATGTAAGTTGTGACCTCTAACTGTAAGCGAAGAAGAGCAAGTGGGGCAGCGCTTAACACAGCAATGTTTGATTGTTTGAGGAATCACTTCGTGGTATTATTTGTGTGACTGGATTGAGACGTGCAGTTCCCATGTAGAATTTAAATCGCATTAAAGGGAAACATGATTAGTTAACCTCCTAAGACCTATGCTGCTAAAGCGGAAGGAACTTGGTTGTATTAGTTGTACTCTTGGTTTACTTACCTTTGAGTGTTGAATATTTGGAGTTGCCCATAAGACATTAGCAGGACTAGCACATGAAATTAGCAAACTCAATGGCATGCAGGTTAAGGGCACGCATTCTTATTTTAGCAATATTCAATTGTACCATAGTTAATAATTCAGCGATACATGTTGGATATTGCGAAACGCAAAATTAAAAAATTGCGGCAGCAGCTTGCAACCGTAGCAGATAAACTCAATAACAGAAACATGCTGACCCAATATGCATTTTGAATCATGCATCTGATAAAGGTTATATGGAATTGAAATGCAACTTGAGTTATTATGATTGATACAGATTACAAAATTTTTCGAACGAGTATCCATATCACTTTTGAGCAGTTCAAATTATTAGGTGAAAAGCAAGTTTTTAGCCGAAATCCCCTGCAACAATACATGCCGGTTTCCACTTGTCCGATGAAGCGTCAGACGACTGTTTGTACCAAATGAAGATCAAACCACGGTTGTTTTCCAGAGCAAATCGTCAGTTTCCATGGCTTCAAAAGTAGTGCGCCTACTTCACTGAAATCAATCGTATGCTCCCGCTTCCTGTTAGTTTGTGTATTTGTGTAAATTTGACGTACAATGTGGAACCATTAATACCAGATCATGGAACATCAACTAATTTACTATATCAACCAATGCGAGAAACGTAATATAAGCGCAAAAAGCGAAAACCGCATTAATGGATACCGAAATCCTTTGCAGAACACCATCACAACAGAACTTTCAGCTGTTGATGTAAAGGCATCACCACAATTGCCAAAGCCGAGCGCTGGAAATGCTAATCGTCTGGTGGATTATTGGTTTCGGCCACACAAGCTGATAGCAGTTCACATGCCCACGATGAACGCGCAACGTTCGGTGAATGGTGTGTGAAATAAAAATATCATACACACTTTTGGTCACGCCATCGCTTGTACACATATGTACATATGCAGATCAATAAGAAGCATTTCTGTGTAGTACAACCTGTGCGTCGAAACACAGGTCTTTCCTAATCTTTGGGGTACGCAGCAAGCCATAGAAAATTCAGACATTATTTTGCTCCTATGATATTCCTTTAAAAACATCTTTATGAAATATACATATCATTTATACATATCTTAATATTAGTAGCATGTATCTTCTTATCCGATTATATGCATAGAAATCACGCTAATATTTGGTTGACGCCGCCTTTTTATTTGTTCCGCTTCCTTTATATTTCAACCAAAGCTGACGCCTTACAGACTCAAACAACACGCTCATTGACTCCCTAGTCTAACAATGATGCTATCCGGGAATCAGATAAAAACATAAAAAAGGGAATATATATAATAATGATTGAAAGCTGGGCTGAACGGAATCGCCTACCCCGTGCGGTCGATCAGGCAATCGATCGAGCGGACGAATGCGTTTTCAAACACCCGGCTAATTGGACTTTTGCCTCAGAGTTGAGAGGACAGTGTTTTCGGCGGCATTTATCTGGCTACTTTGGCAGAGTTTTTGTTAACACGTTTTTTGGTGGTCAAGGCTGTTGGAATTTTGATTTTTCTTCGGCTGGGCTAGAATTGCTGCGGAGAAATTTCTGGGTGGTTAATTCGGAATAGCGAAGAAGGGAAGATCTAACAATGGCGACGGACAAGCACGGAAATGTTACAAATTTTTCTGCCGAACATTTTCAAAAGCTGCTTCTTCAGCAACAATCCCAGATGGAAGCACAAATGAAGCTGATTGAAATTTTAACGCAGTGCTTAAACGTACAATCAAACGGAGCAGCTACACAGGACACGCAGACTGTTTCACTTGATCTTCTTACGAATTCAATCACTGAATTTCATTATGATGCTGATTCCGAATCCACTTTCGAGGCGTGGTTCAAACGTTGGGAGGATATGTTCCAGACGGATTTCAGCCGTCAAGATGATTCATGGAAATTGCGCCTTTTGCTCCGCAAGCTCGGAACTAATGAACAAACAAGATTCCTTGACCACATATTGCCCAGAGAGCTAAAGGACATCACTTTCAACGAAGCAGTGGCAACACTCAAAGAAATTTTTGTGAGTCGACATCATTGTTTAGCATTCGCTATCAATGTCTAAAAATTGTAAAGCGTGATACAGACGGTTATGGGGCACTAGCAGACATGATTAATCGTGAATGTGAACGTTTCAAGTTACGCTGTTTGACGGATGACCAGTTTAAGTGTCTTATATTTGTCAGTGCTTTACAGTCTCCACGCAACGCGGAAATCTGCACTGGGCTCTTTGCTAAGTTGGATCAAGACCCAGATTTGACATTGAAGTCTCTTGTAGGCGAATGCAAGCAGTTAATAACCTTGAAACACGACACGGCTATAATTGAGCAGAGTTGCCCCACCATTACCGATACTGTTCATGCTGTGCAAAAAACAAGAAAGCCGGGCTCGAATAAGGCGTTCAACAGAAAACCGAACAAGCCGCCTACACCTTGTTGGTCATGTGGTGAATGGCATTTAGCACGATACTGTCCATTCAAGCGTCATATTTGTGATAAGTGCCATAAACGCGGCCACAAGGAAGACTTTTGCCATCAGTCCCGGCCAAGAAATGTGAAGCAGTCCTACCGAAGGAAGAATTTCAGAAAACCTGACGCAGAATCCCTATCGGTGACTGCTGCGTTTTACAGCGATTCTAAAACACGCCGCCGATTTATCACTGTGCTTATCAACGGAATCCCAACCCGGCTTCAGTTCGATACGGCATCAGATATAACGATCATTTCCAAGAACACTTGGAAGCACATAAAGAAGCCGAAAATGATTGATTCCAACAGAATCGCTCACAATGCATCCGGTGGAGTGCTGAAGTTGGTCGGAGAAATAAATTGCAAAATTGCATTCAACGGAGTGGAAAAGGCCGGAACCTGCTATTTTCTGATCGACCAAACTTAAACCTCCTTGGACTTGACTGGATGGAAAAATTACAAATGTTTGATGCTCCAATGAGTCAGATTCGCAATAGAGTACAAACCGAACCAGTACATTCATCGTTGTCGATAGGAGAAATGACCAGAAAGCTAAAGCAGCAGTTTGTCACCTTGTTTGAACATGGTCTCGGCCACTGCACTAAGTTCAAAGCAAATTTGTGTCTTCGTGAAGGAACCAAGCCAGTCTTTAGAGCAAAAAGTCCAGTACCGTATGCCGGCATGACAGCAGTTGATCAGGAGCTCGACCGACTGGAACGAGCCGGTGTCATCACACCAATGAACTACTCTTCATGGGCTGCGCCGATTGTTGCTGTGAAAAAGCCGAACGGTAAAGTGCGAGTGTGCGCCGATTTTTCCACCGGCTTGAATGCCGCATTGGACGACCATCAATACCCCCTTCCGATACCAGAGGATATCTTTGCCAAGCTAAATGGTGGAAAGTGTTTCGCCAAGCTTGACTAGTCCGACGCCTACCTCCAGGTTAAGGTTGATGAAAGCTCAAGAGAATTGCTGACCATCAACACTCATCGTGGCTTGTACCAATACAACCGCCTCCCTTTTGGCGTGAAAACAGCACCAGCCATTTTCCAGCAGCTGATGGACACCATGCTCGCGGGAGTTTCTAGAGCCGCGGCGTACCTGGATGATATCCTTTTAATGGGTCGGACTGCAGAAGAACTATTTCTGTGGTTCGCTGAAGTACTTGTACGTATCCAGTCAAATGGTTTCCGTATCCGCGAAGATAAGTGTACCTTTTTTACACCAACCATCAAGTTTCTCGGAAGCATCTTCTCAAAAGACGGTCGTCGCCCTGATCCAGAAAATATCCGAGCTATTTAAAAGATGCCCCACCTGTGGACTTGCAGTCGCTGGGTTCATTCTGTGGCCTAATCAGTCATTACAGCGCTTTTCTGCCCGAACTACATCGCCTGCGTGCCCAGTTGAATAAGTTGCTGAGCAAGGGCCAAACCTGGAATTGGACGCCAGAATGCCAGACGGTGTTTGAGCGGGTCAAGTCATAGTTGGCTTCAGACTTACTCCTAACTCATTTCGATCCTTCCCGGAAAATTGTCCTTGTCACATACGCATCGAGTCTAGGGATCGGTGCCGTAGTTTCCCATACGTTCCCAGATGGACCTCAGAAGGCGATCGCACATGCCGCCAGGACGCTAACGAAAGCTGAAAGAAACCACAGTCAGATCAAGAAGGAGGCATTGGCCATAGTGTTTGCTGTGAAGAAATTTCACAAGATGCTGTATGGTCGCCGCTTCAAACTCTTGACGGAGCACAAGCCGCTGCTGGCCATTTTCGGCTCAAAGAAGGGAATTCCTGCCTATACAGCCAATCGACTCCAACGACGGGCACTTTCATTGCCGGGCTATAATATTGAAATCCGTTATCAGTCAACGAATTCGCTGGGCCAAGCAGATGCGTTGTCACGCCTCATTGAATCCCTACAACAAGAACATGAGGACACCACCATAACCTCAGTTGCGATCGAGCCTGATGTCAAATTCCTGGTCAGTGAGGCACTACATAGTCTACCAGTTACGGTCGAAGCTGTGCGGACCGAAACGCTTCGAGATCCAGTCCTGAAGAAAGTTACACACTTCACAGAACCAGCTGACCACGTTCGTGTTCATCTGCCGAAATGCAGCAGTTCTATAAGCGAAGACATTCGCTTTCCATTGTGGACGACTGCATCATGTTCTCAGAGAGAGTAGTCATCCCTCAGGCGTTGCAACAAAGAGTTCTGCAACAGTTCCAGGCAGGACATCCAGGGCTCAACCGAATAAAAGCGCTCGCCAGAAGTTATGTGTATTGGCTGTTTATGGACAGGCAGCTGGAGCAGCTAGCTAAAAGTTGTGGCAACTGCGCTACCGCCTCAAGGGTACCGCCGAAGACTGAACTCCGCTCATAGCCTAAACCAACTAAACCTTGGAGTCGTGTTCATGTCGACTTTGCGGGCCCAATCAATGGCCAG